>ONZH01001400.1:1657500-2152167 GCA_900303285.1 Rhinella marina | reverse complement strand
TGCAGACCACTCCATTTCAGGTAACCCAGTCTCCAGCAGCCATTCCCTAACAATGCAACCTCGATGAGATGGCGCATTGTTGTCCATAAAGATGAAATTAGGCCTGTGTTGTTCATGCAGAGGCACAATGACTGGATTAATGATGTTATTCAAGTAGTATGGGCTTGTCACTATACCATTCAAAAAGTGTAGGGCAGTTCTGCATTGACTAGACACACCTGCCCACACTGTAACACCTCCACCACCAAAGACAAACAGTGGCTGATGCATAGCACTCTTCTTGACATCTCCAACATAGTTGGTGGCCATCATTTCTGCTCAGCATGAATTGACTTTCATCAGTGAACAGCACTGAGGCCCACTGGTCCCTCTTCCAGCATAGATGCTCCCTGGCCATACAAGATAATGCATGTCACATGTGGTTAGGAACCCTTGCAGTCGTCTAGCATGCAGAGTTGTGTGGCATTCATCATCCAGTTCTGTGGGGCATTGTTCACAATGAAGTGGTCATCAGTGTGGCAATGTGACCAAAGGACACCCACTTCTATGCATTTCTGAGACTCTTCCAGTCTCTCTGCGTCAACCTTCTGATGACACTCTAAGCTCAGTGGCCACTTCCATCTGAGACCATCCTGCTTGAAGCCTCACAATGGTGAGGCACTGTTGATCAATTGTTAGGTGTCATCTTGGTCTCATGATGTCAAAATGTAAACAGCATGATGAGGAGGACTGTTTAAATACTAATTCTAATTGAACCAGGAAATTTATTGGGCGATTCATGGATCAAATACTTGTTGTGAATTTTGCCGTTTAAGCTTGTGACGAACCGTACCCGCAGCCCTGCCCTGTGCGTGCTTACGTGGGGATCACGCAGTACGGTTCAGTCTTTGCCTACAAAAACGTGACGTTCCACGCCCCCTCGGGGTGTGTAAGGTTACGTACGACACGGTTTTTCACAGACGCCTCCTGTCCACGCGGGCACAGAAAGGGAGAGAGGGTAGTGCACGCGATCCCTGCGCATACGGTCGTGTGCAAGGGCCCTAAATCTCTTACTTCTTTATATTAAACACAGGGTATGAGGGGTTAGATATTCTCATATAGTCTTAGGGGTATTTATTAACTTAAAGGGTTTCTGTCACCAGAAATCACCCTATTAAACCAAGTGTCATTTGCAATGAGCAAATGACACTTGATGACAGTAATGTTAGTCTCATATTTCTGGGTCCAGCAGTTTAGCCCAAAAATAGGTTTTTATAATATGCAAATGACCTCCCCTAGGTGCAGTAGGCGTGAACCTGCACCTAGGAGAGGCCGTAATCACGCCTCTTACCACGCCTCCGTAGCGCTGATTGACAGGGCCGGGCAGCCAGCTCTTTCGGCTCCCGGCCCTGTATGATCCCGCGCCTGCGCACTGCGGTAGTACATCCGCGCACGAAGGAGCCGGGACCCGGGTGGCCGCCGGCTCTCAACGCGCGTGCACGGATGTACTACCGCAGTGTGCAGGATTTCGGGATCGTACAGGGCCGGGAGCCGAAAGAGCTGGCTGCCCGGCCCTGTCAATCAGCGCTACGGAGGCGTGGTAAGAGGCATTATTATGGCCGCTCCTAGGTGCAGGGTTCACGCCTACTGCACCTAGGGGAGGTCATTTGCATATTATAAAAACCTATTTTTGGGCTAAACTGCTGAACCCAGAAATATGAGACTAACATTACTGTCATCAAGTGTCATTTGCTCATTGCAAATGACACTTGGTTTAATAGGGTGATTTCTGGTGACAGAAACCCTTTAATGATTAATTTAAAATTCCATCTGTTCTACTAGTACACAGGGGCAGAAATTCTATTCAATAATTCTAAATTATTGTGCAACTATTAGAAGGACCAAGGGAAAACAGATTGTTTGAAATTCTTTTAGAGAAAATAATCTGTGACTCTCATATGGAACAATGAGGTTCTATCTAATTGGCACATAGGAGTCCGAAGGAGGCCTTAGGCTGCTGGCA
Organism: Rhinella marina; assembly: GCA_900303285.1. Classification (NCBI taxonomy): domain Eukaryota; kingdom Metazoa; phylum Chordata; class Amphibia; order Anura; family Bufonidae; genus Rhinella; species Rhinella marina. Next base: position 2,150,165 of record ONZH01001400.1, on the reverse strand, counting down.
TATTCTGCTTTGCGTATTGGGCTTTGGCTGACGGAGCAGGAGATGTAAACTAATCCTTATTCACTAATCCTTGTTTGTTTGCTGTATGTGGAAAAATGGTCAGTATTTCATCCATAAAGAGGTCTTTGAAGGGTTCATTTTTGTTCCCACGTGTCATACATATCCCACATGCACTACTAGGCTGAAAAGGGTATCTGCAGAGCATCTCCTACCAATGGACAGTGCAAACCACTGACAAAACACGGATGCCATAATAGTGCATGCTTCCATTGTTGTTTCCACAGACCCCGTGGGTCAGTGCAAAAAAAACCAAACAAACAAAATAAAACAGTGGATAGTATCTACATATCTGCTTCATAGCAAACAACACTACTTAAAACTATTAGGCCCCTTTCACACGAGCGAGTTTTCCGTGCGGGTGCAATGCGTGACGTGAATGCATAGCACCCGCACTGAATCCTGATCCATTCATTTCAATGGGTCTGTGCACATGAGCGTTTTTTCACGCATCAGTTCTGCGTTGCGCGAAAAACGCAGCATGTTCTATATTCAGCGTTTTTCACGCAGCCCTGGCCCCATAGAAGTGAATGGGACTTCAGTGAAAGATGCATTGAAGCAAGTGCGGATGCAATACGTTTTTCACTGATGGTTTCTAAGAGATGTTGTTTGTAAACCTTTAGTTTTTATCACACGTGTGAAAAACGCATCAAAACACATTCCACCCGCGCAGAAAAAAAACTGAACAACTAAGCGCAATCGCAGACAAAACTGACTGAACTTGCTTGCAAAATGGTGCAAGTTTCCCTGAACGCATCCTGACCTAATCCGTCATGCTTATGTGAAAGGTGCCTTAGGGATCATGCATATGGCAATACTATGGCCATCACCACATGGAGTTCTTATGGGTCATATGGTAAAACCGTAGACTCCAAGTGCAGCAGTAAAATAGGATGGAAAAACACCTCTGTAATACACCATGCAGCTATAAAAATCTGAGGCATATGGAGGTACAGTATGGGTCTATAGCATTCTATAAGCAGCATATTAAATTATCCATAAAACAGCTGTGTGTAAAGTACAAATTGTCTTTCATTATCATTTTTAGATATCGTATTGGACCATTTGAAATAGAGAGCGCCTTGCTAGAGCACCCGGCTGTTGTAGAATCTGCAGTGGTCAGCAGTCCTGACCCAATAAGAGGAGAGGTAAGTTCAGATAACTTCTATATAATAGTCTAATATTTTGGTTTATTTAAAGGGGTTTTCTGGGATTAGTATACGGATGACCTATCTTCAGCCACCAATATCACATAACTGAGGGTCTGACTGTTGCAGATCAGCTGCTGTGATCGCCACAGCCTCTTGTTTACATCCTTCTGTCTACCTGTACACTGTCTTCTTCATAGTGACGGAGCATAGTATTGCAGCTTCGTCTGGTTCACTTGCGGCTCCTTCATACAGCTGATCTCTAGAGATGCTCGTTTTTTCAATTGGTCTTTATTAAAAATGTTGAGCCCATTTCCCTGTACAGCCTTGAGATTCTCTAGTAGCTGGCTTTGTATTTTTACTCTGTTCCGTCTGGCAGCTCAGCTGACTGTTCCTTATCTCTCAACTTAAACACTCATTATAACTTAATTTTTATTTAAACAACATTCTTATCAGTAGCATAAGTGTTTATGACCTTTTAGCGATTTAGAGATAAATTCACACAGCTATACAAACAGTTAACCCTAATCAAAATGAGTAAAATGCAATCATAAAAAATTGCCCCCGAAGGTGTACATAGCCTTTAAAGGGTTTCGGTCACCAGTTTTTTCGGTATGAATCAGGCTGACATTAGAGATGTTCTAATGTCACCTGATTCCAAATATATATCTGTTTTATTTACTGGTGCCCCCATTTGTATATAAAATGAACTTTTATTTTATGCTAATAAGGCCTCTAGGTGCAAGAGGCGTTACCCCTGCTCCTAGAGGCTCTGCTGATTGACAGGCCCAGGCAGAGAAGAAACACTCCATTCACCATAGCTTGCAAGGACCTTCAATTATGTCATGACCATGTGATCAGTCACATGGTTAGGATCACACAAACAGCCTGTCTCCTCCTAAACCATGTGACGTCATTGAAGGTCCTTGCAAGCTATGGTGAATGGAGTGTTTCTTCTCTGCCTGGTCCTGTCAATCAACAGAGCCTCTAGGAGCAGGGGTAACGCCCCTTGCACCTAGAGGCCTTATTAGCATAAAATAAAAGTTCATTTTATATAAAAATGGGGGCACCAGTAAATAAAAAAGATATATATTTGGAATCAGGTGACATTAGCACATCTCTAATGTCAGCCTGATTCATACCGAAAAAACTGGTGACAGAAACCCTTTAAATACACAGCACTGTGTCTTACACCTTATAAATGTGTTTAATGTACAGGTGGTGAAAGCTTTCATTGTCCTGTCCTCGACATACGCTGCACATGACAAAGAGACACTGACAAAAGAGCTACAGGAACATGTAAAGAAAGTGACAGCTCCTTACAAGTACCCGAGAAAGGTACGTATTCTCAGATGACACCCATAAAAAGATGCTGGACCTTGTACTGACTTATTCCTTCTGTTTGCAATATTAATAGATTGAATTTGTTCAACATCTGCCAAAAACAGTCAGCGGGAAGATCCGGAGGAACGAGCTGAGAAATAAAGAATGGGGAAAGGCGTAAAAGCTGATCACCAGGAGAAAGACCTGCGATTACTAGTATAGATAATACATTCTTAAGAAACCCTATCCTTTGTCTGTAAATGATCCTGATTAAATTTAGAGGCACACCATCATCACATTTTTAAAATTAGTCAATGAAAAATTGTAAAGCATTTTTTTTAAAAAGTACTAAAAAAAAAAAAAATGATGAACCTAAAATGAACTCTAACCTTTACAGGTGCACATAATGTGACATTCTCTAAACTTTTGAATGCACATGTCCAATTGTTTAGTGTTTCAGTGCTTTTTGCACAACTTGATGTTCTCTAACAAAGAGCTTAATGGCAAAATTCACAAGAGATATTTGATCCATGAATTGCCCAATAAATTTCCTGGTTGAATTAGAATTAGTATTTAAACAGCCCTCCTCATCTTGCTGTTCACATTTTGACATCATGAGACCAAGACGACACCTAACAATTGCTCAACAGTACCTCGCGAGGCTTCAAGCAGCTCTCAGACGGAAGTGGCCACTGTGCTTAGTGTCATCAGCAGGTTGCAACAGAAATACAGAGACTGGAAGAGTCAAAGAAAGACAGAAGTGGACGTCCTTTGGCCACATCCCACACTGATGACCGCTTCATTGTGAACAATGTCCTGCAGAACCAGATGATGAATGCCACACAACTCCTGGAACATTTAAGGGAGGTGAGAGACACCCAAGTGTCACGTCAGACGATTCAAAATCATTTACATCAGCGTGGTCTGCATGCTAGACAACCTACAAGGGTACCGGACCACACACAGGAGTCATCATCTTGCAGAGGCTAGGGCGCATCTACGCTGGACAAGTGACCAGTGGGCCTCAGTGCTGTTCACTGATGAAAGTCGATTGACACTGAGCAGAAACAATGGCTGCCAACGATGTTGGAGACGTCAAGGAGAGTGCTATGTGTCAGCTACTGTTTTCACCAGACGAGCCTTTGGAGGTGGTGGTGTTACAGTGTGGGCAGGTGTGTCTAGACAATACAGAAGTGCCCTACACTTTGTGAATGGTACAGTGACAAGCCCATGCTACTTGAATAGCATCATTAATCCCGTCATTGGGCCTCTGCATGAACAACACAGGCCTAATTTCATCTTCATGGACAACAATGTGCCAGATCATTGAGATCACATCATTAGGGAACAGCTGCCGGAGACCGGGGTACCTCAGATGGAGTGGCCTGCACTTTTTCCAGACTTGAATCCCATTGAAAACCTATGGGATCAGCTGAGTCACCGTGTAGAGGCTCGTAGCGCTGTACCCCAGAACCTCAATGACCTGAGGGCCATTCTTCAAGAAGAGTGGGATGCAATGCCTCAGCAGACAATAAGACGACTTGTGAACATCATGAGATGTCTTTGTCAAGCTGTAATTGATGCTCAAAGCCACATGACAAGTTGAGACAGTGACATTTTGTGGGGGTATACCCAGCACTGGTGTTGTATTTTAATAAATTGTTTAAGATGAGGAAATCACCATTGCTGCTGCTGCTTCTACTTAAATGACCAACTTTCATGATATAATATTACTGTAGTGTGAACTTTTTACATTTTCCATAAATTTCACCCAAAAGCCAAATATCCCTAAATAGTTTATATCCTAATAGATCCAAGATGTACAGTTCTAGGATGCATGGTATCTGGTATAAGGATGAAAGCAGAATATAATCATTGTAATATCAGGGATCAGGAACCTTAGGCACACAATGTGCTGAAACTATCACTCCCAGCATGCACACTTGCTTGGATGTTCTCTGAACTCCCATAGAAGTGAATGGAGCATGCTGGGAGTCGTAATTATACAACAGCTGAAGCGCCAGAGGTTACTGTGCTTGCATATACTGACCTGTAGGGTACACTATAATCGCATCCCAAAGCTGGGCCAAATGTGTATTCTAGAGGTACAGCGGAGGAAGCTTATTTACCAGAAATACAAACGGATTGGGTGAAAATATTCATTTCATCCAATCCCCCCTTCCCCAGTCATCTGTCAGGGGAGAGTCAGTAGCACCCCATACACATTAGAGCAGAGATCTCAAACTCGTGGCCCTCCAGCTGTTGTAAAACTACAACTTTCATCATGCCAGGAGAGTCTACAGCTATTGGGGCATGCTGGGAGTTGTAGCTTTGCAACAGCTGGAGGGCCACGAGTTTGAGATGCCTGCATTAGAGCATCAGCTGAACCTGTTGTTTTTGGCACAAATGTGTATAGGGGCCTTATGAGTTTATTAGATAAAGACCCCTAGGGATGTTTCTTCTGCCTCGATTTTTCTGTCCTTAAAGAAGAACTCCCGCAAAAACTTTTATTCTCCGAGCTGTTAGAAAGGTGCATGATATAATCTGTAGTGATTGTCATTTTCTTATCAGTGACTGTTTCTGTGAGTAAAAACCTCTCTTCCTATTGTAGCTGGGTCATGTGACCAACTCCCTGACCTCCAACTGACCCAGGACAGAAAGCCAGTAACTGCTCTATTCATTCCTATGGGAGCCTCACTTTCAGTCTCATAGGAATACATAGAGAATTAGACTTCCTGTCCACACATAAGTCTATGTGTGAGTTGGTGAGTCTAATTGCTGGTCACATGACACTGATAAGAAACTTCAGGATGATATAAGTCAAAAATTCAGCCACTGGTAAGAAAATGACATTCAGTACAGATTATATCATGTACATTTCTAGCAGGACATGGAATAAAATTTTTGTCGGGAGTTCTTCTTTAATTGACGCCATATTAAAGGGGATGGACGTTTTTTGGCTACGGTTGGCCAACCCCTTTAAATCAATAGAACACAGAGTTGGGACTTATGAAGCCTTGCCAGATATAGGTAGTGTAGACAGGCAGCAGGAATTGTATTGGAGGGAGTGTATATCTCGCCCAGAAAGTTAAATGGGTATTCCGGTTGCGCAAAGTTTCACTTATGTTACACTTTTAGCCAAAATAATAAAAAGTCTAATATGGTGTAATTAACAATATTACACTGTTTACTCAAAAAAAAAGAAAAAAAAAATTCCTTAGATGGTGGCCATGGCTCTTGTTTTGCCTTTGTTCATATGGTTACGACCTGTGGAATATGACTTTCACTGGCCGGTCATGCGCAGTTCTTTCCTGTTGGGAGGGGAAGGAGTGTGCGAGCACGGACAGTGGTGTACATGTGAATGAGCGTGTCCTACCAGCGAGGATGTGCATCAAGATGAAGATGCGGAGGACTAATGAAATATGGGCATCTTCCAACTCTGCTGCCAGCCAATGAGGAAGCTACAATCCACATGAACGCATACCATGGAAACAGTGGATTATGGGAATTGTAGTTTTTGGCAAGTAAATTCAGTCACATAGTACAAGTGCGGCAAGAAAGATAGCATGGCAGCAGCAGAGTGGGTCCCATAAAAAAGGTACCGGTAATGAGTATGAAGTTGAAAATCATGAGATAAGGGAATGATGGGGAGAACGCATGGGAAGTCTGTTGTTAAAAAATAAGTTTAAGTAACTGGAATACCCCTTTAAGCTTGGCGAGATATTAAAAGTCGGATAATGTTGTTTTGTTCAGCAGCCTAGTTGCTGAACAATTGGTAAATGGTAAATTCGGGGGCTTTGTTGGAGTGGTGAATAGGTTGGTAGTGGGAATCACCACTCCAGTACAGAAAGTGTGGGAGACTCAGCCCGCTCAGCTGAGAAAGGGTGCCTCATTACAGGGGCATAAAAGCCTGAAGGAACCAGCAGTAAGTCTCTCTGAAAAGAACTTAGCTCAGGGACACAAACAGTTTGCAGGCTGGTAAGAAAGATGAGCATTGCCAGCACCCCTGGGAGCGTGAGGCAGGGGTGCTCAATCACTGTAAGAGCCGAACCAGGCGAACGTTTTGGTGTTATTACTGTTTTGTTGTTTAATCTGTTTTGGAGCTGAAATAAATCCTGACGTTACTTTATCTGGACTGTTGCATCTGTGTCACCGACACACTGCCCTACCATGCTCAGTGCCTTACAGTAGGTATACGGCAAATTCATTAAAGAAGAACTCACGCAAAAATGTTTATTCTCTGACCTGTTAGGCTACTTTCACACTGGCGGCAGACCTGATCCGGCAGGTGAAGGGTGCTGCCGGATCAGGCCTGCCGCAGTGACATGTGTGGAGCCGGAACCGCGCTCCGGCCCCACACATGTCACACAGTACATACATATACATACACATAAACATACACACACATATAGACATACAAACACACATACATACTTACATGCTCCCCGGCAGGTCTTCGGAGCGTCAGGACGGCTCACACAGGTCACGATTCCCCACAGCGCCCTCTGCTGGGCGCCTGGTGGAATCGTCATCTGACGATTCCACCAGGCGCCCAGCAGAGGGCGCTGTGGGGAATCGTGACCTGTGTGAGCCGTCCTGACGCTCCGAAGACCTGCCGGGGAGCATGTAAGTATGTATGTGTGTTTGTATGTCTTTATGTGTGTGTATGTTTATGTCTGTATGTGTCTGTGTACCCGGATCCGTAATGGACTCCATTTAAAGTCAATGGAGGGCGGATCCGGTTACCATTATGGTCACACCAGACGGATCCACCGCCATTGACTTGCATTGGGGGTCATTCCGGATCCGTCTTGGTGCGGATGCCTGGACCGGAGAGCAAACCGCAGCATGCTGCGGTTTGTTCTCCGGTCTGAAGACGGAACGGAATGCTTTCAGGAGCATTCCGTTGTCTTCAGTTCAGTTTTGTCCCCATTGACAATGAATGGGGACAAAACTGAAGCGTTTTATTCCGGTATTGAGCCCCTATGACGGAACTCAATACCGGAATTTTAAAACGCTAGTGTGAAAGTAGCCTTAGAAAGCTGCATGATATAATCTGTAGTGAATGCAATCTTCTTATCAGAGACTGTATTTGTGAGTTATCCCCTCTCTTCTGATTGTAGCTGTGTCATGTGACCAACTCCCTGACCTCCAACTGACCCAGGACAGGAAACCAGTTACTTCTCTATTCATTCCTATGAGACTCAGAGTGAGGCTCCCATAGGAATGCATAGAGAAATAGACTTCCTGTCCACACATATGATGCTGTGTTATCTGGTGAGTCTGATTCCTGGTCACATGACACAGATGAGAAGCATCAGGGAGATATAAAACTCACAAATACAGACACTGGTAAGAAAATGACTTTTTTTTGCGGGAGTTTTTCTTTAAACGTGACAAAAAAAAAAAAAAAGTCACACACACTGGTGCACAGTTCCTCTCTTCAGTAGGCGAGCTGAGCTGCAATACACTGGCACACTCTGGGCTGTTTGTAGGATAGATCATCTATATCTAAATGGTGGAAAACCCCCGTTAAACCTTTGTCAGGAAGGCTTTGTGATAGTAATAAGAAAAAGATTAATTCCATGAAGCAATGTAAAAATATAAATAGTTTTTTATTTCTGTATAATTAAAATGACATTGCAGGCCCAAAGCAGCATGTAGTCAATATATAAAAAAAATCAGTTCATTTCATCTACAGCAGGGATGCTCAAACTACGGCTCTCCAGCTGTTGTAAAACTACAACTCCCACCATGCCCTGCTGATAGCTGTAGGTTGTCCGGGAATGCTGGGAGTTGTAGTTTTGCAACAGCTGTAGGGCCTCAGGTTGAGCATGCCTGATGTACACATTATTAAAGTTAGCTTAAAATATTACAAAACATCACACCTGCCTGGCCCTGTCAAAGTGGAGAGGGTGCAGCAGTTGCAGAGAGAGCTGAGCCTCTAAGTGTAACAGCAACGCCCCCGTTGCTCCTAGTGGCTCATTTGCATATAATAAAACATCATTTTTCTCAGCAATGCGGACACATACAAACTTGGGACCAACACAGATGCCTTCAGCTGCTAAGTGCACATGTAACAGGTCAGCCGGCGTCATAGGTACAAATCTGCTGACAGATGCCCTTTAAGTACAAGTAGTGATGTCCAAAGTCTAAACTGTTTTTGTTCTTTTTAGATGCACAATATTTACCCATCCAAAAAGCATCAGTCATAATCTGTTTTCATAATTACAAGTAATGTATACTATCCCCTTAATAATAGATGTAGCTGCTTTATGGAGCGCCTGTAACCTGAATCCACAGACCACCTCTCCAAATACTACAATTCATATTATATAGAAATCACTGCAGGCCATGATACTGGTAGAGACTTTGAAGATTAGGTCCTCATCGATGGTCTTAGCTTAAGAAATGGCTTGGGCGCAGCAGAAGATCCTGTAGAAATCAAACTCTTATTAGAAGTACCTATTTCGCTGGTGGATAGGAAGGCTGACATGTCTGCCGACTTCTCTTTCAGAAGCGTGTCCTCCCACTTGAAGTAGTTACAGCCTTTGCCGCCGTCATCATTCCTCTTTCGCACTGAGCAGCTGTAAAAGACCCTGCCATGGTTGGGGCCCAAATTAGAAACTGTGAGTTTCTTTGCCCTGCGACCACAATGGCACATTGGGGCCGTAATACGCTCACATTTTGTTCTGTTTAAGTTAGCTATCGAGTTTAAAACCTTATGTGAGGATCCACGGATAGTCACCGGTAATGAGCGGTTACCTTGATCTTCATGTATGGTAAAGGGAAGTTTCTTGGGGGGAGAGCAGAAGCTTACACTAGAAAGTTTCCTTTTTGGAAAGTAGTCTAACAGCGTAGTCGTCTTGCTCATTTGCTCAGTTGATGAAGTTGGCATACTTGCTTTATTCCTCATCCCACTGGGTAGTTTAAAGGCTGACCCATTAGATGCTGGTTTCTTCATATTAAGATTATAAATGGTGGTGTCTGGACTCTTATAAACAACAGATTTAGACTTGAGATTTGCCGGCCCAACACTGTCCATTGAGTGGCAGCTTTTCCTATTTCCCCACTCATTTGTAAGCAGTAGGACAGCAGTTGATGGTGAATCTACTGGTAATAGATCTGGTTCCTCCAGCTTTGCAGAACCCTCATGCTGAGAGTCCTCTATAACGGCAGCTTCTTCCCAGTCAGCTAAAATAGACAAATCTGAGTTGGAATCCACATCCAAAGCAGAGATATCATTCACAGTCTGAATAGTAGTAGACATTAAAATGTGACCTCTGCCATGTGGAGAATGGTATAGGGGTGTAGAGGTGAAGGCGCCAATCTGTAACCCGCTTTGGACGGGACCAAATGAAGTTCGTGTGGGTAGTCTGTATTTATTATCATTACCAAGAGTTGTACAAAGTCCATTAATCAATGTCTGGTGTGACCCAATTTCTTTCAATTGTTTGGCACCAGCTATACCATCCTGGTTGTCACTGGTTTTATCAGATGTTAGATCCTTTCTCATGTCTTGCCCATCTTCTATAACTTTAGCCGATGCCTGGTTGACATCACCTGGTCTGGATTTATTAACTTGAGCAGCCACTGGCAGCCCCGGTCTCACAGAAGAATTGGGGGGAACCTAGTTTTTCACAAAGAAAGCCCAGAATTCTTCAAAAATGAATCACCACCACAGTAAGTCTCACAAAAGTTATGTCTCTCTAAGCTTCGTCTCCAGAAGTTATCTATTGCTCTACTCGTCATGGTTAGTTGAATAAAGAAAAAATGGAGACCTAAAAAACCAACTGACCTTATCTAAAGATTTAGTTATTTTCATAACACAACCGTCACAGATCATTCTCCAAGCCAGCCTTGCTGTATTCCGGGAATCATCCAGACCTGGAAAGAAGACATGGACATGGAACAGAGGCTTGAAAAAACCCTGAGTAGTATATGCTTCTCACTTTCTAAAGGTCCATTCTATTTCTATGGATACTGAAGCCATACCAGAGTGTTCCCGTCCTGAAAACTCAATGCCAACATCTTGTAAAGCTCCATTTAAGCCTTTGGGTTTGCGATTGTAGAAAAGCTAAAAGAAAAAAAACAAAACATTTTAGGTAAGAGGTGAAGTCCATAGGTCTTCCATTAGTAATTACGTGCCATTGAACTCAGTCCTGCTGACTCAGAAGGTGGCAGATAAAGGTAACCCGATCATAGTCTGCACAGTGAGTTTATCTATGTGGATTTAGAACATCCCTGCACCTAGATCAGAGATCTCAAACTCGTGGCCCTACAGCTGTTGTAAAACTACAACTTCCATCATGCCAGGAGACTCTACAGCTATTGGGGCATGCTGGGAGTTGTAGTTTTGCAACAGCTGGAGGGCCACGAGTTTGCGATCCCTGACCTAGATCTACACTGTACATCTACAAGGCTTCGTACTCACCTTGTAGGTTAACCGGAGGTCAATCCAGGCGTTCAGGATGTCCGGTTTCCTCAGCTGTTTCCTTCTGCATTCATACAGTAAGCAAACTCCAAGATCCCAGTCTGAAACAAGTAGTAACAGTGACTAACATGATATTGTCATACCGAACATACCTTTAGAAATATATTGGGGGAAATGTACCATCCTTGCATGCGGACACTTTTTTTTTTTTCAATCCTGCTTAGATGGTGTCCTGTAGCTAGCTCTAGGGCAGAAGTGCACAATCTTCATTGGTCTGAGAGCCACATCTTCAATTTTAACTACTTCCAAGGGGGTGCAATAAAACATAACATATGCCCATCTTTAAAACTTATGGAATTCTAACAGTATTTGACATAATTGTCTGATAAGTGGGTCTCACAAATACAAACCCCACTCCTCGCAGCTCACCAGGCACAGCGAAGTCCATTGGATAGCGCAAATTTTATAGATAAAGTTGATTGAAAAAAAAGGAGGGGGGCAGCTAAAAACTGGAGAACAAAGTATATTTCTCTGATAAGATATATTACAAAGTTTATTATATTTACCTGTACTACTGATTTTCATGAAACAGTGACCATTTAAAAGGGTTGTCCAGCACTTTTGTATTGCCTATCTTCAGGAAAGGGGTATTCCCATCTTAGACAATGGGGGCATATTGCTAGGATATGCCCCCATTGTCTTATAGGTGCAGGTCCCACCGCTGGGACCCGCACCTATATCGAGAGCGTAGCCCCCAAAGTGAAGGAGGGCGCACTCCGCATGTGCAGCCACCCTCCATTCATTCATTTCTATGGGGCCGCCGAAAATAGCCCGAGTGCTGGCTCAGCTATTTCTGTCGGCTACATAGAAATGAATGGGAGCGGTGGGCGCGCATGCACGGTGCGCTCCCATTCATTTCTATGGGAGCTGCGGGGAGCTGCGTCTGGTGGTGGCCGGACCCTGTGAAGCCCGAGGTCCTCCAGACGCAGCGCTCCCCGCTCAGTTCTCGATACAGGTGCGGTGGGAGCCGCACCTATAAGACAATGGGGGCATATCCTAGCAATATGCCCCCATTGTCCAAAATGGGAATACCCCTTTAACCCCCGCCGATCAGCTTTTTGTGCAGTAACTTCGGCGCCAGAACTACACAGCTCCATCCATTGTATTATAGATGGAGCTGGTTACTGCAGCACTGCATGGATGTGAAAAGAAGGGGAGCTGCGCCGCAGTAATGAGCTCAGTCCACCAGACAGTGGATGGAGCTGTGTAGTTCCAGTCCTACAACACACCATTTGATCTGCAGGGGTGCAGGGTGTCACACCACTGCTGATCAGATATTGATGGCCTTATCCTATCGGCCATCAACATAAACGTACATGAAAGAAAAAAAAAAAAAAACAGTACCTGACCATGTTACAAATCCACACATCTTCTGCCCTGACCATGTAGGAGTTGGTAAGACACCAGGGAAAATGATGTGCCTCTCCTTCTGAAGTTTTTGAATCCATGTGGAAAACTGGGATAAGCAGATCTTTAAAGGAACTCCGTCATCCACTTGTTGCTATTGTAACACAGAACACAGCCATTATACAAACTGCATCGAAAAACTGTCTATATGATATGGACAAACCTAAAATAAGGTTTAACACAAACTTCCAAAAATATCATCGCTCAGCAATTTTAAAAGGAAATCTGTCACCAGAAAATCGCTATTGAAGTAAAGCCATGGTCTAATAGCACTTAGTACCTTATTTCCAGATGTATTTCATCAATAGATGTTTTCAATCTTCTGAAAATCCAGTTTATTTGTTATGCAAATGAGCCAGTAAGGTGCCAAGAGGGGTGTCACTTGCAGGAAGGATCCCAGGCACACCTCCTACATCACATTCAAGCCATAACTCTGCCCCATTTTCCCTGCTCCCAGCATGAGGGCGGCTTGGGCACTAGCAGGAGGCGTGCCTGGGCTCCTTCCTGCAAGAGTGACGCCCCTCTGGCACCTTACTGGCTCATTTGCATACCAAATAAATTGGATTTTAAGAAGATAGAATACATCTATTGCTGAAACAAAGGCACATATGGAAACAGGGTACTAAGTGCTATTAGGCCATGGCTTTACTTCAATAGTGATTATCCTGGTGACAGATTTCCTTTAAAGAGAAGCAAACACATGTACCTGCTTTATTCCAGTCAGCTCCGTGCAAAAATCTGAAAGAATTGGGTGCTCTTGTGGCTGTACGTAGGTGTGAAACTCAGATTCAATTTCTCCACTGGACGTGTTTAATAAGACTGCTGGAAACTCAACTAGAAATAAACACAAAAATGTACAAATAACACAAAAAAAAATAAAAAATAAAAATCACAAAAAAATCCTATTACGTAATACTTACTGATTTCTTGACCGTAGTGCTTTGTGTCTTTCCAGCAGGTTGACTCAAAGTCAATGACAATCAAGTAGTCAAAAAACTGTTCTACAAAAGATAAAAAAAAAAAGTTGAAAACCCAAAGAGAAAATTCATGTTCCCCTTTAATATCTGTAAGAAGTGACAGTTACTAGATTTGGGGCTGCTGGAAGTCTTAGCGTGCAGAGACAACTTGGAGCTCCTCCTTATAAGACCAAGCTGCCTGGAAGTCAAAGCAGAGATTTCATTACTTATTACTGTGAAAATCCTAGAAACATCGCTCAAAGTAACAAAATCACCCCCCCCCCCCAAAAAACAAAAAACAAAAACACACCTTTTGTGCTAAAAAAAATACCAAAAATAATATCTTACTTTGCAAGCTGCTTCGTAGTCATTCTGATTGCAGGTCAATCTATTAAAATAGAAAAAAAAAATTCTACACAGAACTTCTACACAGGGATAAATGATACTACAGCTGAAGTCCAGTGATCTACATGATTTCTGCCTCTTTCAAGCCCCTAACATTCAGTAATCACCCATCAAACTCAGGCAGGGGAGTGGTGCTGCTGCAAACACAAATGGTATATATCCAGGGGTTACCACTTGAGAAGAAAGCAATATACACACGTATATCCTAGTAGCCTGCAGGGCTCAGCCTCCAGCCCCGCACTACATCCCCATCCTCCTCACTCACCGGCAGCAACTTCTAGCAGAAGCCCCATTTGTTTTTCAAATTCCCCGCTGCACGCAGCATTTCCGTTACGTCATCGCCATGCGACGATTCGATCATGGATTGCAGCAGTCTGTCACAGGTTCCCAGGCTGTGCAATGGATAACCGATATAACGCTAGGTCGCACGTGTGATCCTGTTGACCCGTTGCTCTGGTGGTGCTGCCGGTAAGTAAGAGAAAGTCGCGGCTGCCGACCTCTCCGGTTATGTGAGCGGCCATTGTACATCATATTCGGTATTGAGAAGTGAATCATTGCACTTTACTGTTCATTGCAGAGGTTTGGGGGCTCTCCCATCAATCATTTGCACACCAAAAACCCTGAAAGGCTCCTAAGAGTTGTTTTAAAGTAATTTACAGCATTTCTAGTTTAAAAAATAAATTTTTTCATAATTGTTGTCTCTCCTGTGCACACTTATGACAGGATCAGTCTCCTTCCCCCACTGACAGCTGTCAATAGGGTCAATTCTTAAAGGGGTTTCCAACCTTAGGGCTCGTTCAACACGCGGACACTGTGCCAACATTCCTGTGGCGGCGGCTGCATGGTGCCTTCCTGTTTGTTTTCAGTGGGAGCCAACTCTCCAGTTTTACGGACTGGCGGTTTAAAGTCAGGACTACGCCGCAAGTGGGTCTGCACCACGTAAAGTGACCAACCATGGCAGAAACCACCATGGTTTCTGCCATGGTATACAGGGATGTTAAAGGGGTTGTCTCATCTAAGACACTGATGGTGCATCACTAGAATATGCAACCTTATTCAGACAGGTGAGGGTCCCCCCTTCCGAGACCCGCACCTATCTCCAAAAAAAAGGCCCCCGAAAGTGAGGGAGAAGATCTTTTCACAGGTTTGTATATATCTGCATCCTTCACCTCTGTTTATAAATCTTTCCTTGCATGTATATGATATGTGGATGGTAGATAGGAACTTGTGATACAAAAACAAAAAACAATTGCTTTCCCTTGCATTGTGTATTCCTCTGTCCTTTCCACAGCTGTAGGCTGAAATGAGTGACAACAAGTCTTTAAAGCAACGTAAAAGGCTTCTCAGCGATGAAGAGGAAGAAACCAGCTCCAAGAAGAGAAGGGACAGGAGCCAAGAAGCAGTCAATGGTTTAGACCTACAGATGATCAAGGTGACGTCTCATGATGCTAGGGAAGCTTGTCCCCGCCTGCCATTGGCTGCTCCCCCCGACACCAGATGGTTTCATCCATGTACAGGGAGAAGCAGGAGCGGTGGTGCGGGGACCAGGAGCGGCGCAGGGAGCGGGGTAATTATATTCGCTCTGAGGGGCCCGACACATGGGGGGCTGTTTATGATTTTGTATAACCCATTTAAGGGCTGTGTTACACCAGGCGATCAGTCAGACGATTGTCATGAAGGAAGCATTCCTTCCTGGCAATCGTCTGCTCATTGGCGCAGGAGACTGCTGCTATTACATGTAGTGATCTCCTCAAGTATGGAGAGGAGTGATCGCTAATGCCATCACTTGTTCATTGGGTAATCGCGGCAGTATTACACTGCCAGGTCATCGCTAACGAGCGTTCCAACAAAAGCTTGTCAGTAATGATCTGCCCGACATTTGGCCAGTGTAATACAGCCTTATACTGGTTATCCAAGATCTATAATGCCCCCCATATGCCCGGGCCCCTCACAGAGTTTGTATTTACCTCGCTCCCTGGCACCAGTGTCGCATCTGATAACGGCACAGCCGCCCCTGCATCTCCCCTTCGGACGGATGAAAACATCCGGCGTCGGAGGGGGGCAGCCAATACCAGGCCGCAACGGGAACAAGTCTCCCTAGTGTCACCCGCGATGCGGGAGGCTCGTCCCCGTCGCAGACGGCTATTGCCTTCCCCCCGACCCCCTTCCAAGTTATATTGAGCATTTATAATGTCAGAGAGCAGAGATAAGGAGTCCGTCAGCTGACAGAACAGAGTGGAAATTCAAAAACCTGCTGCTAGAGAAACTCAAGACTGCACAAAGACAGCGATTCAAAAATTTTTAATAAAGACCAATAGAAAAAAACAATTTTTAGCTCAAAATACTAATAACAAAAATCTCCCCCAAAGGTGTACATAGCCTTTAAAGGTTGTCCATTTGGGACATCTGCACTCATGTCTATTAGCTTTAGTGGCTCTTCCCTTGAAGCACTGGCCCCCTATTGACTCCTTGAGTTTGGTTCGGGCATTAGTCACAGCAAGGCCCCCCCCCGTGTACTCTGTTACCTTTAAAGGGGTTGTCCCATCTTGCCATTTCCACAGCAAGATGAGACTAAGCTCAAGCCACAGGTGGCCAGACTTACGGAAAGGCCACGTGGGCCGATGCTTCCGTAACTCCCTTTGGAGTTAATGAGAGTTACAGATTCTGTAAGCCCGGCCACTGGGGCCAGCGCTTATTCTTCGGCGAGATGGGACAACCCCTTTAATGTGTCCAATGCTGGCCAAAAACTGCCTCAGTCTATCACTGCTGTGTGTAGTTGGCTGCAGAGATCAATGCAGGAGGGATCTCATGACATTATGATGTAGCTGCTCTCTGCCTGGCAGTAGTTGTTGTCTGTGACTATTTCTACTATGATAGACGGAGTCTGATACTGTCATTGATATGTTCCCAGCTTCTGTATGTATGAAGCAAAATCTGGTCAACTGGGGTGATTTTCTAGTTTCCTGGTGACTAGTTTTGGTCCAGCACTGCCATATCTGTGCCTTTTGCAGCCCTGCAATATGCATGATAAAATACTGAGGCACTACCACATTATGGTCAGAGGCCAACTGGGATGTGGTTACGGCACAGTTGCTGCAGTACTTCTCTGTAAAGGCCCTCATACACATAAGAGAAAAATTCTCTGAGCCTGATGATTTCTGAAGGAATGGGAACGTTGAATGTTTTATGTCCAGTTCTTTTTCTGTCATGAGAGAAGCTGCCGCTAGAGGTGTCTGGCATGTGTATGGAGAAGTCAGGGTGAATAGCTGCCGGTTATGGAAGGTGTGCCCACCTTAAAGGGGTTGCCTGGCTTCAGCAACAACCGGACAACCCTGGGGAATGACCTTTGTTTACCTGCTCGCAGTAATGACGTCCCATCCACAACACGTGACTGCTGCAGCCAATTATTGGCCACAAATGCTTAGAAAAAATAAAAAAATGAATTTAAAGGGGGTCTCCAGGATTTAACAATTTATGACATATCCTTAGGATTAGGTTACCTATATCAGATCAGCAGGGGTCCACAGCCCTGCTGATCGCGCTACTCAGACACAGCTGATGGGTGGGGGTGTCGGACCCCTGCGATCTGATATTGATAAACTATCCTAAATTTAAAGGGAACCTGTCATCTCCGAAACACCCCCTGAACTAGAGTAAGCGTTGTATAGTGTAAGTGATGCTGAATCCGAATATGTAAGTTTTATCTTCATACTCACTTCCATTCCGACGCTGTGCTCCCACAAACCTGCAGTAAAATACATTGAGAGGACTGTTCTTTGAATCCTCTCCATTATGTGAGTGAGCACTGGAGTCCACTGAGTGCATTTTACTGCAGGTTTGTGGGAGCACAGCGTCAGAATGGAAGTGAGTATGAAGATAAAACTTGCATATTCGGATTCAGCATCACTTACACTATACACCGCTTACTCTAGTTCAGGGGGTGTTTTGGAGATGACAGGTTCCCTTTAAAGAGGACCTTTCACCTCTCCTGACATGCCTGTTTTAATAGCTCCATGCATTCCCCATGTACTAACAATTCTGGAACATCTATTCTTATGTCTGTATGTTGTGCCATTCCTTTATTATTTGCACTAGAAGTTATGAATGAATTGCTATTAGCCCTCAGTAAGGGTACAGAGGGGAGGTAACCAGTAGGGGGTGTGTACCTGCACAGACTAACACTATCCAATCAGTGCTGTCATGTTCAGACTGTGAAGGTACACACCCCCAACTTGTTACCTCCCCTCTGTTCCCTTACTGAAGACAAATAGCAATTCATTCATAACTTCTAGTGCAAATAATAAAGGAATGGCACAACATACAGACATAAGAATAGATGTTCCAGAATTGTTAGTACATGGGGAATGCATGGAGCTATTAAAACAGGCATGTCAGTAGTGGTGAAAGGTCATCTTTAAAGAAGAACTCCCGACAAAAATTTTATTCCATGTCCTGCTAGAAATGTACATGATATAATCTGTAGTGTATTTTTTACCAGTGTCTGAATTTTTGACTTGTATCATCCTGAAGTTTCTTATCTGTGTCATGTGACCAGCAATTAGACCCACCAACTCACACACAGACTTATGTGTGGACAGGAAATCTAATTCTCTATGTATTCCTATGAGACTGAAAGTGAGGCTCCCATAGGAATGAATAGAGCAGTTACTGGCTTTCTGTCCTGGGTCAGTTGGAGGTCAGGGAGTTGGTCACATGACCCAGCTACAATAAGAAGAGAGGTTTTTACTCACAGAAACAGTCACTGATAAGAAAATGACATTCACTACAGATTATA
The DNA here is from genome assembly GCA_900303285.1 of Rhinella marina. Taxonomy (NCBI): domain Eukaryota; kingdom Metazoa; phylum Chordata; class Amphibia; order Anura; family Bufonidae; genus Rhinella; species Rhinella marina. Next base: position 2,131,580 of record ONZH01001400.1, on the reverse strand, counting down.
CCATGCACCTTTCTAACAGGTCAGAGAATAAAAATTTTTGTGGGAGTTCTTCTTTAAGTAATCAATTAAAAAGTTAAATCCTGGGTAATATTCACGGAAAACAGATACAAACATCCTGCACCATGTGATAGCAAAATGTGCGGATGTACAAGGCTAGATTTAGAAAATCACGGAAAAAATGCACTAAAACAATAGATGCAAACAATATATGGACTAAGCCCTCACTCTATAGATAAAATCTGAGACTCTTAGCCAATACATTTTGATCAAAATACATCTGTGCCCACCTACCCAGCGCCACGGTGGTCTCAGTCCAGGCAGGTCCTACGCTAAACCTTCCTATGCGATTGTGCATCTATATTTAGGTGCGCACCACAGATGTATTTTGATCAAAATGTATTGGCTAAGAGTCTCAGATTTTATCTATAGAGTGAGGGCTTAGTCCATATATTGTTTGCATCTATTGTTAAATCCTGGGTAACCACTCTTTGTTTATTTAGTTATGTTTATGTATTTATTTTTATATTTATTGATGTATTTATTTCTTTTTTGCTTCCTGTTTTGTCATGTGGATTATTTTTTGTTTCTTTACAGAAAGCGCCCAGATTATCACCGGCATTATTCTGTGATAACTGTGAAATTCAGCACCAGAAGCTGCATCGCCTCCTAAAGTATGCTACTTTGGGTAAAAAGGGCAAGGCCACACAGGCAAGGTGCAGTAATCTAGGTTTTTGGCCTTTCAGATTTGACGGTTTAAGGGGAAATCCAGTGACAATTATCCTCTGAGATTGTACAAAATACATGCGAGGTGATCCGAATGGTGAAGTCCATAATCTCAGGCCACCGCTGTTTTCCAGCATGGGCAAATTTAGAGCGAGCACTCAGAAGTTTCTGGCTGGTCTAAATAAACTAGTTCCGCCCTTTGAAGGTTATCGCAGAGAGTCAGAGTTGGAGTCAGATCCATACTGTAGTTATATTCATTAAAGAGATCCTGTCACCTCTCCTGAAACGTTTGTTTTAGTGAATAATTGTATTCTACATGAAATGACAATTCTGGGGCCTCCATTCTTATGACCCTATGTTGTGTCTTTCCTCTAGTATTCCTACTAAATGTTTATGAATAAATTGACAACTGGGTGTTACCGGTTGGGGGTGTGCCTTTCACAGTCTGACACTATGCAGTCAGTGCGTCCCATGGCAGACTATGCAGGCACACTCCCCTTTGACATAGGGAATGGTAACACCCAGTAGTTAATTCATTTATAAACTTTTAATAGGAATAATAGAGGAATGGCACATCTTACAGTTTTAAGAATACATGCTGCAGAATTGTCATCTCTAACTTCTTTCATCATTTCATCATAAGGTCCTAAGTTCTGCATATTCTGATAGCGCTTGTAGGTTTGTTTTTTCTGATTACAGAGTCCTAAATCTCCTGTATATGGGTTGATGCACACAAACTTATTTTTTCTCCGCATCCATTTTTTTGTTGGTCGGATGCGGACCCATTCACTTCAATGGGGCCGCAAATGATTTGGACAGCGCACCGTGTGCTGTCCGCATCCGCAAAAATATAGAACATGTCCTATTCCTGTCCGCATTACAGACAAGAATAGGACTGTTCTATTGGGCCCACCCAGGGACGACTATATTATTATAACCGTTATTAAAGAGGAGTGGAGATCCCTTTAACCTATTGTGCTGTGTTTGCTTTGTAGCTGGTGTAGCATTCACCATCAGAAGTATCTCCGAGGTGTCGTGGTGGTTGTGCTGCAGGATCTCGCTCAGCATCATTTCTACCAGTTTTATCTACATTTCCGTTCTCTCCGGAGACTGTTCAGACATGTAAGTACAGAACGAGTTGGAGAGCAGCTTCCAGAACTATTACATGGAGATGTTAGGGGTGTATACAGATGTGGCATAATGTGCTGCAGATTTTACAGCATGCAGCTTTTAGGCCCCTTTCACACGAGTGAGTTTTCCGCACGGGTGCAATGCGTGACATGAACGCATAGCACCCGCACTGAATCCTGACCCATTCATTTCAATGGGTCTGTGTACATGAGCGTTTTTTTTCATGCATCACTTCTGCATTGCGTGAAAATCGCAGCATGTTCTATATTCTGCGTTTTTCACGCAGCCCTGGCCCCATGGAAGTAAATGGGGCTGTGTTAAGCAAGTGCGGATGTAATGCGTTTTTCACTGATGGTTGCTAAGAGATGTTGTTTGTAAACATTCAGTTTTTTATCACGCGAAAAACGCATCAAAACGCTTCGCACCTGCACAGAAAAAATGGAACAACTAAACGCAATCGCAGACAAAACTGACTGAACTTGCTTGCAAAATTGTGCGAGTTTTCCTGAACGCATCTGGACCGAATCCGCAACGCCCGTGTGAAAGAGGCCTTACTGTACCAGCAAAATATGAGTTTTTAAGACATTTCATCCTCAGTGTAAATTGACCTGTGGAGGAGATTTTAAGTCCGCAGCATGTCAATTTGTACTGTGAATTTCCAATACAGGTTTAACCCTTTGCAGTGCATATATGGTGAAACCCGTGGCAAATCCACGTGTAGCACATGCGGATTTTGTGGGAGATTCTGCAGATTTTGCTGCAGAAACATCACATGTCACAGTTCACGGCAGACCATCTGCTCTGTGTGGCCTGAACCCTTAAGATGGCCATACCTGTTAGGGTCCATTCACACGTCCGCAACTGTTTTGCAGTCCGCAAATTGCAGATCCACAAAACACGGACACCATCCACGCACTTTCTGCATGCCTTTTCTTGTCCGTGGCTGGGGACAAGAATAGGCCGTGTTCTATTTTTTAGCGGGACTGTGGAACGGAAGTACGGATGTGGACAGCACAAGGTGTGCTGTCCGCATCTTTTGCGGCCCCATTGAAAATGAATGGGTCCGCACCTGTTCCGCAACAAATGCGGATCCATTTTGCGGACGTGTGAATGGACCCTTAGATGAATGCCAGCCGAAACCACCAGTATCAGTAGGACCAACTGACCACTTAAAGGGGTTATCCAACGTCTTGACCTCTCACACAGGTTGTACTTACCTGGCTCTCTGGCACTAGCGTCACTAAGATTGCACTGCATGTTCATGATGACCGGTTCCATTTAAAGGGAATTACCCAAATGATTTATGTGTGGCTAGTGCTACTAAGTAGGAATCCAAAGTATTCATGATATATGGGCTCCCCCACCCTTCAGCTACTGGTTGACAGCTTTCTCCCTATTCTCAGTAATAAGAAGAAAGCGTCAATCAGTGGCTGGATGGTGGGGGGAGCCCATACATCATGAACACATCAGATTCCGGCCTGGAATAAGATGTACGTTCTCTCAAACTACACATTAATGTATAAGTGACCGCTGAAATCATTGTGTCTGTCACTACATTATGTTCCCCTCAGAAAGCTTGAAGGACCTGATGGGTTCCCTTTTAAATTTGGATTGGATGGAGTGAGTTTGCTACAGCACTTATATTCTATATTCCTACAACTGCTTATACCCATATTTTGTATTTTTGTCTTGTAGAGATTCAGCCTGCCGCCTCCCACCAGTGATTTCCTTGCTTCTCTTCTTGGGTTGAATGGTCCTGACGTTCAAGCCCAGAAGGAGCAAATGAATGGTCAGCATAGCCCTGAAGGTATTGTACAGTCCATCTACTTTAGAATATTCAATTATATGATTATGTATTATACTGTAATATTATTGAACACTTATGGAGCAGTGTATGACTTTTTTGTTTGGTGAGGATAGAGGACCTTGAGGAACATGGCTCAAAACTCAAAAATTTGAATGCAAAATCTGCCCCTGTAATGAGAAGACCTAACCTGAGAAACCATATTTCTTGGTTCTACAGACCAGAAGTACAATTTCATAGCAACCCCCACGCCTACGAAGTCTTATGACCCCATCCTACAAAGATATGGAACGAAAAGTCATGGCCTGACCAGGTACCTACTTACTGAGGAGGAGATGAGGAAAAATAATTATCCGCTTGTAGGTCAGTGTATAGAACAGAACTTTCTCAGTCTTTTATTTTCCCTCACAGGAATATTAATAATTTCACTTGACTACATTTGTACCAGAGCGGCGACAGTAGGTGACACAAGCTAACTGCAGTGTAATGTGCTCCCCCTTGTGATCAGATCTAGAAGGGCAGAGCTTATCTGTCGTTTAAGGCTACTTTCACACTAGCGTTTTCACAAAAAACGCTTCCATTGCTGATAATACAACCATCTGCATCCGTTATGAATGTATCCGGTTGTATTATCTTTAAAGAGGACCTTTCACGGTTTTGAATTACTGTAGATAAATACCTCTTGTCCCGGGGTACCCCCCGCTGATGCTGCCACTCTGCCTAGTTTTTTTAAAATACAGCTCCTACTCCCCGCTGTGCCCGCCTGTAGTTTTTGCGCTCAGTATGTAAATACTGAGCATCGGTACAGGGAGGAGGAGACGCCGGCATTTCTCAATGGGCGTCTCCTTCTCCCTGGCTGTGCCGCGATCCAATCACAGCGGAGAGCATCACGGCCAGGGAGAAAAAAAAACCTCACCTTCTCCCTGGCTGTGACGCTCTCCGCTGTGATTGGATCGCGGCACAGCCAGGGAGAAGGAGACGCCCATTGAGAAATGCCGGCGTCTCCTCCTCCCTGTACCGATGTTCAGTATTTACATACTGAGCGCGAAAACTACAGGCGGGCACAGCGGGGAGTAGGAGCTGTTTTAAAAAACTAGGCAGAGTGGCAGCATCAGCGGGGGGTACCCCGGGACAAGAGGTATTTATCTACAGTAATTCAAAACCGTGAAAGGTCCTCTTTAACATAGCCAAGACGGATCCGTCATGAACTCCACTGAAAGTCAATGGGGGATGGATCCGTTTTCTATTATGTCAGATTGTGTCAGAGAAAACGGATCTGTCCCCATTGACTTGCATTGTGGGTCATGATGGATAGTCTGCATCTCAGGACGGAAAGCAAACCGTAGCATCCTGCAGTTTGCTCTCCGGTATGAGAACGGAATGCATTTTGGTGTCCTCCGTTCTGTTCAGTTACGTTTTGTCCCCATTGACAATGAATGGAGACAAAAAGGAAGCGTTTTTTTTTTTCTCAATACCGGAAAATGTAAATGCTTGTGTGAAAGTAGCCTCATACTGGTGGTGACCGGGTGACCACGAGAAGTTTCTCTGTAATGCCAAGATGACCGACAAGGAGTTTTACTCCAAGTATCATGATTTGTTCATATAGGAAATCAAAACCCTCTTTCATACTGAGTATGACAAGAATAGAACCTCCGTGAGGTTGATCTGTATAGGGAGAAATCACCATGACTGACAGACAGCGGATCAGGGTAACATGTATTTGACAACCTTTAGTGCACGGGTAAAATGTTTTTTTTTTTTTCTTTTTTCATTCTATTATCTGCAGGCTTATCCGATACAGAAAACTATGTTCATACCAAGTGCACTGAGCGACCTACGGACAGTAGCCCTCTGTTTGGTCTGGATTGTGAAATGGCAAGTACCGGAAAGACCAATGCTAACCAGTAAAGCTGGTGTTAAGACAGCTGACCCCCCACAAACATACATGCTCATTATGCCTGGCAGCTGCTTATCTAATAAAAGAATAGGCACATTGAAATTAGGCATACCTGATGTGTATACCATCAGGGGGCTATTTACATTATGTATTGTGCATGATGGGGTTGTCCAGGATTTTAGGATTGACGACCGTTCCTCAGGATAGGCCATCACTGTCTGATCGGCAGGTTATCTGACACCTTGCACTAGGGCTGCAGCTATCAATTATTTAACTAATTAAGTATTCTACCAATTAATCAGGCTCTCTCCAGTGCCATCAGCTCCCCCCTCCCAGTGCCATCATTCCCCAGCAACTGTGGAATCCTGCTAGGGACACCACCGACACTCCACAGATATTCCATCCTCTTCTCCATGTGCTGCTCTGTCCTCCTGACGTCACACAGCATCAGGTCATAGCGCGCTCACATGTACTACATCCTGAGAATGTGTGTATGTCAGGATAACGTGTAGCGCAGTGCCGGCCGCGGGAGACCACGGAGCAAGAGTAATACCAAGCGCTTCACTCATGCTCTGTGATCACATGACACAAATGAATCGCATCAAGGATTTTTTGTGTCGAGTTACTTGATTTTAATTAAGTAATCGTTTCAGCTCTACCTGGCACCCTCGCTGATCAGCCGCTCTGCAGTAGCACTAGCTCCAGAAGTACATGCAGCTCTGAACCAGTTGAAGGGAATCGGAGCAGCACTACGCAATGGACGGAGCTGTGTAGTTGCAGCGCAGGAGCTGTCCTGAAACAGCAGATCAGCAGGGGTGGGGGGTCCTGGATCCCTGCCAATGAGATATTGCTGGCCTGTCTTTTGGATAGGCCATCAGTAGTAAAATCCTGGACAACCCCTTTAAGACCACAGTGCAGTGGAGCTAGAGGGGCCAAAGAGTGTAAATTGAAAGACTAAAGTACAGCGTTGCTTTCTTAAAGGGGTTATGCCATGACTGATGTAAAAAATTAAAATCAGACGTCATATGGTACATGACTATCTAGAACCAGCCCTGTACCTCACATGGATCCAGCGATATCCCCATTCACTGCTCCAATTGTTCTGCCAGATTTATTGGCAGCTCAGTGTGTGTGTTCCTTCTCAGGGAGTGTGCCCATTGATCCAGGTGCTGGTTTTAAAAAAATGTAGAATATTTTTTTGTGACACGACCCCTTTAAATGGAGCCATGGTTTTACTATGTTAAAGGGAGTCTGTCAGCAGTTTTGATCATGCTAAACTGCTGACAGCACTAGGTAGGGGCTATGAGGATTCGTGTGAATATTATTCCAGATTCTGGTCCTGCAGGTGCCCTGGAGGCAGACCTTCCCTGTGAAGTGCTCTCTGCATTGAGCTGCTTTCAGCTCTGAGTGACAGCTGTAGCCTTCACTCAGGAGACCGCTACATCTGTGAACCATCTCAGTGCAGAGAGCACTGCACAGTGAAGCCCTGGCTCCTAGGCACTTGCAGGAGCAGATTCTGGCAGAATAAAACTTCATATTTACACTACCTCTGACAAAAGCTCCACAAAATGCATCTTTGTTCTGCTATCCCCAGCCCCGACCTAGTGCTGTCAGCAGTTTACCATGATCAAAACTGCTGACAGATTCCCTTTAAACTGACAAGGGAGGGATATACAAAAATGCCCCTGATATCTCCCCATAGCAGAACCTGATGTAAAGGTTTCTTCTGTGGTGATTATTGCTAATTTCCGGTCTTCAGATGGTCTTTAAAGGGGTATTCCAAGTGTTTTGTAGTAGTATGGTCACAGAACGCCTCTGACTGTTGTGATTTCCAGGCAGCAATGTTTTGTAGCCTGCTGAAGTAATATCATGTGACTGTTGTCGTATGGTTGCTGCGATGTCATGATGATGTCAGGCACTCGTGTCAAACACTTCATGAGTCTTTTCTTACACCAATATTTTTCTGCCCGCAGTGTCTGACCTGTAAAGGGAGTGAGCTGACCAGAGTGTCCTTAGTGGATGCCCAAGGTCAGTGTATTATGGATGAACTGGTAAAGCCTGACAATCCCATTATAAATTACATGACCAGGTATTTTCTCCTAAAATTCTATTCTTCTGTAAATTCTGCTCTTGTAATGTAAATTGTGTTTTTTCTGCATCTTTTTTTCCCCTCCTCTCCAATGTTTGTGTTTTTATCTAATGCTTTGTAAAAATCATTGGTACAGCAATTGTTTCTGACATGCTTTGTTAATCTGGAATATTTGTCTCCATGGTAACAGACTACAAACAACCCCTGTGGACCTGTGTTAGGCCTCGTTCACACATACATGGATTTTCACGAACCACAGTCCATGAAAACCTGTCCTGCTGAGTGCAGGAGCTCACGGTGTCACTGGTTGCTTTGACGCCGTGCGCTTTGTGACGCCACTGTTGTACAGTAATACACTGGTACGATCTATACCAGTGTTTTACTGTTCAACAGCGGCGGCATGAAGTGCACGTCGTCATAGCAACCAATGACACCGTTCACTCCTGCATTCAGCAGGACGGGTTTTCACGGACTTTGGTCCGTGAAAAACCATGTATATGTGTACGAGGCCTTACCCCACAGTCACACTACCTCCTATCTGACACCCTACATATGGGTTACCTACCTAGAGTATGTTAATAAGAAGTAAGGAATATATGGGAAGGAGTATGACTGCAGTATACACTTGTATAGTCTGTAACCATGGAGACACGTGTCTGGGTAAGAGCTGTATACAAAAAGCGGTTGGACATTTTTAGGCAAACTGTTTACAGCATTGCTTCATCTGTTATTTTAGATGCTTTGGAGCAAAATAGTCGTAAAGGTGGACATTGCCTTTAACTGTGGGAGAATAGGGCATGTTCATAGTGCATTACAGGGATAATGAAACTTAAAGGGGTTGTTTTATCATGACGACTTCAAGTGCTGCTTCTGAAGCTCCAAGCAAGGTAAATGCAGCATTATATATATATATATATATATATATATATATATATATATATATGTGGTCATTTAGATCAGCGTTCCTCAACTCCAGTCCTCAGGACCCACCTGCCGGTTATGATCTGAGAATATCCCACAGAATGAATACCTGTGGTAAGTCCTGATGCACGGACACTAATTATATCACCTGCTCAATACTAAGGAAATCCTGAAAACATGACCGACAGGTGGGCCCTGAGGACTGGAGTTGAAGAACCCTGATTTAGATGAATGGAGCCCCTGTAATACACGGACAGGCTGAGGGATACATAGTGGCTCTGGCTCAGCTGGACCCCTCTGTGACGTACATTACCCCTGATACTATATGGAATTAAGTTGTCTATTCCATAGGGCATTTAATTCTGGATTATACTATTTTCACACTTCTGTCCTTTACGTGTGGTCAGGTTCTCCGGGATCACGAGAAAGATGATGCATCCTGTGAAAACAAAGTTGAAGGATGTCCAAGAAAAATTAAAAAGCCTTCTTCCTCCAGATGCCGTCTTGGTGGGTCACTCGTTAAATAATGACCTACAAGCTCTGCAGGTAAGTGCTCGTCGTGGCATCGTGCTTCATTACGGAAGAGGTGGACTGGCCATAGACCCTACAAGGAAATTTTTTGGTGGGCCAACACCCAAAGAGCCGCCCCAGCCCTCCACATGACCGCCAGCCAGGTACATAACGATCTGATGTTCTCAGCATTAATTAATGTAGGAGCACCAGTTACTTTCGGCCAGCGGGGTATATGGTGGTATATGGTTCTGCTGGGGAGGTATTTTGTGCTGCACTGTGTTATTTGGTTCTGCTGGGGCGGTATATTGTGCTGCACTGTGGTATTTGGTTCTTCTGGGGTGGTATTCTGTGCTGCACTGTGGTATTTGGTTCTTCTGGGGTGGTATTCTGTGCTGCAGTGTTTTATTTGGTCCTGCTGAGACAGTGTTTTGTGCTGCACTGTGGTATTTGGTTCTGCTGGGATGGTATTCTGTGCTGCAATGTTTTATTTGGTTCTGCTGGGGCGGTATTTTGTGCTGCACTGTGGTATTTGGTTCTGCTGGGGCGGTATTTTGTGCTGCACTGTGGTATATGGTTCTGCTGGGGCGGTATATTGTGCTGCACTGTGGTATTTGGTTCTGCTGGGGTGGTATTCTGTGCTGCAATGTTTTATTTGGTTCTGCTGGGGCGGTATATTGTGCTGCACTGTGGTATTTGGTTCTGCTGGGATGGTATTCTGTGCTGCACTGTGGTATTCGGTTCTGCTGGGGCGGTATTTTGTGCTGCACTGTGGTATTGCTGGTCCCGCCTACTTTTTCTTTTAATACATAATTTTTATTGAAAATTTTCCAAAAAGATACAATAATACTGACAATGATAATAACAAATATATAATATTATGTACCAGGTATACATGGCATAGCCAACATGGCTCAGGTAACATTTCCCACACACATAACTTACAGAGACATCTCTTAGCAGCTAAAATGATCAGATGTGCCAAAGGAGGAAAAAACCTGTCTTGCATTGTTGAGTGGAAGAGAATGAGACCTGGAGAGTATGGCACTGAAATCTTCAAGTGGTACTTGATTTGGGATATGATAAGTTTCCAAAATTTCCTAGTTTCAGGGCATGTCCAAACCCCATGATAAAGGTCGGATCCCTTAAGGTGACATTTGGGACACCCCGGTAGCCTATTGGATGGGGGATTCGAGGATGAGAATTGAAACCCATAGATAGCCCTATGGATCATCCTAAAGTGCGTACCTCTCCAGATCTCATTGGGGGTCACCTTCCATATTTTCCTCCACCCTTCCAATATCTGTTCCCTGGTTATTAGGCCAGGTAAGTCCTCCATCCAATGAGCAAATAAAGAGTCAGAGAGTGGTTTTTGTTTGGTTTCTCTTATTCCCTGGTACAGGCCAGACATTGTTCTCTTAGTGGAACCTCTCCCTATAAGTTGGTCAAAGCTGTTAGAGATCATTTCCCTGCTCGGATTTAGGAGTCTTTTGCTGAGAAATCCTTTTAGTTGTAGATAAGCCAATGTCTGACCTACTCCCAGCGAATATTTCGGCTAAAGGTCTTCAAACGTGTAGTACCTCAGTCCCTTCTGGTCCCATAACTCCCCAACTGTTCTAATCCCTGCCCTCTTCCACTTCACGAAGTGTCCAGTATCAACTCCCGCGGTGAACTCTGGATGTCCCCATATACTATACTAATTTGGACAACCCATAAGGGAGACCAAAGATTTTCCTTACACCCTTCCACGCTGCCAAAGTGTCTTTCAGCAATAGGCTAGCTCTTATTCCAGAGTATATTTAGTATGTAGCAAAGCCCCTAGATTCCATGGACGTACCAGCTGTGTCTCCAAGTTCGTGTTAGTGTAATATTTAGTCCCATGGATCCAATCTATACAGTGTCAGAAAATACCTGCCAGGTTATAACACCTCAAATCTGGTAACGCAAGCCCACCCCCTAGTTTAGGAAACTGCAATTTGGCCAGGGAGATTCTGGGTCTCTTACCCGCCCCTATAAAGGTATTGAATGCTGAATTTAACTGAATGGTATCTATATGCTTCAAGAAGAGGGGTATAGTCTGCATGGGATACATGAGCTTCGACACGCACATCATCTTTAGAAGATGTACCCTACCCCCTAAGGAAAGCGGGAGGTTCTTCCATCTATCTAGGTCAATAGTATTTTCTTAATTAGTGGTGGGTAATTTAGAGTGTAAAGAGAGGCCGGCTGTGATCCGATATGGATACCTAGGTACTTTATAGAAGTTGTTGCTAGTTTGATTGGGGTATCCCCTAACTGAATTGGCCTCCTAGATGCCTTTGGGCCAAGATATAATAACTCTGATTTGGTAGTGTTGACTGTGAAGCCAGAATGCTCCCCAAAGGTTTTCAACAGATTAAATAGCCGCGTCAGATCCCTTTCTGGTCTCTCTAAGAAGACCAATAGGTCATCCGCAAAAAGGGCATGCTTAAAGGGATTCTGTCACCACCATTTTGCATATTAAGTTATTTATACCACTGGATTTCTCTTATCATAAGGATCCCCAAATGGTTATTGTTATAGGGCCCAGATGAAGATTTGTGGTGTAAAAATCCTTTTTTATCTACTGTCAATCACTTACATTAAGGGGCCCAAGGGGAGTTGACCATGGTTGCTGGAGCCCGGGCTCGGCGATTCCGTTGGAGCCCCGGACCGCCCACCTAATTAATATTCACTTCACTGAGTCAGTGAAGCTCCGACGCGGCAATTGATGTACTGCGCGTGCGCAGCCCCGGACGGCGCACCTAATTAATATTCACTTCACTGAGTCAGTGAAGCTCCGGCGGCGGCTGTAATCCCGCGCAGGCGCAGTGCCGCGTCGGAGCTTCACTGACTCAGTGAAGTGAATATTAATTAGGTGTGCCGTCCGGGGCTGCGCAGGCGCAGTACATCAATTGCCGCGTCGGAGCTTCACTCAGTGAAGTGAATATTAATTAGGTGGGCGGTCCGGGGCTCCAACGGAATCGCCGAGCCCGGGCTCCAGCAACCATGGTCAACTCCCCTTGGGCCCCTTAATGTAAGTGATTGACAGTAGATAAAAAAGGATTTTTACACCACAAATCTTCATCTGGGCCCTATAACAATAACCATTTGGGGATCCTTATGATAAGAGAAATCCAGTGGTATAAATAACTTAATATGCAAAATGGTGGTGACAGAATCCCTTTAACTTCTGCATTTCCTATTTTAATACCCTGGATGGATTTGTCCCGATTCAGTGCCCTGGAAAGGGGTTCAATCACCAGGTTAAAGAGGAGGGGAGAAAGGGGGCACCCCTGCCGCGTACCCTTACAAAGGCCAAAGGGATTAGACAAGAATCCGGGTGTATAGACTCTTGCCTGAGGACATTCGTATAGAGCAGAGATGTACTGTCTGAAAGGACCTCTGAAGCCCATCTTATCCAGCACCATTTCCATCCATCCCCAGCGCACATTATCAAAAGCTTTTTCCGCATCTATAGCCCGCCTACTTCTTTTGTCCCTGCCTACTAATGCTGTCCCTATATACTTGTGTTGCCCCACCTTCTGGCAGTTTGGACCCGCCTACAACATGGGGCCACTTTTAGGGTTTTTTCCAGGGTCACTTTAAGTTCCCAGTCCGCCCCTGCATTCCGGTATCCAGCGTTGGTGACACGACCCTAGTGATTGTTTATTCTCTTCCCTTACAGGTGATCCATCCAAATGTCATTGACACTGCGCTGCTATTTGCCCGAACCCTGGGAAGGAAGTTTAGATTGAAGTTCTTGGCGCAAGAGATTCTAAAGTACAAAGCTTTATGTCTTATTTTGTCTTTGTCTTAGATTTATTTCCTAGTTGCTCATTTTTTGTGTAAGTCTCATGCAATAGATATATAACAGTTATGACTGATCACCAGGGGTTGCTTACTTTAAAGGCATTTTATGATTGCATTTTTATTTTAGGCTAAAAAATCATTTCTGCAATTACTCTTTATTAAAAATGTTCATTTTTGTGATATAGGGGTTAAATTTCGGTCTGTTTGCAGACTGTCACTTTCTGTTGAGTCCCGTCAGATGACGGCTCATGTGTAGCTCTGATCTCGTGACCTCATAAACACTCATTCGCTAAATTGTTATCAAACAGATGAGAATATGGCTTAACCCCTTCGCTACCAGTGCTGTACATGTATGGCTCTGGAGCGAACTGCAAGCATGGCCGGCAGGTCTCTGCTGTTCCAGACAGCAGAGACCCGCGGCTAATGACCGGGACCAGCAATAATGATGATCACGGTCATTAAAGTGTAACTGTCATTTTTTTTTTTTATTTGTGTAATGTGTAGGGGCAGTGATACTGACCATTTTTGTAATATACTTTAATTACTGAAATTGTACATTTCTATTAGAAAAAAAGCTCTAAAGTGGCCCATTTTGAGCCTTAGCAACGCTCCTCTTTCTTCTATTTACATAAAAGTGGAGACTTGCTAACACTGACTGTGTTATGTAAACAGAAGACAGAGGAGCATTACTAAGGCTCAAAATGGGCCACTTTAGAGCTATTTTTGTAATAGAAATGTACGATTTCAGTAATTAAAGTATATTACAAAAATGTTCAGCATCACTGCCCCTACACATTACAAAAATAAAAAAAGAATGAGTTACACTTTAACACTTAGACTCCCAGCGCCGTACATGTACGGCGCTGGGGCGATGCGGACACATGGCGCCCACTCGCACGTGTGGCAGGCGTCATGGCTGGCAAGTCTCTGCAGTTTCTAACAGCAGAGACTTGCGGGTACTTACCGCCATCGGCGGCGTCTTCATTGGCCTTTAGATACCGTGATCACGGCATCAGGATGCGTCTGAACCCGGAAGCGTATGCTTCCGGGTGGTGTACAGACACTCCATGTGGCCAATCGATCTGAAAGCTGTAAACCTCGCTGATGAGGTTTACAGCTTTCAAAGTGCAATAGATGGCAGGCCAGGATAAGAAATTAGCAAATTCGGTCATTAATTCAAAATTAAAAAACCCTGATTGCTCATAAAGAAAAATTAAAAAACACAATCTATTTGCTCATATTTGAGCTTTAAAATAATCACAAAAAAAAAAGTTAAAAAATATATAAAAAATAAAAAAATAAAAGTTTAAATCACCCCCCCTTTCCGTATAATTAAAAAATAAATACCTAAATAGCAATCAATATAGGCATCATGGGTATCACTGTTGCCGAAAACGCCCGTACTTTTAAAATATATAAAAAACATTCCAATACGGCGAATTGTGTGGCGGAAAAAAGCGTCCAAATGGCGATTCGCTGTTTTTTGTCGTTTTTTTTTTCAAAAAAAAAAATTAAATAAAAAGTGATCAAAAAGTCATACACACCCCAGAATGGTATCAATAAAAACTTCAGATCGCCCCGCAAAAAATGAGCCCCCATACAGCTCCGTACACATAAATACCAAAAAGTTATAGGGGTCAAGATATGACAACAACAAAAAAAAGGCCAATTTTATAATTATTTTATCACTATCAAAACGCAGGAAAAACTATACATATTAGGTATCGGCGGATTCATACTGACCAGTAGAATGAAAGTAACTGGTCAGTTTTAATGAACATTGAACGCTGTAAATAAAAAACCTGTAGAACTGTAGCGGAATAGCGTTTTTTTTGCAATTTCACCTGATTTGGAATTTTTTTCCCGCTTCCCACTACACCATATGCAATATTAAGTGGTGGAAAGTACAACTTGTCCCGCAAAAAACAAGCCCTCATACAGCTATGTGAACAGAAAAATAAAACAGTTATGGCTGTTTGAAGGCAGGGAGCGCAAAACGAAAACGCAAAGCCGACAAAACCTCCAGTACCGAAAGGGTTAAATACTTTAGATGCCGTGATCAAGTGAGATCACTGTATCTAAATGGTGAAAAACCCCACACAGCTCAGTAGATGTAACTATAAAAAAGTTATGGGGGTCAGAATATGACAGACATTTTTTTTTTCTCAAAGTTTAAATTTATTTTTACACTATTTAGACATGAAAACTTATACATATGGGGCATCGTTGTAATCGTATTGACCCAGAGAATGAAGGCCATGAGTCAGTTTTGCCGCAAATGGAACACTGTGGGAACAAAACCCGTAAAACGGTGGATGAATAGTTTTTTTTTTTTTTTCCAATTCCAACCCATTTGGAATTTTTTCCTGCTTCCCGCTACATTGTATGCCATAATAAATGTTGGCATTAGAAAGTAAAACTTGTCCCGCAAAAAATAAGCCCTCATACAGCTATGTGAACGGAAAAATAAAAACGTTATGGCTCAAGGAAGATAGGGAAGAAGAATGAAAACGCAAAAATGAAAAAACCTCTGGTATCCTAAGGCTACTTTCACACTAGCGTTTCTTTATTCCGGTATTGAGTTCCGTCATAAGGGCTCAATACTGGAAAAAATGCTTCAGTTTTGTCCCCATTCATTGTCAATGGGGACAAAACTGAACTGAAGACAACGGAATGCTCCTGAAAGCATTCCGTTCCGTCTTCAGACCGGAGAACAAACCGCAGCTTGCTGCGGTTTTCTCTCCGGTCCAGGCATCCTCACCAAGACGGATCTGGAATGATCCCCAATGCAAGTCAATGGGGACGGATCCGTTTGGTGTGACACACCAGTAATCCGGATCTGTCCTCCATTGACTTGCAATGGGGGGTCATTCCGGATCCGGCTACACAGAAATACATACATACATACATACATACATACATACACACTCACATACTCCAGGCCGGGACGCCGGCAGCACGTCTTCACGTGCCTCCTGCGCGCAGCTATGACGTTTCCCCACTGCGCCCAGCAGAGGGCGCTGTGGGGAATCGTCATCATTGCGCGCAGGAGGCGCGTGAAGACATTCTGCCGGCGTCCCGTGCTGGAGTATGTGAGTGTGTATGTGTATGTATGTATGTGTTTGTGTGTGTATGTCTGTATGTATTTCTGTCAACATGTGTGGGGCCGGAGCGCTGCTCCGGCTCCACACATGTATCAGCGTTAGCACGGATCCGTTGGCACCCTTTAGGTGCCGGATCCGTGCTAACGCTAGTGTGAAAGAGGCCTAAGGGTTAAATGAGTGTTTGAGATCAGAGATTAGAGCTACACCTGAGCCGTCAGAATAAACAGAAACTGACAGTCTGCAAATAAACTGAAATTTAACCCCTGTATAACAAAAACTGCTGAAAACTTGTAATACAGACCGATTGCAAATAAAAACTTTTTAGTAGAATGCAGTAATTAAAACATTGCCCTGAAGGTGTTAACATAGTAACATAGTTTACAAGGCCGAAAAAAGACATCTGTCCATCCAGTTCGGCCTGTTTTCCTACAAGTTGATCCAGAGGAAGGCAAAAAAACCCTGTGAGGTAGAAGCCAGTTTTCCCCACTTTAGGGAAAAAAATTCCTTCCCGACTCCAATCAGGCAATCAGAATTACTCCCTGGATCAACAACCCCTCTCTAGTAACTATAACCTGTAAGATTATTACCCTCCAGAAATACATCCAGGCCCCTCTTGAACTCTTTTAGTGAACTCACCATCACCACCTCCTCAGGCAGAGAGTTCCATAGTCTCACTGCTCTTACCGTAAAGAATCCTCTTCTATGTTTGTGTACAAACCTTCTTTCCTCCAGACGCAGAGGATGGCCCCTCGTCACAGTCACAGTCCTGGGGATAAATAGATCTCTGTACTGACCTCTGATATATTTATACATAGTTATTAGATCTCCCCTCAGTCGTCTTTTTTCTAAAGTGAATAAGCCTAATTTTGATAATCTTTCTGGGTACTGTAGTCCACCCATTCCAGTTATTACTTTAGTTGCCCTCCTCTGAACCCTCTCCAGCTCTGCTATGTCTGCCTTGTTCACAGGAGCCCAGAACTGTACACAGTACTCCATGTGTGGTCTGACTAGTGATTTGTAAAGTGGCAGGACTATGTTCTCATCACGGGCATCTATGCCTCTTTTGATGCAACCCATTATCTTATTGGCCTTGGCAGCAGCTGTCTGACACTGGTTCTGCAGCTTAGATTTCTGTTCACTAAAATTCCTAGGTCCTTTTCCATGTCAGTGTTACCCAGTGTTTTACCATTTAGTATGTACTGGTTACTTGCATTATTCCTTCCTATGTGCATAACTTTACATTTGTCAGTGTTAAACCTCATCTGCCACTTCTCTGCCCAAGCCTCCAGTCTATCCAGATCCATCTGTAGCAGTGTACTGTCCTCTTCTGTGTTAATTACTTTACACAGTTTAGTGTCATCTACAAAAATTGATATTTTACTGTGCAAGCCTTCTACAAGATCATTAATAAATATATTGAAGAGAATAGGGCCCAATACTGACCCCTGTGGTACCCCACTAGTTACAGTGACCCAATCTGAGTATGTACCATTAATAACCACCCTCTGTTTTCTATCACTGAGCCAGTTACTTACCCACATACAGACATTTTCTCCCAGGCCAAGCATTCTCATCTTATATACTAACCTTTTATGTGGTACAGTGTCAAATGCTTTGGAGAAGTCCAGATATACGACATCCATTGATTCGCTGCGGTCCAGTCTAGAACTTACCTCCTCATAGAAACTGATTAAATTGGTTTGACATGACCGATCCCTCATGAAGCCATGCTGATATGGAGTAATTTGCTTATTTTCATTGAGGTACTCCAAGATAGCATCTCTTAGAAAACCCTCAAACAGTTTACCCACGACAGATGTTAAACTTACCGGCCTATAGTTCCCGGGCTCTGTTTTTGGACCCTTTTTGAATATTGGCACCACATTTGCTATGCGCCAATCCTGTGGAACACTCCCTGTCAGTATAGAGTCCTTAAATATCAGAGTTCATAATCTTTAAAGTAATGCTAGGCCCCCCAAACAGATGGCAGAAATAGGAGATACCGGTATGTTTGTCAGCGTGTTCCTGACAGTTTTTTTTTAGAAATTTTGCAGAGAACACACAAGTTAATTTCCTTCTGACTCCATAGCCTGCAAGATGGCTAAGGTAAGGGGCAGGGATCACCTTCCTGTTTCCCTATAGTCCGCAGAGCAGTGGGAACAGCTCCAGCAGGAGCCAGTTGTCTTACAGATAAGGACAAGTCTGTAAGATGTCAGGGAAAGAAGAACTGGGTATGTTTGATGTCAACATGTCCGATCCTTTGTTCTAACAGGAAGTGTTGTCTGACAGCTATTAATATGTTTTATCACCTAAAGCAGGGATGCTCAACCTGCGGCCCTCCAGCTGTTGCAAAACTACAACTCCCATCATGCCCTAATACCTGTTGGCTGTTCAGGCATGCTGAGAGTTGTAGTTTTGCAACAGCTGGGGGGCCGCAAGTTGGGCATTCCTGACCTAGAGTGACCAGCGTCTGTTCTTATGTGTAGATCTGCAGTCTAGTCTATAGTCTTCCCATAAATCACTGCACCAGTGACCAGTCCAGTGTAACAGGGCGGCTACCAAGCTCATACCATACGTAACATGCTGTCTTTGCAGGAGAGAGATTCAGTGTGACAATGCTGTTGGCCACGATCCCTCAGAAGATGCTGTTGCTGCTCTGAACTTGGCTCAGTACTTTATTCAGCATGGGCCGGAAAAGGTATGCCTTCACCTGTGCAATGTATACGTCTCTATGAATTATGCAGTTTTATTTTTTCAAATTTTTCTAATTTCTATTTTTTTTTCTACTTTTATGAATTTCTTTCTTTCTAGATTGCAGAAATTAATTTGGAGGATGTTTTCCTAAAAGCAAATAACCTGCATAGTAGACTAGGCACTCCTAAAGCCTCCGAGATTAAACAGAACGGGTTCCTTCATCCGCTGCCACCAGAAGGACCTAGGTGAGTAACGCTAGCTGCTTCTCTGGAGGACCCGGTCTGTTTGTGTGCTACAGGGGCAGCCCATTGATTGTAATGGGTCACATGTAATGCTCAATTTCACCTGTGATGGCGCTGTTGGGTAATTAAACACTTGATGCCAACCTCGACCAGACTGATCACTAGGATCCCAACAGAGGGACATCCTTTGATTTATTTAGGCTACTTTCACATTAGCGCTACCAGGGTCCGGCAGGGGAACAGCCTGCCGAATCTGTACTAACGCTAGCCCACATGTGCAGCCAGAAGTCTGCTACGGCCCCATTCATTATAATGGGGACGGGCCAGAGGTCCGGCCACAGCATGGCAAACATGCCGAGAGTCGGCGGGACAAAAACCGCAGCATTTTTCTGAGGCAGGGTTTCTAAAATATAATAATTGTAAAAAAAATGTATACGAGCACTTTAATAATAAAGGGTTAATTTAATTTTTAATAAAAGGGTTATTCAGTGATTTAATGTAAAAAATTAAAATCATACATGATTTAGTACATGACAATCTCTTTCTAACAATGCTAGAAGCAGCCCTGTACCTCACATGGATCCAGAGATCTCCACATTAAATGCTCCAATTGTTTTTCTAGATTTATTTCAAGCTGACAGCACAGGGGTGTGTCCTTTCTCAGGGAGCATGTCCTTTCTGCTGCATCTCAATGGGCGTGTACTTTCTGCTAAAACTCTCTGTAACTTCTAACAGTAGATGTGGCTGGTGGCACTTGAGGGATGGAACTGAACATGTGCAAAGCCAAGTAGATATAAGGAGAAGAACAAACAGCAGGTGGTGCTATACAGATACATTTTATTGAATAACTCAGTGGTTATGCTAAATTTTTAATTACATGCAATAAGAAAAGTATTCAGGTCCAGGTGCTGGTTTGAAAAATGTAGATTATTTTTCATGACACAACCCCTTTAGGCCTTATTCACACAACCACATTTGTGGATCGCCCATTTTTATGTATTTTAATATATGTCTGTTCTTGCAGCTTTTTAGAAGAGCTGGAAAAAGCAGGCCAGAAGATTGCTTATGTTTCCAGAGAAGGATTGAACGGCACCTTGCCTTCGGGACAGTTTGAGTCCTTGTTATGTACTTCAGATGAGGAAGTGAGTATTAAGACACTTGCCGGGTGTCTGTACAGATCCTTTAAATATGAGATGGGGCTAATGGCGTACAGATGGGATATGCATAATATTGATTGACTGACTTAGAAACAGTGGTCACTAACCTGGAGCGCTCCAGTTGTTGCAAAACTACAACACCCAGCATGCACTGACAGCCTTCAAACTTCAGGGCATATTGGGAGGTGTAGTTTTGCAACAGCTGAAGACCACCGTTTTAGAGAATATACTGAAAAAAATTAAATGATAATTTTTTAGTATCAAGAAGACTTCTGTGTAAGTTTTTCTAGTTTTTAAGATGCATAATTTTCCTTGTAGGTCCTGGAGAGAGCGCGCAGTGTCATCCCCCTGTCTCCCGTCAGTATCGTTAACTTCTGGCAGGGAAGCATTTTCAGTAAATGTCATTTAGACGCCAATGAAAAGGTAAGCTTTTACTCCTTAGTATAATATAGACGGGGAGCTATTATGTGTATTATATACATGCTGTATCTAATATATAAAGCTGAGTGTGTGTATGTCCACTAAAGGAATCCGCACCGTCGCAGCTACAATCATGAAATTTGGCACACAGGTACATCAGGTGTCCGGGAAGGTTTTAGAACGGGTCTCAGCTCTCCAGGACGTACCGTTCCTGAGATATTCTCAAAAAATGCATTAGCCAATAGAAGCCTGGTCACATGACCCTTATCTGCCAATAGAAGCTCACAGGCAGTTAGTCTCCACACACAACAGGTTTCCATAACAACACAGCCAGTTCAATGCTGTAGCTCTGCTTTAAAGGGGCAAAGCGCTGTGGATGACACTGTTAAAGAGGTATTCCGGTTACCATAAATATACTTTGTTTTAGACTAACTCATCATCAATCATTACCTCATATAATGTAAATTTCACATATTTACCGTTCAGTAGTAATAAAAGATGTTTTCTTCTACTGCTACCCACTGTGTTTCCTCCTAAATTACTATGGCATCAACCTGTAATTCAGGCCACCCTCAAAAGAAGGACTTAAAAGCTCCACCTCCAGTTCCCACTAAGTCATGCCCTGACCCAGTCAGGCCACACCCTCTCTCACTCCACAGCCGACAGGGATTGCAAAGATGAAGGTAAAAATCAACTTCTGTCGGCTGCAGGGGAGGGAGAGTGACTTTCACCCTGCAGCTCATGCTCAGACTGCACAGTGCTGCGAGTGAGCTGTTCAAAAGGACATCCGTGTGTCCATCCAGGCCCTGCGCATGACAGAGGACAGGGAGTCTGAAAGCCAGACTGTCCAGCCTAAAACTGGACCTCTGGCCACCCTAGGGGCAGGCTGATGTTAGGGTAGCCAGATGTCTGGCTTTAGGCTGGACAGTCCAGTTTTCTGGCTCCCTGTTCTCCGTCCGGTGCAGTGCTTGGACGGACGCAGGGATGTCCATCCTTTCGGTAGCTCATGCTCAGACTGCTTCTCCTCCGTGTCTTCATGGAGCTAGGGGGTGTGGCCTCATGGGGACCGGGGGCGCTGCTTCACGTTTGGGGGAATTGCCTGTGAGGTACGGCTTTCTGGGGTGGAGAAAGCGGCCACACTAGCTGCTGTGGAGGTCACAGTTAAAGGGGCAGGGACTGTGGATGTTTCTGTTAAGGGGTGGGCACTGTAGAGGTCACTCTCAATATCTTTTAATGACACACACACAAACATTAAATGAAATAGATTAAATATACCCGGGCAAAGCCGGGTCCTTCAGCTAGTAGTACAATAAATCTACTCCCACCATATGAAAGCAAGAGCCCATAGCGGTTGTCCAGATTACAAAAATGGGTCTGATTTGTTCCAAAAACAGCACAGTTCTTATGAGCTTCAATACAAGACTCAGCCCATGTACAAGTGTTGCTGCTTCTGCAGTCCAGACATGGGTTTAAAGGGGTTGTCAGAGTTATGAAAAAATATATATAGTACTGTAAATCTGATGGGCAGCAATATATAACTAAGTTAAGCAAGTTGTAGGCAAAAAAAACCAATATTTTCTCATTTTCCTGGTTCACTTCTGGCTCTTTGTTTACCTGCAATAATAACAATCTCTGCCCCTCCCCCTGCTCTGCAAAGGGAGTAAATAAGTTTGCCCTTAGTGAAATGTCTGCCTGCTAGGTAAGTTTAGAACTACAAGTCCCAGCTGTACAATGACATTACTGATGTACACAGGAACTTCCCCCTACCTTTCTTATGCAATACTCTGCAGATCTCCTCCAGTGTCAGCTCTGTGTCTATAGGATGAGGAGGGCAGATCCTATGTCTCTTCATTGCCTGTAGCTACTGTTGTAAAGCCTTGAGCCCTGTGTGTGTTCTGGCTGAAGGGGTTAATGTTTTATCTGAAAGAATCCAGGGAGAGAGCAGGAGTCAGCAGAGCAGGGGGCGTGGCCAGCACAGTGACATCTGGTGTACAGACTCTTATCTGCTTGTGCATGAATCTCAGAAGAGCAGGGAGAGAAGCTGACATCACAGGTCATGTGACCCTGAGTGAAATCTGAGAAACCAGCAGCTTTAGAAGCACAAAGTGCTGGAAAATCTGTTATATTTGATTAGTTAGAAACATACAAATGACAAAAAAATAACTCGGACAACCCCTTTAAGGCTATGTTCACATACATTTGGGTGAATATGTTCTCCATATGTACTGAGAAGGCTCCTGACCCAAACACCAAATGTAGCCATAGGCCTTCATCTATCCAATTGAGGCCAAAAAGAGTGTTCTTTTTCCTTTCGATGGGGTGGTATATGCCTTACATACCTTTTGTTGTTGTTTTTTTTTTTTTTAACCTTATAGGAAAGCACAGTATCATATACAATCATATGTATCAATATCATGGACTACAATGTTTCTCTGTACAGTGCCACACAAAAAAAAACATTTTCTGCATTATGGCCAATGTTTTCTGCTGTATGGCTATATAGTGACATACACTGGGGGTAAACTTTGGGAAATGTTCCTAATGTGCAAGTCGAAAGTATATACCAAATGCATTGACTTCATGAAAACCACTCTTATAGAGACACTACAGCTCCAGCTATTATTGTGTCCGAAGAGGATAGACCTCCGTTGATGTCTTGCTGTACACCATGATAGCCATGATTTATGAGCAGTGGTGTGAGGCCAATGGAACACATGTAGCTCTTCTAGATCGTAGCCTAATGTTTTGCAGACACCTTCTGATGGTTTGTGTAGACACTGTTTGCTGCCCTAGGCTTGGGATGTGACTTCCAATTTAACTTCCAGTACAGAATGGATCACTACTCGCCATTCTTCTAATCAGATGATCCGTCTGTGCAGAGGTTCACCTCTGTGCACCTCTTGCTATCATTCTAGTTTGTGGTTCTCCCAACCACCGGAGCACAGAATGATGAACAGTGCTGATATCTCTGGTCTAGATGCATAGCAATCTGCCGGGTGATAAACCAAGGTCTTTCAATCTAAGGATTCTCTCCCTCTCAGTTTGTGACAAGTGCTGATAAGTGGCACGTCTTTGAACAGGAGGCATCGTAGAATCATCCCACATGACTTGATCTGATTTTTGAGGTTTCAAATGGCTAAAAAAACTTTGCTTTCAATCTGGCTTTTATGCCCCTCCCACATACCACAGATTGGAGCTAGGTGCTTGAAAATTTGATCGTCTTCAGCTCTTAGCAGCACTGATTTACATAACCTTACTTACAGTTTCTCCTTCTTTGTGTTGCAGTTTCAATGTTGAGGAATGTAGCAGCACTGATGTTTTAAAAGGCCACAAAATAATAAAATATAACCATGTACTATGAGCAGTGGTGGAAAATAGATGCTTTTTTTTTAAAAAAAAAATAAAATATGTAAAGGTTTATTTATGGCACCTCCATATAACCTCACATCATAGAGTGTACTGACACCTAGAGCACCTTTAGAGCACCAATAATGTCCTACATGATTCAGGACATACCACGGTGTCTTGGTGTTTTGCACTTGTATGTTCACCTTTGGTGCATTTTTATCTTAATAAGTGCACATTTTCACATTAAGGTATCGTGCAAGTTTGCAGAAATGATGACCGTGTTCGCGGGACCCTTCAGGAGCGGTGTGTGCCTGAAGACCGTCAAAATGCATTTTGAGAGTTGCGGTCCTCTTTACTCGCTCAGTACTACCTCAGATACTTGTCAGGTGAGCAGATTTTTTTTATTTTAAATACAACTTTGCAATTCTCTTTTTCATCTGAATGAGGTTTACAGAAATGCTAGGCACTTTCCGCAGACACAGCCCCATTCATATGTATGGAATGGATTTTCAGTTGATCACAAGTGGACATTCGCTTCTAGTCCAGAGCTGCATTCAGAATTTTGCTGGTTGCTATTGGAGACCAGTTGCGGATTTGTCAACAGACACATGCCAGAAAGCTTACATAAGATCCAATCCAATTTTTTTTTTTTTTTTAGAATCCGTATCGAAAAAAAAAGTGTTTTCCGATACCCCCAATCACCTGTAGGAGAAAGTTTGTAATAAACTTGCTGTTCGAAACGGGAACCTGATCACATGACGCTCCTCTTCTGAAAATCCTGCTGACGTCACGTCCTTTACCAGGTGTCCATCATGGGCTATGGGCGAAACATCACTTCCGCTGTGACAGGACCAGAACTATTAGGCCCCATTCACACGACCATATGCATTCCTTGATCCGTATAAAAACGGAACGGAAGACATACGGAAAGTCTTCCGTAGTGTTCCGCAATTTTGCGGACCCATTGACTTTAATGGGGCTACGGAAGTGATTTTGCAGCCAAGTATAGGACATGTTTTATTTTTTTTGCAGGGGGAACTTCCGTGAGGTACGGGATGCGGAATGCATACGGTGTGCATTCCGTATTTTTTTTCTCCTATGGAAAAATGAATGGGTCCGTATGGTTCTGCATCTTATCTGCAAAAATGCGGATAAGATGCGGAAATGTACATACGGTCATGTGAATGGGGCCTAACTTTCCCTCTCACATGTGCAAACTCCTGAAGCCTCGTCTGTGCATGCGCCGAAGAGAGAAAGAGTTCTGGCCCCGTCCATAGCCCAGGCCTGAAAACTGGTAATGGACATGACGTCTGTGGAAGCGGGATTTTTTATAGGAGGAGCATCAGGTGACTAGGTATCGGGAAGGCTAATCCATTCAGCTTGAGAATGATAAGTATATTACAAACTTTCTCTTGCTGGTGTGTTCTGGGTAATTATGGTGGCTTTGCAGGACCCACCGGAACATCCATTTAATAACTTAATCCTCTCCTGAGAGAGTACTTTAACAGTAATCTGTTCCTCAAAATGCAAACAACCAGAAGACACAAGGAAGATACCCGTTTCTGAATGCGGCGACTTGAGATTAGTAAAATAGAAGTACTGTCTATCATTTGGAAATCCATAAACTTAAATGTCCATACTATCAGCATAAGGAGAATGGAGTAATGACATGGTGTCGTTTATCTTTGCCTCCCCAGCCATACGTCTGCATTAAGTACAGTGTCCCCGAAGGTGCGCAGCTCGCTCTGGAGCTGCTGAACGATTCATGTGTCGATGGATGTCGTATTAAGGTAAGCAACAATGAGATGTCTCTGAAGACCAATACAAGACTGGACATCTGATCCTGGCCCATGGGTTGGGGCCTCGAGTGTCTTCAGACTGAGCTGTGACTGTCGTGTTCTCATCAATAGGTTCAGAGGATGATAACAAGGAGGACTGCAGACCACGAAGACGTTTTCAAGGAGATGGAAGAAGATCCAGAAAATAAAAGCACAATCTATGTCTCCGGATTTACAAAACCCCTGACAGAGGAATTTCTTCAGCAGCAGTTCAGCCATCTTAAGGAAATCAAATCTATATATGTGCCCACAAACCCAAGGAACCAGCGGCATGCAAAATACTGTTACTTACGTAAGTGTGTGTGTATATATATATAGTCTAAACATACAGACGAGCCATAAGAGTATTTAAAAAGCACCTGTGTTCTGTCCTTGCATTCTATATGAAATAACAATTCTGAGACACAGCTTGTTTTTTTTTTCTCTGCCATTCCTCCTGGAAATGAATACATTGACAATTGGGTGTGACAAGGGTCGCTATACAGGGAAATGCCCCATTGACCAAGGTTGAGACCCAGTTGTCAGTTTATTTTACAATTCTAGGAGGATTAACCAAAGAGTGACACAATGCATACTTGTAGGATTGTTATTTTAAGAAGTAAGTAAGTACTAAGGCACATATCAGGAGAGCTGACCAGTCTGCTTTGGCACTAGGGGTCAGCTGTAAGAGAGAGGCTGTTTTACGCAGTCAGAATACAGAATATTAAACCTGCGCTACTGTATCTTGGCTCTGACTTAGGTCTGCGATCAGGAGGCTTGAAGGGGTTGTCCGCGCTCTAGACATTGATCAGCTATCCTTAAAGGGATTGTCTCACTTTATACTGACCCAGTACCCGCGAAGCTCCAGATCCCTGC
The DNA here is from genome assembly GCA_900303285.1 of Rhinella marina. Lineage (NCBI taxonomy): Eukaryota > Metazoa > Chordata > Amphibia > Anura > Bufonidae > Rhinella > Rhinella marina. The sequence goes on along the minus strand of ONZH01001400.1, from coordinate 2,105,016 downwards.
ACGGCCACCGCTGCATCTCTCCATCGTGCAGATCAAATCCAGACGGGGGGGGGGGCCGTGCAGGAATCCGGAGCAATGCGGGTGCTGGTGAGCGGGTAAGTATAATGTATACGAGGGGCCGGGCATTAGAGGAGATCTTTTAGAATTCAGATAACCCCTTTAAAGGGGTTGTCTTACCTCGCCGTTACTTAGGTGAGATGAGACGCAGTCCCGACCACCAGCCAACTGGGAAACAGCAGGGTGTTCTGGCACTCACTGTTTCAGTAGCTCCCATTGTGGTGCATGAGAGCTACTCAAACACTGTAGCACAGCAAGCTCTTCTGTTTCCCAGCGTGCTGTTGGTCAGGACTGTGTCTCATCTCTCCTTAGTAACGTTGAGATGAGACAACCCCTTTAACTTTATCTACATGATAAATGCCATTTGCTGAAGTGAGACAACCCCCTTAAATGGGTATTCCCATCTTAGACAATGGTGGCATATCGCTTGAATATGGCCCCATTGTCTTATAGATGCAGGTCAAGAACGGGGCGGGAAGCGCTGCGCCTGGAGGACCCCGGATTTCACGGGGTCCAGCCACCACCAAGCGCAGCTCCCATAGAAATGAATGGGAGCGCACTGCGCATGCTCGGCTGTCGATCCCATTCATTTCTATGTAGCCGACGGAAATAGCCAAGCTTGGCTATTTTCGGCGGCCCCATAGAAATGAATGGAGGGTGGCTGCGCATGCGTAGTGTGCCCTCCTTCACTTTGGGGGCTACGTTCTCGATATAGGTGCAGGTCCCAACGGTGGGACCTGCACCTATGAGACAAAGGGGGCATATCTTAGCGATAAGCCCCCATTGTCTAAGGCCTCTTTCACATTAACGGCAACACGAATCCGGCAGGTGAAGGGTGCCGCCGGATCCGTGCTGCCGCAGGGACATATGTGGGGCCGGAACCGCGCTCCAGCCCCACACATATCACACAGTACATACACACAGACATATACATATACAAATACACATACATACTTACATGCTCCCGGCAGGTCTCCAGAGCGCAGGAGGAGCAGGACAGCGCGCACATAGGACGATTCCCCACAGCGCCCTTTGTTGGACACCGGGTGGAATCGTCCTATGTGTGCGCCGTCCTGCTCCTCCTGCGCTGTGGAGACCTGCCGGGAGCATGTAAGTATGTATTATATGTCTGTGTATGTTTATGTGTATGTCTGCTGCATGTTGCGGTTTGCTCTCCGTTCTGGAGACGGAACAGAATGCTTTTAGGAACATTCCGTTGTCTTCAGTTCAGTTTTGTCCCCATTGACAATGAATGGGGACAAAACTGAAGCGTTTTATTCCGGTATTGAGCCCCTATGATGGAACTCAATACCGGAATTATAAAACGCTAGTGTGAAAGTAGCCTAAGATGGGAATAACCCTTTAAGCACAGCTGATCGGTGGGGGTGTAACTAATGGGTTTTATATTAGTTATTTTCTGTTGTGTGGCGGTAGGTCCCACCTGTAGAACTCCAATTATAGCAAAATTACTACTGGTCCAGTTGGGTGTAACGTGTGCTACATCGTAACATCCATTTATAAGGGGGTTCCTTTAATAAGGAATATAGAAGAAACAGCAGAACATGTCAGAGGTCATATTTTCCTAACATATCTGTCTGAATGTGTTGTGTCTGTGGCAGGATTTCACAGTCCTGATGGCGCTGCTGCGGCTGTTCACAGTATATGCGCACATGGCGGACTGAGGAGTATGAAAGCTGTCACCTCCAGCCACTTACATCGCTGGCTACAACCTGCTGTGACCTATGGTTCTCCACACAAACCCTCTAACCTAGAATCTGTGCCTGAGGTAAGACATACTGTCTTATATGGAAATTATCCTACTTCTTCAGGGCAATGTCCAGGATTTTAATATTGATGGCCTGTCCTCGGGATAGGCCATCAGTACCAGATCAGCGAGGATCTGACAACCCTCCCCCGCCAGTCATCTTTATTTTGGAACTACAGAGCTCTAATCACTGTGTAGTGGAAGGAGCAGGTGGCTGCAGTGCTGCTGCTATTGAAGTGAATGGGAGCAGTGCTGCAGTTAGTAGTGCCATCCGCTGCATCATGGTCAGAACTGTGTAGTTCCAGCTCCAAGATTAGGTGTCAGACCTGCTGATCTGATATTAATAGCTTATTCTGAGGTCATTCCATCAATATCAGAATTCTGGAAATCCCTTTTAAAGAGATGAAGTGCGAGGAACCCCACCGATCCTATGAATAGGGGATAATTTGAGATTACCAAAATAGCCCTTTAATGCCTGCTTCATTTACAGGGAGAGACAGGGAGGCAGTACTACATGTGACTACAGGATTTATAGGGAGAGACTGGGAGGAATTACTATCTATGTCTACATCACATAGAAAGGCAGTACTGTCTGTGCTTACAGTATGTCAAAGAGAAAAATGGTATCAATGAGTACTTGCATGTACCTACATTTTGGACAGGAAGGCAGTACTACCTGTGCTTATGTCATTTCCTAGGAGAGAAATAGAATCAGTACTTACTTGTATCTATGTTTTGCACTAGGAGGCAGTACTACCTATGCCTGTAACATTTGCAAAGAAACTATTCTAAATTTGCCTACATCATGTGCTGGCAGGGGCAGGGAGGGAGTACTTTTTGTATCTAGACCACTTACCATGAGGCCGTATTGTCTGTATCAACATAATCAACTGTGGGGCAGTACTATCTGTAGCTACATAATTTACTGTGAGGCAGTACTATCTGTGTCTACACTATTTACTGTAGGGCACTAATATCTGCATCTACACCATTTATTGTGAGGCAGTACTATCTGTATCTACATCATTCACTGTAAGGCCGTACTATCTGTATCCACACCATTCACTGTGAGGCAGTACTATCTGTATCTACATCATTTACTGTGAGGCAGTACTATCTGTATCCACACCATTCACTGTGAGGCAGTACTATCTGTATCTACACCATTCACTGTAAGGCCGTACTATCTGTATCCACACCATTCACTGTGAGGCAGTACTATCTGTATCTACATCATTTACTGTGAGGCAGTACTATCTGTATCCACACCATTCACTGTGAGGCAGTACTATCTGTATCCACACCATTCACTGTAAAGCCGTACTATCTGTATCTAAACCATTCACTGTAAGGCTGTACTATCTGTATCCACACCATTCACTGTAAGGCCGTACTATCTGTATCTACACCATTCACTGTGAGGCAGTACTATCTGCATCTACATGACTTACTATGAGGCAGTATTGACAGTATCTACATCATTTACTGTGAGGCATTACTAACTGTATCTACATCATTCATTTTAAGGCAGTACTTCTGTATCTACATGACTTACCATGAAGCAGTACTATTTGTATCTACACCATTTACTGTGAGGCAGTACTATCTGTATCTACAGCATTCACTGTCAGGGAGTACTCTCTGTGTCTACACTATTTACTGTGAGGCAGTACTATCTGTATCTACATCATTCACTGTAAGGCAGTACTATCTGTATCTACAGCATTCACTGTAAGGCAGTACTATCTGTATCTACATCATTCACTGTAAGGCAATACTATCTGTATCTACATCATTTACTGTGAGGCAGTACTATGTGTGCTTACATTGTTTAAAGCAAGAGACAGGGAGGCAATATCTGTCCCATCAATTTATGAGATGCTCCTTTCCTACACAGCGCCCCTTCCCTTTTCCGTGCTGTGTATCCATATATTATATATAAAGATGCAAAAAAACTCTTTACATACATAGAGAATGGAGGAGACACAGACTGTACAGATTTTCAGAGCTGTTCAGCAATACGTCTCTGACCCCAATATCGCTGTAGTACTTGCATCTGACATTGTGCCATGTGCTAGATTTCACTGTACTGTTCACATTCTATTCTTCTTTATAGGGGGATTGTACAGAAATAATTAAGGATCTGGACGAGAAAGTTCATCTTCTGTATGAGAGCCTTCGAGAGAACACCCTGTGTGTCATCCTCTTCCCTGGGAACAATAGGTACTTAATCTGTGGGTTGTTCCTCTCATACTGGGAGCATTAAGAAGAATGTGTGTGGGAGAAGCCTCAGTGCTGAGACCATGATGAGACTTCTTCCAACGCTTCATTCACAGGTGGTGACTTTTTATCTTTCTAGATAAATATGGGGCTAATAATAAGCTAAAGAAAAGCTTGCTTATATGGTAATATGCCATCCTTAAATTGCAGTGCAACGGGTTCTTTACAGAGACCAGCCACTAGGGGTGCTGTTCCTGTTTAGGTTGTGGAATATTCAATCCGCAGTGATGAAATGATGTTTTGTGCAGGGAGAATGTGGCCTTGTCAGTGTGAAAAATAATATTATAATATAAATAATTCTTCAGTATAGTAATGAAAGTGGCTTTATACAGTTGTAAAGTGTTATGGAGGGCATTAGCATCCATAATAATTACACTTGGTAATTACGCCAAGATAGAAATCTCGGATTGCTGCAAAAGTCAGCATGCAGTTATTGTAAATGATTACAGGTGTGGTCTGAGTAGAGACTGGGTCTTGCCATGAAAGGCATGAAAAGTGCTTCCCTTGCAATAAAAAGGCTCTCAGAGGCTACTTTTGGTTAGTGTGCCTCTTGGTGAGAGATTGATGACTGCTAGACATGCCTCCACGATACACTCAAAGACATTGTGCCCAGCTCACACACTTTCAGAGAGGAGCTTCATTGGACTGACAGAAGCAGGGTGGTAATTTTGACAAATTGCCTGAGCTATAGGCAGTTCTGACCAAGTTTTAGGAGAAGTTGGGAGCAGGCTGTGGACGGCCCAGACAGGCCACCTGTAGAGAGGATTAATTGATCCGTCAACAAGCACGAACAGCTCCCACTATTTCATTGTCCGCCACCCAGACGCAAATGGCATCTTCATTACACGCCCAGACCATTTCCAGGTCCTTAACAGAAGGAAAATTAGCGTCACAGCGCTGATTGTGTCCTAACATTGACAGCCAGCGTCACCTTCTACTACAATGGTGTAGTGAGCGAGGAACCTGGGCTTTCAGGTCCGTGCCTCCATACCACAAAAGACAAGACATGTCCTATATTGTGCGGATCACGGACCCATTCAAGTCAATGGGTCCACATTCACACCAAGGAGCACACACAGCCGGTGCCTGTGTCTTGCGGACCACTATTTGCGGTCCGCAGCACGGGCACTGAGCCCTAATGTTCTCGGCATGAGGCCTAACAAGTTTGAATGTGGAGGCTTTGTGGTGAACATTTCAATCCTGCCCTTGCTGTAAAGCAACACTGCCTCAACTGCTGGAGTGATGATCTGGGAGCCATCGTATACAACATTCGGTCAGTATAGTTGTGTTACGAGGGACTATGACAGCTCAGCGATGTGGCCGCAGGATGTCCTGTACATATGTGTCGTCTCTCATGGCAGGGCTTCCAGCAGGATAATGCTCACCCACATATAGCAAGGGTTTCCCAGGAATGTCTGCACCAGATTACAACCCTTCCTTGGCTGCCCGGTCACCAGATTTATCACTAGTCGAGCATTTATGGGTCCAGCTGGACGCCAGCTTCTACAACCTATGGGTGTGCAGGATCTACAGGCCCAGGCAGACACCATATATCATCTTGTGTCCAGTCTAGGGGTGGCCCTAGAGCCTCCTTTCAATTATACAGGTTTCTCAGTAAACTTCTTTTTTTGGTCTAACATTGTAATCACATACATATATCACCATTACACTCACACATACCAACAATACCTTCTTGGGGTATTTTATTTTTGTCAATGAGTGTATAATGCTCATGTCTGTTTCTCTCTGTGGTTGTCTTTTTATAGTGTAACCTGTCTCTTTCCTTCCAGCAACAATGGATCCCTTCCAGGATTCGGATTGATTGGGATAAAGTGCTGACCACATTGTCGAGTGCCCAGCGTTTTAATCAATATGTAATGTACAGACTATTTTACCACTTCCCTATTCATTTAATAAAACAGCTGCCAAATGCTTATCTGCAATTGTTTTATGAAGGATCTCCTGCCGGCGCGTGTCTTAGAAATTATCCTTACCTAAGTTGGCCGTTACACCTTACTGATCTTCCCATACACGCTTGGTTTGGCAAAGTGTGCATGTGTCCTCAGTGTGGAGGATGCTGCAGTCACACATATCTCTGGCCGTAGTTGATCTCCTGAAAACTGAAGGATCAGGCATGTTGATATCTAAAAGCCTAATCCTTGCCTCCTTGAGCGTCGGGAAGGAAGAGGGCGGTCATCCATTTACAACATTGCTGCAACAAAAGGAGGGTTGTCAGAGCTTCCCCATGTTCATGTTGTTCAGCCACAATCTGAATTTTCTCTGGTTCTGCCTAGTAAGCAACCAAAACCATTGCTTGGCAGCCAACACTGCAGGGAGTGCTGCGCCACCAGCTTGTGACCTTCTCATAGAAGTCCAGTGGTGGCATTGACTGTTCTAGACCAGGAATTACAGAGACTACACTCAGCTTCCAGGTATGTGGAGGCATAAAGTCGAGCTTTGTCCAGACGCAAATCCATGTTCATGTACTGAAGACTTATGACGTCTGCTCAGATAAGTAAAGGAACGCGCCGCTGGTGACATAAGACGTGACACTGCTTAAAAGAGGAGCTCTCACCTCTCCTGACATGTCCCTTTTAGTAATTACTTACATTCCCTAAGAAATAACAATTCTGGAGCATCATTTCACATAACTATGTATTGTCGTTCCTCTGTTATTCATCCTATTTATGAATATCTGGTTGTTACCATTTCCCCTTGTCAGAGTGGCATATCACTACCCGATCAGATTGTGGAAGCACTAATAGATCAGTGTGAGGCAGGGTAGAGAGATACCAACAACTGGTAACACAGGGTTGTTAATTTATTGCTAAATTTCCAGGAGGAATAATGGAGGAACTAGGTGTTTCAAGTAAACATGCTCCAGAATTGTTATTTCACAGGGAAAACGAGTATTTACTAAAACAGACATGTTATCAGGAGAGGTGACAAGATCTTTTTTTTTTAAGCTTGCAAAAGTTGTCACGAGAGTCCTGTGCCCTGCACGATGGCTGATTAGACGTCTCTTTAGGATAACAGAGCGGCACAATCTCGGAGACCTTCAGTTAATCCAATTCCCTGGTCAGAATTATTTCATAAGCCAATTACCAGAGTATCTGACATATGACGAGACCCAGGGGAGTGCGGTCACCTCCCTGTACTGAAGCTGGACCGGGAGCTTATTTGCTTGACACAAACTTAAAGGGGCTCTCCAGGGGGTTGATGAAACCAGTGGAAGGAAGATCATTTCACCACCGTATCAGCGGCGCTCACATGACTGGCTGCGGGCTCTTCCGCCGATGTCTCGACTGGATCTATTCCGCTGTCTTCATGTTCAGCTGAACAGAAAGCAGCAGCAGATCTAGTCAAGACATCAGCGGAAGAGCCCGCAGCCAGTCATGTGAGCGCCGCTGATACTGAAGAATCGGTACAAAACAACGGTAAGTAGTGGTGAAATGGTCTTCCTTCCACCGGGGTGTCTGAAAGCTTAGAGAGTCCCTTTAAGTTTCTGTTGAGCTTCACTTCAGGGCGGTGACCAGGCTCCCCTGTGTTTTGTCATATGCGGTATTTGCTTCTGAAATAATTCTCTTACCCTTGCTGTGCCTCTGATTTTATAAGGATCACATGCCGTGCTGCTGAGGTATCATCCCTAGAGGACTTCCCCCGATGGGAGAATACAGTGCAGACTGCGTGTCCCTGCACAGGGGTGCTTCAGCTTCTGTCCTTGGTTTTGGTTACCAAAATATTCAACAGAAATCGTGAACTAGGCCTATAAGAGTCTCTCTCTGCAACCGCCGTGTCCTCTGCACTTTGACAGGGCCAGGTGTGATGAAGGTTACACTGCCGGGTCCTGTCAATCAAAGTGCAGAGGACGCAGCAGTTGCACAGACAGCAGAGCCTCTAGGTGTAATGGTAACGCCCCCGTTGCTCCTAGAGGCTCATTTGCATACAATAAAACATTTTTCTCAGCAGTGCAGGCACATATGAAGATGGGACCAACACAGATGTCTTCAGCTGCCAAGTGCACATGTAACAGGTCAGCCAGTGTCATAGCTACAAATCTGCTGACAGATGCCCTTTAACTTTGTGGCTAGGTGAATCTCACAAAAGTCATATCAAAATGGACAAAATTTATAGTATTGTGTGAAGCAAAAACATAAATCTGATAATCAGCGGAGGAATACAAACCACACACAAGCCATTTGCAGCTCCACTGTGTAAGGACATTTATTCCAAAATAAAAATATTAGACATTTTTATTTTTATTTTTTTGCAAAATTGTATCTAAAGAATAACTGATAACTGCACAATTTAAAGCAATGTGTATAAACCTTGTTAATGATAGTGCCCCTGTAAAATAAGATTGGGATCAGTCCCAGCCCTGTAGGGACTTGTGGTCGGCAGGTGGTACCTTCATGTCATACAATAGCGTCACATACCACAGTCGTCCTGCACAATGTGGTGATGCAAATTCCTTTCTAAATCTTCATTAGCCCTGAGAACTGACCAATGGAAAACGGAGGTAGTGCTTTTTTTTTTTATTATATATTTTGTAATTGGTTGGTGGATCAGGTGCGCTCTCCATTCATTTCTATGGGATTTCTGAAAGTAGCCAAGCGTGCTAACTTGTCTTTTTTCAGAACTCCCATAGAAATGAATGGAGATCAGGCCATACAAGCGCAGTGTGCTCTCCTTCGCTTTCAGGGACACCTCAGAGATTTGAGATATCCTAGCGATATGCCATCCAAGTCTCTGATGACATAACCTCTTTAGGAGATGAGCTATCAGGTGGGCACTGAGTGGTACATGGAGACTGGAATGTAGCACTCGCTGTATGCACATAATCTATGCCAACTCTTCATGTGATTCCCCACAGACCGATGGACAATCTGACACCTACCACCCCAACTTCACAATAACCCACTCGGGGAGCAGAGATAGACGTCAACCAGACAACTCTGGCACCGCTGACTACACTTTTCTATGGATAGGCATCCAGCAAAAACAATGTATACCGCTGGTAGGGCATAGGGCTGAAAAGACAATGTTATATATTCACCTTTCAAACCCCCCGGACACGCGGATGCGGGCACCACACGGTGTACTGTCCGCATTTTTTCGGGACCCATTGAAATGAATGGATCCGCATCCTATCTGCATAATTGTCTGCAATTGCGGAAACGGATGCGGACACATTATACAGACGTGTGAATGAGGCCTAAATAGGGAAAAACCTTGATGTGAACAGCCGCATATGCATGTAATATAACATTGTAATATATACTGTAATGCAAAGACCTGTGTCCTGTTCAGCCTATGATGGTGATCTGCAAAAGGTCAGAAACTCCCTCTATGGCACGTTCACACGTGGATTTGCAAGACCTGCAAAGTGAATAAGATTGTGAGAAACCTCCCTGCAGTGTCAATTTATGCTACAGATCTCCACCCTTTGTAGTGCAGAGGGTTAAATCAACATGCAAGTCATCTGGTTAAGGAGGCATTCACACTGCTGAGTCTGTTTAGTGGACTGCAAATACAAATGCCTATTCTGGTCCACCATGTTCCATTTTTTTTTTTTTTTTTGCAGGGCTGCAGAACGGACAGACAGATGTGGACAGTACATGGCGTTCTGTCCGCATCTTTTGCACCCCATTGAACTAACTGGGTCCGCATCTGCAAAAAAATGTGGGCCAAAAATATGGTCGTTTGAATGCCCCCTTATGCTACTGATCAGTTGCAAACGTCACAGTGGATTTTCTGTTGCATTTTATGTCAGGTGTGGACGTAGCCTTCATTCACATCTCCGTCTGGTAAATCCGGCAGTCTGTTCTGGCAGAGGAGCAGACAGCTGGATCGCTCTTCACTAGAATGGGATCTGCTGGAGAAATACCGCTCCATACAGCATTATTTTTCTGTCAGCATGTAAGCTGGAAACCTATTGGATCCCATTATGATGGACTGGAATCCGGCAAGGTTGCCAGATACGCCAACTCCGGTAGTGTGCTCCTCTGCCACAACAGACTACCGGATGGAGATGAGAACTTGGCCTAAGGTCACAAGGGATAGAACTGACATTATAGATTTTGCCACAACTCCTCCAAGTCTGTAATGAATCTGCAGCAAAATTCGTATGCGTTACATGCAGATTTGTCAAGGTTTTGCTGCGGATTTTTACAGGCCTCAACCTCCACATTCAAAAGGGTGAAATATGCGACAGAAAGCCGCAGCATAAACTGACATAAGGACGGTTTGCACCTGTAGATTTTTCTGCAGTGCAAAGATAAGTCTGTAAAATATCATCCACTTTGCTGGTACTAAAGTGCATAACAGATTTTCCACCTGCAATTCGAAGACCAGAAAATCTGCAGAGCATCCCCCTTAAAAAGGGTGTGTAAGGTTAGAAAGCGATTGCTGCTTGTTTCAAGAAATAGCTCCGCTCCTGTCCAATGAAAAGGCTGAGCTGTAATACCAGACTGAGCCTGCGGACAAGAGTGGTGCTGTTTCTGGAACGGTCAATACAGCAGCCTTCTCAGAGATGTCCACAGGCCAAGGTGACCCAACCAGAAGCGAGAAGAACCCCAGTAACTTCTATTATAGCATCTCAAGGGCCACAGTAATGTCACAAGAATCATAAAATGAAAAACCTTAAACTAGACTTCAGTGAGCGGTGTGATTCTTGGGATACTGGAGCATTGCAAAAAGCATTTTTCCAATCCTATGCCTATTTAGATTTAATAAAAAGATTGGGGGGCATTTGGCCCCAGCACCTGCTAAACTAAAACGGCAGGAGCTAGTGAGAGTAGCATTGGTTATCAAGCCCTGATCCGACATTCTAGTGGTGAAAGATAGGTAGTCATTATTCTCCATCATCTCATACTGGGGGTGCAGCACTGAGTAATATAATGTTACGGGACCAAATCACTTCACGGGCACTAGTAAGGTTCTGGTACTTACTGTGCTGCCCGCTGGGGGTGTCTGCTTCACTTCTTTGCATAGCCACAATACAGGGAAGCTGCGGGCGCAGTTTAAGTTCAGCTAAGAACCTATGTACTGCCAAGGCTGCCATTCTTAAAGGTAACACGTCACCAGGACAAGCTCCCATAAGACGACGAGGACAAATGTAAGGGGCAAGTGTAACCACTAGATGTCCACCGTAGTGCAGGAGAAAGAGGTACATCGTGTCAAGGAGTGGTTTGCCTTGTAAAATATGGGATCAGATGTCCGGAAGTAAGGGTAACTCTTAAATGTTATGTACACCTTTGGCTGCAATTTTGTTATGTATTATTGCATTATACTCATTTTGAGCTAAAAAAAATATATATATTTTTTTCAATTGCTCTTTATTAAAAAATATTGAGCAGTTTTCCCTGCACAGCTTTCAGTTTATCTAATAGCTGGTTCTGAATTTTCTCTCTGCTCAAGGTTTCTGATCTCTGACCTTATAAACACTCTTGATTCTTATTTAAGTCACATTGTCATTAATAAGAAAAGTGTTTATGACCTGTTAGTAATTTAGAGATAAGGTTTATTAGATGACCAGCACAAAGTGAAAGTACCAGTCACACAGTTAGAAAAACAGTTAACACTTTGTGACAGAACAGCTCAATGTTTTTAGTAAACAATTGAAAAAATGATATTTAGACCAAAATGAGTAAAATGCAGTCATAATAAACTGCCTTTAACCACCTAACTGTTTTGCCAGCAGCAGTGGAAAAAGTAGCTAACTAGAGGGGGGAGGGCTGCTTTAAATGCTATCTCCTGACAATACCAGAATGACAGCAATATGTTCAGGACAGGGGGAGATATCACTGATAGAAATCGGGATGCTGTGAATGCAACTGAAAGACAAAACAGATTTTACCCGCAATCATTCCAGATGTGATTTCTCCTTTGTTGCTTGGACTTTAGCTGTCATTCTGGTCTTGTATCCAAGCCTTGACTGTCAGCTTTCAAACAAGACCAGTTGCATGTTTCTAGCCGATACCATTAAGGAGGTAGTAGCATCTAAAGCAGCCCTCCCCCCTCCAGTTAGCTACTTTTCCCACTGCTGGAGCTGGACTCAGGCAAAACAGTTAAAAGGAAATTTGTCATTACAACAGCCCCTCTTTAATTTGGGGGTGTGAGCAGCTCCCAATCAGCTCAGAGGGCAAAATCATTACCATATGGGTCAGACTTTGTAGCAGCACCCTAAAAGGGAGGTTGGGAGGGGGAAGGGTTTGCTCAGTGCAGTAGCAACCTCTATTTTTTATTATTTTTTTGTTTAAAGGGGTCCGTTACCATAACAAATCCTGCTTACAGTCTCTATCGTAACTAATAAAGCCCTTGGAAATTTACAAAAAGTTTAGCATTATTAGTTCTTGAGCTTAGAGACCCGAGGTGCGCAGCTCCTCTCCTCCGAGTCTTGTCATAGGGATACGGGGCGGATCCATATCGCCATCTACGTGCACATAACATAGGCAGCTATGTAGGCACATGTATCGGGATGGAGATTCTGACTCGCTTAGGCCCCTTTCACACGAGCGTGTCCGGATGCATTCAGGAAAATCCGCACGCATCCGCACCAAATTGCAGTCAGTTTTGACTGCGATTGCGTATGTTCTTTCCACGCGGGTGCGAAGCGTTTTGATGCGTTTATCACGCGCGTGCGAAAAAACTGTGTTTACAAACAACATCTCTTAGCAACCATGCGTTAAAACCGCATTGCACCCGCACTTGTGTGCGGATGCAATGCGATTTTCACGCAGACCCATTCACTTCAATGGGGCCAGTTCTGCGTGAAAAACGCAGAATATAGAACATGCTGCGTTTTTCACGCAACGCAGAAGTGATGCATGGAAAAAAAAAAACGCTCATGTGAAAAGCCACATTAAAATGAATGGGTCAGGATTCAGTGCGGGTGCAATGCGTTCGCATCACGCATTGCACCCGCGCGGAAATCTCGCCCGTGTGAAAGGGGCCTTAGTGTCCCTAGCACAAAGCTACAGCGAGTGAAGTATGGATAAACATGGGTACAATATGCCTGGGTGAATGGTGCCTTACTTCTTGTAGGTAGCTTTTAGGCCACCTGCACACGTTGCAGAATACGTGTTTTTTCTGCACGGATTCCCGTGAGGAAAAACCACAGCATAGTACTGTACCAGCAAAGTGTAGGAGATTACAGTTTGCGGATTTTTTTTTTTTCCCCATACGGAAATTGATCTGCCATGTGAATTATATTTTCACTTTTAGCTGTGGATTTCTCCTTTTTCAATGGAAAGGTGAACTCTTTCGGCAAAACTGCTTCTAATCGGCACCAAAAACTGCAGGTACGCTGCAGAAACACAAAAATCCACGTTTGTGTGCAGGTACCCTTAAAGTGAATGTCCACCCTTGAAAAACATTTTTTTTTATGCGAGGTTAAAAATTCAGTTCCAATTAATACTGAAGGATTTTTGTAGTGTATTCAGAAAGTCTTCATATTTTTCACATTTTGTTATGTTGTGGCCTTGTGCTAAAATGAAGTTTTTCCCCATCATTCTGTGCTCCATACTCCATAATGAGAAAGTGAAAACATAATTTTAGATTTGCTATGACACTTGACTTTAGCCCTGGGGGCCTCCCATTTGTCTTGATCATCTCTGCGATGTTCCTTCACCTTGGTTGGAGTCACTTGTGGTAAATTCAGTTGATTGGACATGATTTGGAAATGCTCAGTCCTGCCTATATAAGGTCTCACAGCTGACAATGCATATCAGAGCAAAAACCAAGCCATGAGGAGGCCTTGGTAAGAGGTGACCAAGAAACCAATGGTCACTGTGGTTGAGCGTCAAAGATCCTGTGTGCAGATGGAAGAAACTTCTAGGTCAACCATCACTGCAGCTCTCTGGGCTTTATGGCAGAGTGGCCAGAAAGAAGCCTCTGCTCAGTAAACACATGAAGGACTGCCTGGAGTTTGCAAAAAAAAAAAAAAAAAAGAGAAACAAGATTCTCTGGTCTAATGAAACCAAGATTGTACTTTTTTGGCCTCAATTCTAAGTGTCATGTTTGGAGGAAACCAAGCACTGTCCATCACCTGTAATACCATTCCTACAGTGAAGCACGGTGGTGGCAGCATCATGCTGTGGGGTGTTTTTCAGAAGCTGGGACGGGACTGGCTTAGGGACAACTCTGTGAATGTCCTTGAGTGGCCATCCAGAGCCTTGACCTGAACCCAACAAAACATCTCTGGAGAGACCTGAAAATGGGCGTCCACCGATGGTCCCCATCCAACCTGCCAGAATTTGAGAGAATCTACAGGGAGGATTGGCAGAAAATCCCCCAAATCCAGTCATCCTCCTCAAGAAGACTGGAGGCTGTAATCACTGCTAAAGTCCTGAGTAAAGGGTCTGAATACTTATGTCAATGCAAGATTTTAGTTTTTCCTTTCCAATAAATTAGCAAATAATACTACCTTTCTGTTTTCATTTTCTCATTGTTGGGGTAAGGAGTGCAGAATGGGGGGGATGGGGGAAACTTTAATTTGTTTCTATTTTAGCACAAGGCCGCAACATAAAAAAACGTGAAAAAAGCAAAAGGGCCTGAAGAATTTCTAAATGCACTGTATAGCAGTCACAACTCCAAAGTCCCTGCACAGACATAAATGCAAAGTTAACATTCTGTCTGCCTGCAGCCACCACTAGAGGGAGCTTACTAGCTTATTGCATAGGTGTTTTACATTGAACACAGTACGCTCCTCTAATGGTGGCTGCAGGGAGTTAGCATGCTATGTTTTACTTTTATGTCTATGAAGGGGGTTTGTATGCTCTGTATCAGAACAACAAAGCTTTTGCCACATATGTTAAAGAATTTATCGGCACAGAATTAAGAACCCAAACACAACATGCTGATAAAAGTTGGAGATTCACTTTAAAGTGGTTTTCCAGGTATTTAATACTTCCTCAGAAAAGCTCACCAATATCTGATTAGTGGGGGTCCGAGAACTGGCACCACTGCTGAACAGCTGTTTGAAGAGGCACGGCCTCCTCGCAGCTTGTACACAGCGCGTCCACTGTATAGTAGCTGTGCTTGGTATTACAGCTCAGGCCCATCCACTTAAAGGGGTTATCTAAGTTATATTTATTGATTGCTCCTATACAAGTGTATGGAAATTGAAATGAATGGGACGGCTTGGGTATAATTACACCTGCTCACCGGACCCCTTCCGATCTGATATTGATGACAGGTCATCAATAAATATAAATTGGATGAACCCCTTTAAATAATGAACATGACGTCACAGACGTAAGAAGAGATCGTGGTGCTCCAGGGAGCGCTGCGGCCTCTTCTTTGGGCTGTGGTGTCACATTCAAGTGAATGGGTCTAAGCTGCAATACCAATCACAGCCACTATGCAATGAACGGCGCTGTGCTCTGTAAGATAGGAAATTACCACGGTACCCACCGGAGTTCCACAGTCTCCTCAAACAGCTGATCAGCAGGGGGTGGCAGGAGTCAGAGCCCCACTTGAGGATAGCCCATCAACGTCTGGAAAACCCCTTTAAGGGCTGTATTTTCATATGGAAATGTACCGTAAAGCATGAAACTTCTGCCCAAGTAGGCATCTGAAGGGAACCAGCAAAACTACAGGGTGAATTGGGGTCTCTATGACATCGTCCCCTACATTGAAGACGCTGCACCTTCCAATGGGTGGAGTGCTCGGAGACATTTCACGCAGTTCCTATGGTTCTGCCTTATCCATCACACAGCATCAAAACTACGTAGTACTGAATAAAATAAAGTGACTGGCAGGAGTGCCCGGCCCTTCACTGCATATTTCACTTAAAAGAATACATAGTAGAAAAAGCTGGAATTTTTTTTTGTACATTTTTTTATATTTTTTTTTTTTTAAGAATGTGTTAACGCACGTCCGCTTAATGCTCCGATATAGATTTTGGGTGGAAATGTGCTCCTTTACCCAACCCCCCCCCGAACAGTATCACAACTCGGGGAAAAAAACCCCAACAATGTAAACACCACTACACGGTACGCAACTGCCCTGATCGACACAGGATCTAGGAGTAAAACACGACCCTGGCACGTTTAATTAAGAACTGCATTTCTTTTTTCCTTTGTTCAAAAAATAAAAAATAAAAAAAAAAATCCCCTCATGCGCCAGATTGGCATACAGTGTGCTGCAGGCCACTTTGGCACTAATGAGGTTAATATACATATCAAAATTTTTTTAAAAGGGTGCGGGACTTGGAAATAAGCAGAGTTGACACCAACCAGCTGCTGCATGTCCCACAATGCATTGCTCTGCAAGCTTTCCCCCCCTCCACGACACAATAATAGGGTAGAAATTAAATAAATGGGTCAGTCCCCACCCACAGACCCCCCCTCTAAGCATTCAGTTAATTTAATTAGAGCCAGTTAAACCTGAAATATAAAGGTGAAACACTTTCTGGCACCGTCAGAAAATATTCCTATTAAAAAAAAAACAAAAGTAGCTAAAATAACCAAAATGGTAAGAAAGTGCCTGAAACATGTTACCAGCATTAAGAGCCCTTTCGAATTCAAGGCAGAAAAAGGTGTAGAGTAGTTAAAAAACACAACGAAAATTTAAAAAAAAAAAAAAAAAAAAAAAAAAAAAAAGGATTCTCCATGAAATTTCCAGGGAAAGCCCAGAGCTTCCATTTAATGAAGGTGACGGGGATGTGACGCCTGCGCTGTGCTAAGTCTGCTCGTCTGCGCTCGTGTAATCTGTGCCTGAAGAGCTAATACATTTGGTTTCCTCATCCTTTCTCCTCCTCTCCATTTCCCATTCCACAAAGGTATCGAAGAGGCTTGGCCAGGCCTCGTCCTCGCTGTAGTTGCTGAGGTCGGGGCCAATCACCTGAGTAAAGTTTAGGAACATGTTCCACGTGTCCCGGGAGATTCCCTTGATTCCTGAGGGGTTCTCAGTTAGGAAGTCTAACCACTGGTCCAAAATGAGGGGTTTGTTTTGGGTGAACACCAGTTTCCAGAGGGCGATGGCTATTTCCCGGTGAAGTGACCGCTGTCCTTCTTCTGAGTCCAGGCCGAACTGAAAGGTGAAGCGATAGAGATCCTTAAATTTATCTTCCTGCTTGGCTTCATTCAGGAGGCTGGGGAATCGGCTGCAAATTCCTTCAATGCTGTCTGCATTTATTGCCTTGCATCCCTCGAAAAACTCCTTCCTGTACAGGGGACACGAAAAAAAAAAAAAAAAATTTATAATATTACATAGCATACAAACCCCTCATCTCTAACCACAGCACCCAGGTCAGTGCCCCCGCTGCCATGGACTCCATCTGTCAACAGGGGTTGCAGATGGCCACTGAGGCCAATAACTTTCAAGATGGTGGTGGTCACATGAATTTCCCATATGCCCTTCTGTGCATGTGATTTACATGATTTTCCCATGAGACCACCGCCGTCTTGACTGCCATGGATGTGGGGGCTGCTAGTGTCCAATATCCCATGGGCAGCAGAGGACCCTGAAACAGGGTGCTGTGGAAAGAAACAAGGCGGCTTTGGATTTCTTATGGTAGTGCCACAGGTTTGTTGCATTTTTTATTTTCTTTTCAAAAAGACTCATCACCTCTCCTTACATATCTGACAGTGATTACATTATTTTTTGGTACTATAAGACTCACTTTTTTTAGCAGGAAATTTTTTTTTAACAGTGCCTGCATCTTCGGCAGTGCCAGACCTCCCTGACTGCTTTCCTAATGATCTGGCACAGCGCTCTGCTGGATCAATGAGAAGAGGTGTGGGTCTGCAGACTTCTCTCCCTGCCCGCCACCGATCAATGCAATCGTTGCTCATGGAGAGGGCTGTGACAAATGCCTTCCTCCCCATGCAGTAGGGAAATACATGAAAGGTCTTTCTTAGGATAGCTAAACGACCTTTGATGATGTCACCAGTGAGAGGACTCAGTAAGAATAGGATTACACAGTGGGTGATGTATTGTACTTGTCTGCCCTCATCATCTCATGTCTGGACTACTACAACATCCTCCTCTGTGTCCTCCTATCACCCCTACAATCTATCCTCAACTCTGCTGCCCGGTTGATCCACCTCTCCTCTCTCTTCATTACCCAGCAAATTCATTTCAAGATACTAATAACTACATATAAGGCCATCCACAACCTGTCCCCTCCTTACATCTCTGTCACCTGCTTTCCTGATACATCCTCACACGTAATCTCCGATCCTCACAGGACCTCTTCACACAATCATCTACAAGATTTCTCATATGCCTCTCCCATACTCTGGAACACACTACCCCAGTACATCAGACTCTCCACCAACATCCAGACCTTCAAAAGTAACCTGAAAACCTAATCTCTTCAGGAAAGCCTACATTCTACAATGAGCATGCTGCCACCACACAGCAACATAATGTGTCCTTCACCATTCTCTTGTAGATGATAAAGCGTCCATTCCTGGGTTAGCCAGGCGGCTATATGGCACATCCTGACCAGGGCTATGGAGTCGGAGTCGGTGACCATTTTGGTGGAGTCGGAGTTGGAGTCGGTATGAAATGGACCGACTCCTAAAATATATAAAATTGGTACATTTAGTTCAGTGCAGTATGTGCTGAATATATTTTTATAAGAATTTGTGAAAATGATGAAATGTCCTATAAATGTCTGTTCTATTCCTGATCTAAGGATCTAGGCTTTCAGTTGAGATGACGGTGTGCTGCCCTTTATGTAGATGCTCAGAAGTGAAGCTCCTCTGCTACAGATCAGAGGAAAAAGGCACTGGGAAGGAATGGCTGCACTCATCTCAGATCTGCTGGAGAAAACAGGATTAAAGAGGTTTTCTCACTAGTTACAAAGATTAGCTTTCTACATAAAGGGGCAGTTAAAAGAAGACATTTTCTAAATACAGTGGTCAGTAGATTTTACTTTAGTCATGAACTATATTCAGCAGGTCTCTCACTGTACACAGGTTTCTATGGTAACCTGCAGACCAAGGCCAAGGCTGCTTCGTTCGGTTAGAATATAGGCGTACACTGGCCGTTACTAGCGACACCAGGTCAGGGTTTTTTTTTTGTCACCCACATGAAGAATAATCTATAATCGCTAGGATAGGTTTTCATTAAAAAGAGGAGCAGTCTTCACTACCGACGTCTTTTAGTAGAAAAATAAATATATGTTCTCCATGAAACAACAATTCTGGAGCATTTGTCCCCTATAACACTGAATTGTTTCAGTCCTCTGCTATTCCTCTTGTAAATAAACAGATGACTAGGCTTTTCCCTCGTACATAGGGTGTTTCCCTACAAAAATATCACTTGCTGCTTGGCCTGGTAAGCCAAAAATTGGCACTGTATCTAGTAAAAATATAAAGAATTCCTTCTATGGGAGAAGTTGGTGGTGGTTTCAGAGGGCAGCTTCACCTATATGCCGTCACATGCCGAGTTAGGACACACTTTTTGAAGGCACCCTGGTAGGCAATGGGGCCGGAAAAAATGCACCTCCTCCGGTCAGCGAGCTACATGTCTCCCGTGGTTAAAAGAGGTTTTTCTGCTAACTGATGACCTATCCACAGGATCAGTCAGGGTGCGACTGCTGGGGTGCAGAAGAAGAATGGAGGTCACGTGCCACCTGTTTGAATGGAGCGGCCGAGTGTTCTCCACTATCTTCAACAATCCCATAGACCCCTGTTCTTGTGACTAGTGCGGGTCCCAGAAGTCGGCCCCATGATCATTCTGGGACAGCTATTTAAACATGATCTGTCACCTCTCCTGACATGTCTGTATACTGACTTGCACTCGTCATGCAATAATTCTGGAGCATCCTTTCATATAACATTAGGTTGCGCTGTTCCTCTCTTATTCCTATTAGAGGTTTATGGATAAAGTGCCTGGGTGTTACCATTCACCCCCATCAAAGAGGTGTGTCCCTACATAGTATGGCACTGGGAGCACTGACTGGACAGTGTCAGACTGTGCAGAGAAACACCTCCAACCTGGTAACGCCCAGCTGTCAATTTATCACTGAATTTCTAAGAGGCATAACTGAGGAACTGCATAATAGAGTCATATCCTCCAGCATGTTCATTTCACGTGAACTAGAATTATTTACTAAAACAGACTTGTCAGGAGAGGTGACGGCTCCCCTTTATGGCTTCGTGCATGCGACTATATATTTTGTGGTCCGCAAATTGCTAATCCCCAAAATATGGATTCTGCCTGTCCACGTCACATCCACATTTTTTGAGGGCCCATTGACTTCAATGGATTCGTAGGCTGCATATAGATGCGGACCACAGACCCATTGCAGTGAAATGGTCTGCAAAAAAAAAAAGTGTGGATGCAACAAGGACGGTATCTGTATTTTGTGAATCTGCAATTTGCAGACCGCAGAATCCATGCAGTTGTGTGCACGAGGCCTAAGCCTAATTTTGGAGAGTTCAGATATATGCATGGGCAATAGGGAATACAACACATTTTCAGTACGTCTGTCCTGTCGGCGCAAAGAAAACTGACCTAGTAAATTTGCACATGGTGGCAGCTTGGAATTTCCATGCTAAAAGTAGCACTCTAAATTCTGTAGGGTCCACACACAGGTCATTGCAAATCCGTTCCATGCCTTCTTCCAAGATGGCATCTTCCCGCTCATCCTTGTATCTCCTAAACAAGTCTTCCACTCTCTGCAAGGACGACACCTCGGCTCCCATGCCGGCCTCCCTCTTCTTCACGTCGCCCGCAGCCACCTGCGGAAGACTGGCCTCTACAGCCGCATCTTGCGCTTTCTTTGTTCCGTTGACTAAGATGTCCCCTGAGGCCTTCCCGCCTGCTGACGTGTGGTCTTCTTTGTGTCCTGAGCTTCTCTTATGGGACTTGTTAGACTCCCGGTCGCCATTTTTGCTGCCTAGTGTGGAGGAAGGGTTCTTACACTTGGTGACACACTGGCCCATGTTGAGTGTGTCCAGTTTTAGAGCAGTCCGCCTTGTACCAGACACCGTCTCAACGGATGTTGGATACACGTCAACATGCCACCATCCCGAGGAGCTGTCTGACCTAGGAGGAGAACACAGAAGGAGAGAACATTTAAGGAGAGGATTCAAGCCAATTCAGGATTTCTTTAAGGACAACCTTTTCGTAAGAACGCCTTGACTCTGCCAGGAATTCAGGAAATGATCTGAATAAATAATACTTTATAAGAGTGAGACCGTTCAGACAAGCAGGCGGGATGTGGAGGTCAAGATCAACTTAAAAGGGTCATCCTTCTCTGGACAAACTTTTTTTTTTTTAATGATATTAGTAAAATATGTGTTTGGATGAAGCCGCCTGACAAAAAAAAAAAACAAAAAAAACAAAAGCCCACAAAACCCTGGGAACACCATTACTTGGTTGTTTTAAGAGGGTTGAATCTGATCAGAGGAGGGTCTGACTCCTAGTACCCCCACCGATCAGCAGTTTGAACAGGCTGTGGCGCTCCGGTGAGCGGTCACACGGCCTAGGCGCAGCTCAGCCCCATTCAAGTGACTGAGGCTGAGCTAGCTGCAATACCAAGCACAGCCACTATACAATGGACAGCGCTGTGCTTGGTAAGCTGTGGCAGTCACTGGAATGCTGTGGACTCTTCAAACAGCTCATTGGCGGGGGTGCAACATATTTCGATTCAAGTGTTAGGGTGACGGTGCTGCGGTCTTAGGATTGGTGAAGGTCCTGGAGGTTAGCCCCCATCATAAAGTGATGGCATATCCTACAGACACTTTATAAGAAGAGAATAGCCATTCACATTAAAGGGGTTATTCCATAAATACTGTAAAAAATAAGAATCAGACATCATATAGTAGATGACAATCTCTTTCTAACAAAGCTAGAACCAGCTCTGTACCTCACATGGGTCCAGAGATCTCCTCATTCATTGCTCCGCTAGATTTATATCAAGCTGACAGCTCAAGGGGAGTGTCTTTTCTGCTACAGCTAAGAGGGCGTGTCTCAGCTCTACCTATCACAGCTCAGGAGGCAGTTGAAGGATGAAACTGAGCATGTGCGGCCATCTCAGTGAGCAGGACAAAGAAATAAGAAAACAAAACAAACAGCAGGTGGCGCTATACAGATATATTTTATTGAATAACTTAGTGGCCATGCTAAATTTTTAATTACATGCAATTACAAAAAGAATCAGATCCAGGTGCTGGTTTGAAAACTGTAGAATATTTTAGTGGGACAACCCCTTCAAGGAATCTGTCACGTAGACAGTCCGTGTCTGCTGACAGATTCCTGACAGAGGAGCTACAGGGAACCCATACCTCCTGTAAACTATTTCTAGGCAATATTATATGAGGGGCTTAGTGTTTGTGCTTTTTACCTTAGATGATCTTTTGCATTAGGGATTTGGTTGTTCTGCTGATTTGTCAAATGCAGGATGAGGGGTTACGGAGCAGCCGAGATGTTTTAGTGGTGCGAGTGCCTGGAATCAGTCCAGATCTATCCACTAACATGTTTATCACACCGGATGCACCAGTCCTGGCGGCCAAAACGTAAAGCGGATTATATATAGTGACGCTGCTGTGTGTGCTGCCCAGGGGTACGGCGTCCCCGCACATCAGCGGACCGCAGGCATTGCCGCTTGCTCTCCGTTTGAAATATACCACATTTCCTAATAAAGGAAATTCCTCGAATTCCCAATGCTGAACAGGTTACAAAGAAGCCGATTCATGCCCAGGGTTTGGCATGCGTCACCTCTCCCAGATTTCAAAACAGGGTGAGAATTGTGAGCATTTCACAGGACGGCCGCTCCAGCGACGTTTTCCTTGGAAGTATTCTCTTGCATTTTTGAAAATGACTAAATGTGGGAATATGCCAATAGCCCCCCCCCCCCCCCCCATATATGACAATATAGTAGAGTTAATATAAGCCCCCAGCTCTACCTCTGACCCCCTTCGCACAGTCATGATGACACATTTGTGGATTGTGGATTTCTTTGGAACAGTTTACATGGTGGATTCTGCTCGTCTTGCATGGCAGGGGAAACAGGAAAAATCTAGACCAATAAGAATTCTAAATCTGCACGTGTGGGTGCATTAGAGATCCATCTACCTTCATGTACGCGTCATCTGATTTCATGACAAAACTTAGAAGTATGGTACAGATAAAATGGAGTGTGACTACAGGATCAGACTACATAGGGTTTCTTTGTAGTCTGTAACCATGGAGACGCACAGGAGCTGTAGACATAAAACTGTAAGAAATATTTCATCAAGACTTTTTTGAAAAGTGGTTTCATTTTTCATTTTAGAAGCAGCAGCAAATATTAGTTGTGATACTGTCACCTAGGTTATTTTTATCCCACCTCTGTATCCTGAGATGATGTGGAAAACATGGGAATGAAGCAGTGGCTGTGGTGGGACAGGCCTCTATCCTATGTACAGATCATGAATGTTCTAAGTGGGAATACTGCTATTCCAGCTTTATACCCTTTTTATACCTTTTTAAAATTTCAACATGGCCACTCTGTATCTAAAAAAAATAAAATAAAAAATCTACTGCTCTGCTGCTCCCCGCAGCTCCGTTCCAGTCCAAATCCACGCCTCATGCAGTCCAGTCCCCAGCTTGTGACCTTATGGACAGGGTCATGGAAACAGCTGCAGCCAATCACTGGGTCACATGTAGCTTGAAGACACATATCACTGCTGAGATCAGTGATTGGGTGTAAAGATGCATGTGACCTCGTCTGGAAGTTTACATGTTGAGGACTGGAAGGGGAGCGGGCTGGGCAAAATGGCAGGGAGCAGGTCGGCGTAGTCCTGGCTAATTTAAAAAGAGGTATAATAGCTGCAAAACCAATTTAAGAGTATGTCTGCATGAGATGGATACACTGCAGATTTGCAGGCAAAAAATCTTTATATTGTCAATTAATGAAATTAGGTAAAAAAAAAAAAATTTGCATCGGAAATGGACCTGTGGTACAGATTTCAAGTCTGCAGCTTGTCAATTTACGCTGTGTGTTTTCACAGCAGATCACAGCTTTTGCAACGCATAGGGTGAAGTCCGCAACAAATCCAGACGTAGTTCACGTGGATTTTGCCGCAGATCCGTGAGGAAGTTTTATGGCAAAATCTGCAGTGCATTTTTTCTGCTCAAATCTGGTCCAGCGTGGACGCAACCTCGAGAAAAAAAACAAAGGAAACAAAAAAAAAACACGGACACTGTACCAGTACTTTATCACTTATAATAAGTCCCTAATACAAATTCACAACAACAACCTCTGTGACAGGAGAAATCTATCCACAATGGGCATCAACAATCTAAAGGTGGCATCAAGCCAACATAGAGAAGACGAGCACCCCCGCCCTCGCACACGCCATGGCGGTATTTAACCACAGTTGATCACATTAACAAGGCCCTGGTGGACCCGGGAGAGAGAAATAGCTGTTTACTCCAAGTGATGCAACATGGCAAGTAACCGCAGTCTGAAAAACACCGAGAAGACAGAGGGAAACTGCTTAGACAGCAATCCCCTAATGTTTGAGTAAACATCTTCAGCTGCACTTGCACCATCTTCACATTACCCAGTGTGATCTGCCAGCAGACAAAACATTGAGGAACGGTCACTTATGCAACTCCCTGATATATTCCCATGTTAGGCAACTTTCTCAGCGGTTGATATTTGTTAGCTGCACACAAAGCAATGACTTATGAAACCCCCAGACGCTGCAGATCACATGGCGTATCTAGAGAACGTACGTGTAGTGTTCTCCTTCAGAGCTGGACTAAAGAGGAACATTCATATCAATGGGTAAAGTGCCTGTGCCAACTAGATTAACCCCCAATGGTAGTTACCAATATGAATTTAGAATGCGATGGGCGAAACCTTCTTATCTTTACAACGGATGACGTCATCGTTTCACGTACAATGTCGCCAGACTGCGTCAAGGCAGAAACGAAGCTGCAAACAGGGAAGACAAATAAGTGACCTGTAAGACATTTATGTGGATGGTTTTTAGAAACTGCAAACAATGACTAATGTAACTCACAGGTTGGCAGCTTACACAAGGATGGGGCCGAGTCACTGGCACCATCCTCAGGAGTGAGAGTCAATAGAAGCAGCCTGATCACCTGTGGCCCCATCTGCCACTAGGGAGGAGAGGTGCATCAGAGAGGACGGGCACTACCTCTGCTAGAAGACATAAGGTGGTCGCAGTACAGACACTGATCTGCCACCAATGTCTGATCCGCCAGGGAGGTGGTCACATTAGTTTGTAACTCTTCAACGAGGCGGCAGCCACAGCAAGAAAATAAACGTGCCACTTTGTGCCCTGTAGGCCAACTGAAAGCAGTTTCTGTAGTTATGGCAAAGACGCAAGAGGATTTACACTAAAGCCAAAACACACACAATTGAGTTCAATGTGAGAAACTCGCACCGGATGTCAGCGAGGGGTCGTGTTCTGACCTCTGCTCCTCTGACAGGATCACAAAGCATTATAATTATTTATAAGGGCTTATGCACACGAATGTATTTTCTTTCTGTGTCTGTTCCGTTTTTTTTGTAGGCTGCATGCAGAAGCATTTATTTCAATGGGTCCGCAAAAAAAAAAAAAAAAAAAAAAAAAAAACAGAAGTTACTCCATATGCATTCCATTTCCATATGTCCGTTCCGCAAAAATATAGAACATGTCCTATTATTATCCGCATTACAGACAAGGATAGTACTGTTCTACGTTCCACAAAATATGGAATGCACGTGGACGTCATCCGTATTTTTTGCGGATCCGTTTTTGTGGACTGCAAAATACATACGGTCATGTGCATAAGTCCTAAGGCTGTGTGACCCTGAGAGAGCTGGAATCTACACTGACAGCATTAGGTCAGTGTAATTCAGTAGATTCAGTATAGCAGAACTATACTATAAATCAGTATAATGCTGTGCCATCCTGTCAGAGGAGCAGAGTTCAGAACAGGACCTCACAATGACACGCTGCGAGTTTCTTGCATTGAACTTACTCATGTGTGTCTGGCCTAAGGGTCCGTTCACACATCAATGATATTGTCACGTAATAGGTAGGGGATAGTGCAGCCCTGAGCTCCACCCACACCACTATCCCTACCTACTTGCACAGTCTGTTCTAACTGACGGTGCGCAATTGGATGGCGGTCCCTAGCTTACGTAAGTGCAAAGACTTACAGGGAGAGGTTACAAAGGGAGAAAACGACAGACAACACAGATACCAGGCTGGGTCGGAAATCTGAAGTCAATAAATCCAAAGGTAAGCAAAAAATCCACCAATCACAGGCAACCTGTTTAAATAGGCCAGACTCAAGGGCGACATGATGTGGCCAGTGTCACGTGACCCTGCGTCAACCCCAGCCACACACCTGAGCGCCGACTCATACATGTCGGCGCTCATTCCTGCCTCTGCTCGTTGCCTAAGGGATGGAGGACTCCAGCCACGCTGAGGAAGCATGAGCCGCCGGGTCCTCCCCTTCCCCTTGTTACCAGGGAGATGGGGACGCCGGCTCCTCCTCCCTCTTCACCAGCGGGATGGCGGCAGCACTGCAAGAAGGGAGCACGCCGCCGGCTCCCCATTACAGATATGACTTTGGTAAAACCGACATGTATTCACAAGAAGATCTGCAGCAGAAATCTTAGGTAAGCACTTGGATTTCCAATGTGGATGTGCAGGGGATGTGTTGATGCTAGCTTTAGCCATATTGAATATGCCTGATCTGTGGCTACTCTGTACAGAATCCTGCACTGCATGTCGAATGCTGTAAGATTTCCAATAGATGAAACGTTAGATATTTCACATTTATATTCCTGTTCCTATGAACTCTGCTGCAACTTGGAAATCCCCATCTACCCGCCAATATTTTCAGATCCTTTCTGTTACCGGGAACAATTTTAAGAATGGCAATATATTCAGAAAGTGTTGCTTCAGGTTCTGTTCACACCTACATGCGGTTTTTCTTTCCAGTCAAATAGACAACTGGTTGCGAACTGGTGCAATCAATCTGCCACCACCATACATCTCATGCATGTAAATTTCTTGAGAATATCATCTGTAGCAGACTAAAAAAATAATGGTGTCTAGTCACTTCCTTGGGTTAATGTATTATACAGAGCAGCGGGGCTGTGTTTACTGGTCTGGGGGCCACACTGTTATAGGACCACAATAAAACTCAGAAAATGACCGGTTGTTTAAATCATGTATTTGTGTTAAACTTTTTTTTTTTTTTTTTAGGATTTTTGGTGTTTTTTTTATTTCCCATTTCATCTATATTTTTTTTAAAAAAAAAGTTAATGCTGCAATTTTCATGCTGGCCACGAGGCCTAATGATAGGTCATGATTTCCTGTTCAGTACAGGTAAAGGTCCTTTTACACGGGCCGATTATCGGCCGAAAAATCGGCCCGTGTAAAAGTGGCCCTAATCAGCCGACGAACGAGCAAAACGCTCGTTCGTCGGCTGATTGGATCTTTTGGTTTCTACAAAAGATCCAATCTGTCGGGCGCACATCGGGCCGTGTAAAGGCTCCCTGCCCGAGCGCCGATATCGCTGATCGGCGCTCGGGCAGAGAGACACGTCGGCCCGTGTAAAAGGGCCTTTACTTTACAGTAGCTATTATCATTATCACTACAGGGAGAACTACAATAAGAAGTAACACCTTTATGTAGATAAGATAGGCTCCACCATTCACAATAGGTGGTATCATAGCTTATCTACTCCCTCCAGACCGCTGCACAGGTCAGGTCTAGAAAACTCTCCCATAGAAGCAACCTCCTGTCCATGGTGTCTATGGAGCTGCTCTCAAGAGACAAGAAGTCCTAACATATTTTAGGCCTAGTGACCAGGTGTGTAGTTGCAGGATTACATACTATTTTTTTTTGTTTATTATAGATAGTGACATGGAACATTTTTTTAAATTCACCAAAAATTCTAAAAAGCTTAACATAAAAACGTGATTTAAACAATAGGTCATTTAGGTCAATCAGGAAGTAGGATTCAAGCATCAGGGATAAGAGAAAACTGCAAAAGAGGTAATTTTGAAGAAAAAAAATCCAAAGAGGAATGGTAGCTACTTGATGAAAATACATTTTAGAGTGAAAAGTAGTTTATGGCACAACCCCTTTAAGGCCTGTAAGTTGCACGGTGAGGCCTCCCAAGGATCGCCCAAACATTAAAGAAGAACTCCCGCAAAAATTTTTATTCTCTGACCTGTTAGAAAGGTGCATGATATAATCTGTAGTGATTGTCATTTTCTTATCAGTGACTGTTTCTGTGAGTAAAAACCTTTCTTCTTATTGTAGCTGGGTCATGTGACCAACTCCCTGACCTCCAACTGACCCAGGACAGAAAGCCAGTAACTGCTCTATTCATTCCTATGGGAGCCTCACTTTCAGTCTCATAGGAATACATAGAGAATTAGACTTCCTGTCCACACATAAGTCTATGTGTGAGTTGGTGGGTCTAATTGCTGGTCACATGACACATAAGAAAATTCAGGATGATATAAGTCAAAAATTCAGACACTGGTAAGCAAATTACATTCACTACAGATTGCATCATGTACATTTCTAGCAGGACATGGAATACATTTTTTGCCGGGAGTTCTTTAATCTTTGGTTGCCCTATGTTGGACCGCTTCCGCTAGGTACTAACTTCTAGATACCACGCCTGGCTCTTTGGAGATGCTCTGACCTGATTGTCATCACAACTTGGCTCTTGTTACAGCCACTCAGCCTTCCGATTGCCCACTTGGCCTACTTCCAACACATCAACTCCAAAAACAGACGGCTCGTTTGCTGTCTAATAAATCTCACGCCCCTGGACGGGTGCCATGACCACCGCTGATGGTTGTACATAGTAATAATGATCAATTCCATGAGCACAAAAGTTGACGTGCCCTTATTGACTTAATGTGAGGATGGTGGCATTTAACTGGCTGCTGCGTAAAGACGCAAAGTATAACGACCCACATTCCGGCTTGCACATAACTTTAATGTGGAACGCCCTTTTTACAACCGAGGTACAGATCAACGGTTGGATAGGGCAGCTACACTTATAACCAATTAGATCATCTCTTTTCCAGCTTACAGTAAAAGCATAATTTGGTTGCTATAGGAACATTACGGCAGCAATAGACTTCTGGGGGGTGGGGGTCAATCTTACACCTCAGATTTTGTAAGGAGGAGTGGAGTTTTTTTTTAATAAGCCTTCCACGTGCCATCCTCCGTGGGATGCAGTAGTATAGCGGCACGTGCCGCACATGTTTTCTTATGAACCGTAGTACAATTTTTCGAGTGCATGATCTACATTTCAGTCATTAACGGAGGTTTTACAGAACAGGCGCTGGTGTACATTCACTTCCCACCACGACTCCCCTAGTTCTCCATTTTATTGTGGCAGCTCATTGTTTGCTTCATGAATCATTCACTCCAGGGTTGTAAAAATCAGAGGGCCCTTTGTGCTCCATTCACAATGCACGGTAACAAGACGAAATGTGCAGCCCGGACCGAGTTAAAGCGACACCATCTTCTCCTAGGCACAAACGCTGCAAAATGGCACCGGCCCAGCCTGGCACATCACATTATGTAACATGGCCAGCTCCCCATACACGCCACAATTCTAGAATATCTTGGGGGATAACCACCAGCGCCTGACAGTAGAGGTCTCATACTGACCAGTGATCTACATTGTATTTTCTACCAGATTTATGACCAGATATTTATCTGGCGATGACCTAGTCCGTAAGCCCATCAGTCACTTCCTCAGTGGACCCCACAATCTAATCAATCCCATAAAGCATGGGATCGGCAGGTGGCCTGAAGAGTGCACCCCCCAAAGAGAAGACCACAACTACAGATGGACTAGGAAATATATGGAAATGAACACTTCTACTCTTTCTGTTCCTTGGAGGTCCCGGTAGTGCAACCCTCATCCACCACATTTGTACGACATGTTTGACAGGCACGCCATAAATGTATATCAATAGGGAGAAGAAACCCACACAGAATAATAAAGGGGCTCTCTCACACCGATCCTTTGCCTCCAACTGCTCATTTTCCCTGCAGCGGCCACTACAGAGCAAATGTTGTATTACAGGCAGCGATTCAAATAAATGGCCGACCATTTGATACATGGTCCGCCGCAGTAAAGGCCTCTCCTTCCACGACAGCCACATGCCCCAATAGGTCATAAAGACAAGACTTATTCTCATGGGACAAACCCTTAAAAAATGGCTGTGCTGGGCAGATCCCCGGGGGACCGCTGGCCATTCTGCTATGAGCCCCTAACTTATGGGCTGTTTTCTATTGTTCCTTATAAGAGTTTATGGCTGGGGGACTTTTTGGCCTTTTCCTTTATAAATGTCCCCTAGAATCTATTGCACAGGGTGGCCTACGAAAACCAGACCCATTTCCCTTATGGGTATGTGGATTGTGAGTCCATGGTGAAAATATGAACACCACCATGCACATGGATCTTCCGGCTAAGCGACTGCGAGTGTGAGCAATGTTTCAGCAATGACTTGCCATACGTCGCAGAGTTCATGAGGCATTCACAGAAGACCTATGGTAAGCAGAGGCTTGTGGCTCTGCAGCAGTCAAGGGTAGCCATATGCTGAATAGGGTGAGGGGACTAAGCCATTCCCTGACTCCTTGGCTCATCATCTACCGTGAGGACAAAAATTGGGCGTTCATCAAACAGTAATGCAACGCCAGCTTTAGTGAAAAGTGCTGTATATATTTATTTCTGTGACACCCCAGGACGAACAGCAAATAATCCTGCCATTGTGATCAGTGGTTTATCTGTGTGCTTCTAAAATATTCCCTCCGTACTGTGTTGGCAGGAGAAGCACTAAAGCCACAACCACAGTGAAAACCACCGGGGAGGTCATTACTCTGCGGTTATTTACCTACGTGTGACACTTCTCACCGCTGAAACTATTTCTACTGCAAAGTATTTTTATTTCCCTGGAGGGTGTTTCTAGGAGGATTTAGAGTTTGCTTCAGGCAAGCAAAATCCTTAGCCGTTTGCGTCATGTAGTAAATGTATAAAATCCAATCAATTTAAATATTAAAGCCTAGGAACCAGTTGTGAAAACTCCACGTATCTGACAGAATTCAGGCCGTGCTGTGAAAATTCACTGCACAATCTGCTCCAAATATTAATATTGCTGCGGATTTAGCGCAGAAATATCAGCCACATCTGGCCTTAACCTTAGGCCTCGTCAACATTTCCGTGTCCGTTTCACGCCTGTGAAATAAAAAGAATCTGTGTTTCATCTGTAAAGGATCCATGTTTGTTCCACAGATAATGGAAACCCCACAAAACGGCAACACGACCGTGGTGCGTGCATAAATGCATGGGCCTGTTCACACGAACATGTGAATTGGGCCGCATCGATTCCCCAATTTTGCGGAATTGATGTGGCCCCGTTCATTTCATGGCTTGTGGCTCAACAAAAAAAATATAGAATATGTCCTATTCTTGTCCGCATTTTGTATAGGGTGCCGGCCATGTGTGTTCCGCAAATTGCGGAACACACACTGGTCGGCATCTGTGGTTTTGCGGATCCGCATTTTTGTGGATCCGCATCACGGCCGTCTGAGGAAGTCATATTTTTTACGCTAATTTCATCCAACGGCAGCGAGCAGACGCTTTATAGAAATGATGGCCACCGCCCATGATTTCCTTCTGATGTACTAAAGGAGAGATTAGGCGGAGGGAACGAGACTAGAGCAGCAAGACCGGCAGGACCTGGGACCAAACCTTCCCTGGCAACCGGCATCAACTGAGCGGCAATTAAGGGCATGAGCGTGACAGAAAGTGACAGCTTTGTCCCAAGGAAAGCAAGCTGTGATGGCGAGGCAGCGGAGGCCGGGGGTCACCCGATTATAGGATGCCGCAGAGGCGATAGTGCCACCGAGCAGCCAGCACTTCTGAATGCTTTCAGGACAAAAGAGTTAATCGTTTAATCGCCTTTATTGAGATATCTAGCATGCAGAGTGAGCCGGTCAGCATGTCTGCCGCTGATAATACACCCGCAGCCCCGGAACCTGCATAATACACACACAAGCAGAAAACTCTGCTCTGCCAGGCTGTGCCCTCCAATGTAGAAGTGAAGCTTACCCCAGCAATTTCGGAAACCCCATAGAAGTGAAGAGAGAGAGCTGACCACCCCGTCATTCACAGCAGCATAAGATGGGTGCAATATCAGACATTTCAAGGGGTATTCTCATCTCACTGACCACATGTCGCTAGGACATGCCATTAAAGGGGTTGTCCGAGTTATTGTTTTGTTCTTTATATGTTTCTAACTTGTCAGGTATAACAACTTTCCCATATACTTTGTGTTTCTAAAGCTGCTGGTTTCTCAGAGTTGACTGAGGGTCACATGACCTGTGATGTCACCTTATCTCCCTGGGATGTGATGTTTCGTTCACAAGCCTCAGAGTTCTGATAACAGTCTGTACACGAGACGTCACTGGCCACGCCCCCTTTCTTTGCCGGGCTCCTCCTATCTGCTCTCTCCCTGGTTTCCTTCAGATAAAACATTAACCCCTTCAGCCAGAACACACTGAGGGCTCAAGGCTTTATAACAAATAGTAGCTGCAGCAGTGAGAGGAGACAAATGCTGGGCACAAGAGCTGTAGAGGAATTGTATTGTACAAGAACAGGTAGGGAGAAATTCCTGTATGTATTAGCAGTGTCATTGTACAGCTGGGACTTGTAGTCCTACACATACAACATGCTGCTGAGTATTCCAGCAGGCAGACATGTCACTCAGCACTTGTATTCATTCCCTTTGCAGAGGAGGGGGGGAGAAGCTGAGATTGTTATTGCATGTAAACAAAGACCAGAAGAGAACCAGGGAAATTAGGAAATATGGATTTTTTTTGCCTAAAACTTGTTTAACTTAGTTATATATTGCTGCCCATCAGATTTACAGTGCTATATATTTTTTGTCATAACTCAGACAACCCCTTTAATGTCAGATAGGAGCAGATCCCAAAGGTGGGACCGGCACCTATCTCCAGCATGGGGCCCCAGAAGTGAAGGAGAGCGCACCGTCCTCTCCATTCATCCGAAAACAGCCAAGGCTATTTTCAGAACTCCCATAGCGGTGAAAGGAGGGCGTCCTCTCCTTCATTTTGAGGGACCCGTTCTGGAAATAAGAATAGGACCCAGAGGTGGGACCTGCGGCTGTCTGACACTAATGGCATTTTCTACAGATATACAATCAATATCTGAGGTAGGAATAGGCCGTTAAGGCGTATGCTGTGGAAATGCCATAAATGTCCATATGGGAATACCCGGTTTTTGGATTACAGGGTGCAAATAGGACATATCAGTAGCCCCCCTTCCTTCAAACACTGACATTGTACCCAGCACAGCTTCATGTCACGTGACAGCTACAGCCAATCACTGGCCGCTTTTTCCATGTGATTTCCATAGTGAAAGCACCACAGTTACCAGTGTATTTTGGCGCAATACTGCCCTGGATTGGTGGATCATGAGGCGGAGTTCACATCATATTTATTGCCTCCTTTTAAAGCCTCATGCACACGGCCGTAGTTCAAGCAAAAATTGTGCGGATTACAGGGCGCCTTGCAAGTGAGACACCCAGAAACCAGCAGCATATTAAAGGGGTTGTTCACCTTTGTCGACCTTTTCTGCAGACCCCCACAACGTGGCCTGACCCACAGTTGTAATCACCGGGTCACGTGACCACTGCAGCCAATGACTGAACCATGCATCATCACTGGCTCATGTGATGCATGGGTGATATGTCACCTGCTGCATCGGTGATGTGACCTGGTGACCCAGATTTTGACGCAGGGAGCCCGGAGACCTGCAGAGCAGCGATGGAGCCGGAACCCAGCGGTGAGGATCAGGTAAGTATAATAACCACCATGGGTCAGGCTAAGCTGTGGAGTCTGTACAGTAGGGGGTGAACATCCCCTTTAAGCAAGTGAACACTGCATAAATTCCATGCAGCACAGGGAAAATT
Organism: Rhinella marina; assembly: GCA_900303285.1. Taxonomy (NCBI): domain Eukaryota; kingdom Metazoa; phylum Chordata; class Amphibia; order Anura; family Bufonidae; genus Rhinella; species Rhinella marina. The sequence goes on along the minus strand of ONZH01001400.1, from coordinate 2,070,964 downwards.
AAAGGGGTTATCAGGGAATTAAAGGGTTTTTTTTGAAAATGTGATACTGAAGACCTATCCTCAGGATAGGTCATCAGTATCTGATCACTGGGGGTCCGACACCTGGGAACCCCGCCGATCAGCTCTTTGAGAAGGCAGCGGCGTGCCTGTGAGTGCCATAGCCTTCACACAGCCATTCCCAGGCCAACATTAAATGTTCACGTGGACTAGGAACAGCTCAGCTACATTGAAGTGAATGGGGCTGAGCGTGATACCAAGGATAGCCGCTATATAATGTATGCTGCTGTGCTTGATAAGCAGTTAGTAGGCCGCAACACTCACAGGACCGCCTATGCCTTCTTAAAACACCTGATCAGCGGGGGTCTCTGGTGCAGGACCCCCACCAATCAGAGACTGATGACCTATCCAGGGGACAGGACATCAATATAAAAATCTCAGAAAACCCTTTTACTATCGATGACTTATCCTCAGGATAGCTCATCAATATCAGATCGGTGGGGGCCCGACACCCGGCACCCCTGCCGATCAGCTGTTTGAAGATGCTGCTGCGCTCACCAGAGCTCTAGCCTCCTTGCAGCTTCCCCTATTCACTTGAATGGAACTGAGCTGCTCCACGGCCACAACGTACGTTGCCATCACATGGCCTAGGAAGAGCCCTAAGCACTCATAAAGTGCCACAGCCTCTTCAAACAGCAGGCTGCCAGTCATCCCGGATGTCGGTCCTCCGCCGATCTGCTATAGGCCCTCAATATCAAATTTCTTGTTTAAGAGCTTCATAGTGCCCATTGAAATCAAAGGTACGTGACTAAACACTTGAGTACGCTCATACGTGGCAGAAACTTCTCTGACTGAAAAACCCATCCACGTGCATTGATTTCTGCAAGTTTCATAGACAATAACGTCTGCAACAAATCTGCTGCACTTGAATATAGCCTTAAAGGGGTTGTCCCAAGACAGCAACCCTGTTCACAAATAGGGAATAAGCTCCAGAAGGGGTCCGCAACGATCACTAGAACAGGGACTAGTGTTCCTCTTTATGAATGGCGTTGCAGATACACCCACGTATCCACCTCTGCATGCAGGGAACACTGACCCCCCATTCTGACTGGAGGGGACCCCGCTGATCAGACACTTAGTTGTCATAGGAGTGCCCTGTCACCTTCACTTTGCTCAGGAGAGCCCATCAATGCTGAAATCCTGGAGAACTCCTTTAAACTCCATTCTATACACAGAGATCGGAGCAACATTTTATAGCGTGCAGACATATAATTCGTGGACTTTCGCACTGTTACGAGGTGACAACTATTTCTACTATTCGTGAAATGCGTCTGCACGACTGTAAACAGGCAGATGACGGCGTCTTGGTGAGAGATTAACTAGCGAGCCGCCTACTGAAAACATAAAACTCACAGAAACATCATAGAAACTGACCAAAGACAGCAAAATGGAGACAATGACTGGCACAAGCCGGAGGGAAAACTGCGGTAGTCAGGGCCGGGCACGTCACCCTGCGCCGTTTAACCCTCGCCAAGATAAATTACTGTACAAATACCAATATTATCCGGATGTCAGCAACCTCCAGCAATCTAGCTGTTGTGGGACTACAACTCCCAGCATGCAAACTTACTGAGCTGTTCTTGGAACATGTATAGAGGTGAATGGAGCATGCTGGGAGTTGTAGTTTAGCAACAGCTGGAGTGCCGGAGGTTGCTTACCCTGTAAGAAACAAAGCCGATTAAAAGGACAATGTTATGACGTTGGCCCCTGACATTTGTGCTTCCAGGCAGTCCATCCACGGTGGAGGTAAGTGCTCCCAGACTTCCATGCACAAAGAACATGGATGGGATCAAATACCAGACATATACATCAGGGATGGCCAACCTGGGGCTCTCCGGCTGTTGTAAAACTACAACTCCCACCATGCCCTGCTGCAGGCTGATAGCTGTAGGCAGTCTGGGCATGCTGGGAGTTGTAGTTTTGCCTGGCAATCACACCCACTGACATCACCAAATGTAATCCAAGATTTCAAGAGTCAGTGGGAGATCTGTAGGTGCCCGACACGTGGGATCCATCCAGCCCCGGACCACTTACCACAGAGCGGTAATGACCGGAGACAAAGCTCTGCACACATAAAAGGGCCATTGAAGGATTATATCCACGGTCACAAGTCAGGACATGTTCACATCTGCATGAAAGGAAGATCTGTGCATTTTCTTAAAGGGTCACGGGCTCTGAGAAGTCACAGAGCTGTGATCCGTAGGGGTCGAGACCCCTAGACTAAAGATATTATCACTCCCCGAGGAGAGCAGAGCTTAGCCCAGGTGATCAGCGGCGATCTCCGCACCCTGGACGCCACTGATCACAACTTCTGACAAGTCTCTACATCTCCATGAGCCTAAGACCAGGGTTCAGTAACATCCAGCACTCCCGTTGTTCTGAAACTACAACTCCCAGCATGCTCCATTCACCTCTATGGAAGTTCTGAGAACAGCCAAGGAGTGTGCATGCTGGGAGTTGTAGTTTAACCACAGCTGGGATGCCAGAGGTTGCCGACTCCTGTCCTAGACCCTTTACTGGTCACAGAGCTCAGAACAACGCACACCTTTCCATACACAACACCGCACCATTAAAACCAGTGATGTCAGTTCGATCAGGGGTCCGCAGCCTCCGTCATGCCAACTGCTGTGAAACTACAACTCCCAGCATGCTCCATTCCCTTCTATGAGAGCTTGGAGAAAAAGCAAGGAAGTGTGCATGCTGGGAGTCGTAGTTTCACCACAGCTGGAGCGCCGCAGGTTGCTGATCCCTGCATTAAGCCACATGCAGACGGTGCATATCACCCGTAGATTTCTGTGCATCGTAAGGGCTCATGCACACGACCGTATGTATTCTGCGGTCCACAAAAACGGATACGCAAAAAATACGGATGACATCTGTGTGCATTCCGTATTTTGCGGATAGAACAGTCCTATCCTTGTCCGTAATGCGGACAATAAAAGGACATTTTTTTATTTTTTTTTGCAGAATGGAAATACGGACGTACGGAAACGTAATGCACACTGAGTAACTTCCGATTTTTTTGCAGACCCATTGAAATGAATAGTTACGCATACAGTCCGCAAAAAAAGAAAAAATGGAACAGACACGGAAAGACAATACGTTTGTGTGCATGAGCCCTAATGCAGTATGAGCTAAGCAGGCTGGCTCCATAAAATCTCATAAAATGTACACTGGGTGGCGATTTTCTACCTGGTAAGTGACCTGTGGGGCGGATTTTGTGATCAATGGTTTTCACAGATCCAATGCACAGAGCGAGATTTGGGGAAAATCTGCATCAGGATCCACAACAAAATCTGCACCGCTGTGTGCACTGACCCTTAAGCAAACGTCGGCTGAAGCCACCATCTAATGTGCATGGAGGTGTCTGACTCTCTACCAGGGAATGAAGGATGGGGCAGCTGGGTTTCAACATGCCTGATCCTTTGCAAGGAAAATAAGAAGACACCCATCAGGGGACTGGCAGCAGCTTATTCCCCACACTCTATTGAGAACACGTGCATGCTCAGCCAGGCAGAGAATGCATGTGTACCGGACATGAGAAGGCGGAGCTGTGGGCTGCAGAGCCGCCTTTCGTTCCCCTTTAGCCCTCTGTGGTTCTATAGTTGGGTGTAACTAGCGTAGATAGGGGTACAAAAACAGAGGACCGATCTCTGTGTATCAGAGAAGACGGCGCCGGTAACTACCGCCATATATCAATGATGGACGCCACTGAATGGGATTACCACCGATGTGGGGCGAAATAAAGAGATAGCGCCCCCCACATCCACCGCAGACCAGAGCGCCCATGGTCAGACACCACAACCAGCCCTGAACCATGTATGAGGATAGAAGTGACAGCCTCCCACCAAGCTGCAGTGTATACAGGGTGCTATGTGAGGGGTACAGATGTGCAACATACCATGGGCTGGGGGATACAATAGGGGGCCACCCTACCAGGTGAAGCCCCCAGCCCCCCACACACACCGTGTATTCAAAGGCTAAGCGGCGCCCCCTCCCCCATATCTCACCATGTCTGCCGTGAATAAACCCCCCGCATCACTTCCTGCTCTCCCGCATTGTGTCAGAAGAGCCGGGGGCCGGGGCGCCCAGTCAGCTGTCTCCCTTGCGACGTCCGCACCTCTCCCACCTTCTTCTCCGCCCGTCGTGACGTCACCCGCGCGACCAAAAGCGCACTTCTGTTGACGTCACGGGCTACAGTCTCAGGGAGGAGGGGGTCAGGTGTGACGTCATCTCCACGGGTAGGACCGCCTCTCTGCGGCGGACGTCACTAGAGAGGGACGTACGTACGTGCGTGCTGCGTCGTTTGAGCGCGATGACGTCACACGGGAGACGTCCGTGCAGGAGTGCTGTAGAGGTGAGGTTGCGTGAAGGGTTTAGAGGCAGACAGGGCATGCTGGGAGATGTAGTTCTAATATAGACCGTGTGTGATAGAAGTGTATTAAAGGGACATTAACCATGAAATGCCTGCATTTGCTGTGGTTTTAATGTATACTGTTTTTTTAGGTGTTTTCAGCCTGGGAACAGAAAGTTCAGAAATTCCCATGAGGCCTGGTGATCTCCTGATTACCGCCATAAAAATGCAATTTCCTGCAGCCATCACTTTTTAAAGTTCAATGGTTAATGTGTACGACCTATGCATTGAGCTCCCCCTAGTGGTGGCTGCAGGCAGACAGTTATATTGTATGAAGGGTTTAGAGCTGTATAACATGGGTTCACGGATGGGTCTATCATGAATACTCTGAGAAATATGGAGTTCTCGTTTAGAAAGCACGTTATCCACTTTTTCAGACAAGGTGCGTGAAGGTGTCTTAATTTTTGTTAATTAAGGGCTTAATCCACAAAAATAAATTCACAGGGGCCCAAGTGTTGCTATAGAACGGGTGGCCCATGATAGAAATCCCTAGTCTTGTCCTCAAAGCGTACAAGAATAGGACATGTTCTATTTTTTTTTTTTTTTTTTTGCGGGGGCCACGGAACGGAGCAAAGGAGTGCTGTTCTCATATTTTGCGACCCCATTGAAGTGAATAGGTTGCGGCTTGGATGCGGACCTAAACAACGGGCATGTGCATGAGCCCTTAAAGAGGTTATCCAAGACTATAAAAATGTCCCCCATATGCCGGGCCCCTCACATTGAATATACTTACCTGGCTCCCCGCACCGCCAATGCAGCTTCTCCCCGTGCTCGGATGAAAACATCTGGTGTCGAGGGGAGCAGCCAATGGCAGACGGTGACGAGCCTCCCTAGCATTGCGGGTAACTATAGGAAGCTCCCCCCCCCCACACACACACACATCGGATATCTTAATCCGTGCACAGTTAGAAGCTGCAGCGGCAGTGCGGCGACCAGAAGCGGCGTGGGGAGCCAGGTAAGTATATTAATTTTGAGGGGCCTGGCATATGGGGGAACTTTTTAATAGTCTTGGAGAACCCCATTAAGGAATATCTCAGTGGTTTCTCTAGCTCAAGGACCTATAAGTGACCACTCTCGAGGAGCTCTGCAGAGTCTGACACTATCCAATGAGTGCTGCCAGTGTCAGACTGCGCAGGAATATTAGAGGAATGGCACATCATAGAGTCTTAAGAATAGATGCGCCAGAATTGTTATTACATGGGGGATGAAAGTAGTTATCTATAGATTATCTATTATAATATCATTACTTCACCCAAGTGTAATATGGGGCCCCTGATCTCTAATGCCCAGGGGCCCTAGCTTTGTCTTTTTTCAGTCCCCAGAATTGTATTGTCTATTCTACATCTTCAGTCTGTGAAAGTTGATTGTGCTAATGCCCATCTTTCCCTTGCAGATCTACATGTTTCTACAATGACGGCAGCGACGCGAGCAGAAGTCCTTGGCCTCTATCGTAAAATTTTTAGACTAGCGAGGAAATGGAAGTCTTCATCAGGACTGGAGGCAGAGACGGTGAAGGAAAGGCAGTACATAGTGGAGGAGGCCAGAAAATTGTTTCACAAAAATAAAAATGTAAATATGTGACGGGATGCAAAATCTAATGTTATGTATACGTTTGGCCTTAAAGGGGTTCTCTGTGAATTAAGAAAGTGAAAATACTTAAATATTTCTTTATTATAAATATGTTTCCAAATACCTTTCATTAGTCATAATGCTTCGTTTTGTCTGGGGAGCAATCATTAGGGGGAATAAAATGGCCGCCGTCCTATTAGTGCACGCACAACCTGTCCTAACCACACAGCTGGACAAGTCACAACACTGAGGTAAAGAGCTGCCTCATCCTCCTCTCTATTTGTCAGGGATTATGGTCCTGAATACAGCTGATAAGATCTTCAGCTAAATCTCTGTAGGAATGGAGTTCATGAGGAGACATAAAGTACAGAGAGGAGGGTGGGGGTTGTATGCAGTCTCCATTACCACAGTCTGTCCTGCCTGTCCTCTCTGTTCTTCATGTCTCCTCATGATCTCCATTCCTACAGAGATTCAGCTGAAGATCATATTAAACTGTATTCAGGATCATAACCACTGACAAGCAGAGAGGAGGATGAGGCAGCTCTTTAGCTCAGTGTTGTGAAGTAACTTGTCCTCCTGTGTGATTAGGACAGGTTATGTGTGTACTAATAGGACGGTGGCCATTTTATTTCCCAAGACAAAATGAGCTATTATAACTAATTCAAGGTATTTGGGAAAATATTTATAATAAAGTAATATTTAAGTATTTTCAGTAATGTTAGTTTCTTAATTCCTGGAGAACCCCTTTAAAAGGGTTTTCCCCAGAGGGTCTGTATAGGATCTGTGGGTCTAACCACTGGAAGAACGGGGGTCGCTGAGTGCCCCATCTGAATGGAGCAGTAGCGCTCCCATGTCGGTCCACCACTTTGTTTACTTCTATGAGACTGACGTAGCACTGATTGATATGCGTACTAATGCTACATTCAGACAGGGGACTCGGGGATCCCTGTTCTCAGGATCTCTGTTTGAAGTGCCCAAGGTGCTCATTATAGTATACCAAGCACAGTACTGTACATTGAATAGTGGCTGTGCATGGATTTCCAGCTCAATCCCATTTACTTGAGTGGGGCTGAGCTGCACAAAGACCATGTGACCAACGGACTTGATGTCATAGCTGAGAAAGAGGCTGCAGCGCTTGCCCAAGCCTAGTGGCCCCTTCCAGCAGCTGATCACCGAGGGTGCCAATCAGATATTGATGACCTTTGGATAGCTCGTCAATATTTAGAGGACCTCTTATGTCCTCACAATACAGCTAGCTGCATACCTTTGCAGTGGCATTGTCTGTCACTCTGGCACTGTTTTTTTCCGCTCTTAGCCTCCCCAATTTGGCTGTAAGCTTCACCACTCAATAGCTGTGATTTGTCAGGTGGCAGTCCCTTGCGCTCATTCATGGACACTGAACACCAGATACCGCAGCAAAGGTAGGCAGCCAGCCGTATTTCTAGGAAGATATGGCAGGCCCTCTTGTGCTGAACATGTATGGCGCTGGGTGGAACTTTAAAGATGGCACTCGTTCGCAAGCGCAGCGGGTACCATAGCTGCAAGGTGCAGACAGCAGACACTAGCAGCTAATGTCCGCGACCGGCTGTAATGCCATTGACAGATTTTAACCCTGCAGATGCTGTGGTGAAACGTGACCACGACATCTGGATGTGCTAAAACCCGGAAGCGTGCGCTTCCTGGTGTGATCCGGCATTCCCCAGTGAGGATTGGGGGAGTAGGATGAAGTGTGCGGCAGCCCCTGTCCTCCTGTGTAACAGGAGGTTGCTGCACATTAGTTCCCAGGGAGCCTCTGCCTGTGGCAGAACTCCATAGGAACATAGTATAATCCCCATACCTAATCCCCTAATAGTATAATCCCCCATGCTAATACATTGGAGTCCATAAAAGAAACAATCTGATGATTGCTTGTTATAGGTCCCTGTTGGAACTATAAAAAAAAGTGTAAAAAAAAAATTTAATAAATGTTTTTAACAATTCAAAAAATAAAAAATATATAAACATTCAAATCACTTTCCCCAAAATGAAAATAAAAAAATCATGAAAAATTGTAAAAAAATCATGGGCATCGCCACGTGCAAAAAATGCCTGTACTATTAAAATATAAAAATATTTGACCCATACCGAAAACGACGAAACGAGAAAAAAGACAAAATGGCTTATTCGCCGTTTTTTGGTCGCTTCTCCTCCCACAAAAAAATTACCGTATTTTTCGCCCTATAAGACGCACCGGCCCATAAGACGCACCTAGGTTTTAGTGTAGGAAAATAAGAAAAAAATATTTTTCATCAGATCCTCTTATCAGACTGCCCATAAATTTAAGGACATCACATCAGACCCCCATATCAGCCCCTTGTGCCCCCATACCATCTCACAGTGCCCCCACCAGACCTCAGATCAGCAGAATGTGCCCCCATCAGACCTCAGATCAGCAGAATGTGCCCCCATCAGACCTCAGATCAGCAGAATGTGCCCCATCAGACCTCAGATCAGCAGAATGTGCCCACATCAGACCTCAGATCAGCAGAATGTGCCCCCATCAGACCTCAGATCAGCAGAATGGGCCCCCATCATACCTCAAATCAGCAGAATGTGCCCCCATCATACCTCAAATCAGCAGAATGTGCCCCCATCATACCTCAAATCAGCAGAATGTGCCCCCATCATACCTCAAATCAGCAGAATGTGCCTCCATCAGACCTCACATCAGCAGAATGTGCCCCCATCAGACCTCATATCATGCCCCCATCAGACCTCAGATCAGCAGAATGTGCCCCCATCATACCTCAAATCAGCAGAATGTGCCCCCATCAGACCTCATATCATGCCCCCATCAGACCTCATATCATGCCCCCATCAGACCTCAGATCAGCAGAATGTGCCCCCATCAGACCTCAGATTAGCGTCTTGTGCCCCTATCAGACCTCAGATCAGCCCACCCAGCCACTGATAAAGACCATACTTACCGTACCTGTTCTGCGCTGCCGCTGCCGTCCGGTCCCACGCTCCGCGCTCCTCTCTCTTCCCTGCCGGCACGCACTATGACCTGACGCCGCAGCGTCAGGTCATAGTGCGTGCCGGCAGGGAAGAGAGAAGAGCGCGGAGCGTGGGACCGGACGGCAGCGGCAGCGCAGAACAGGTAAGTATGGTCTTTATCAGTGGCTGGGTGGGCTGATCTGAGGTCTGATGGGGGTCCCTACGTACAAGTGAGCGCTTCCTTATGGAAGCGCTCACTTGTATTCGCCCTATAAGACGCACAGCATTTTTCCCCCTACTTTTGGGGGGAAAAAAGTGCGTCTTATAGGGCGAAAAATACGGTAATAAAAAGTGATCAAAAAGTCTTACACATCCTAAAATGGTATCAATGAGTCAGAATATGACAACGAAAAGAAAAAAATATATATTTTTTTCAAGGATTTGGTTTTCAGTATAAAAACACAAGAAAAACTACATATGTGGTATCGCTATAATTGTACTGACCTGGAGATTGAAAGTAACTGTTCAGTTTTAACCCTATAGAGAATGCCGTAAAAACAAAAATCCATAAAACTGTTGCGGAATTGTGTTTTTTTTTTTTCCAATTTCACTCAAGTTAGAATTTTTCCAGCTCCCCACTATATCGTATGCAATATTAAATGGTGGAATTAGAACTTGTCATGCAAAAAAACAAGCCTTCATACGGCTATGTGAGCGAAAAATTAAAAAAGGTAGGCAGTGAAGAATGGAAAAAACGGGATGCACATTTGTGTTCACTAGTGTCTAACATTTCGACGTTTAAAATGAGTTAGGCCCCTTTAACATGAGCGTGACGGATTAGGTCAGGATGCCTTCAGGGAAACTTGCACCATTTTGCAAGCAAGTTCAGTCAGTTTTGTCTGCGATTGCGTTCAGTTTTTTCCACGCGGGTACGATGCGTTTTGATGCGTTTTTCACGCGCGTGATAAAAAATTGAAGGTTTAGGCCTCTTTCACACGAGCGTCGCGGATTAGGTCCGGATGCGTTCAGGGTGCGTTCAGGAAAACTTGCACCATTTTGCAAGCAAGTTCAGTCAGTTTTGTCTGCGATTGCGTTCAGTTGTTCAGTTTTTTCCGCGCGGGTGCGATGCGTTTTTCACGCGCGTGATAAAAAACTGAAGGTTTACAAACAACATCTCTTAGCAACCATCAGTGAAAAACGCATTGTATCCGCACTTGCTTCAGGATGCAATGCGTTTTTCACTGAAGCCCCATTCACTTCTATGGAGCCAGAGCTGCGTGAAAAACGCAGAATATAGAACATGCTGCGTTTTTCACGCAACGCAGAAGTGATGCGTGAAAAAAAACGCTCATGTACACAGACCCATAGAAATGAATGGGTCAGGATTCACTGCGGGTGCTATGCGTTCACGTCACGCATTGCACCCGCGCGGAAAACTCGCTCGTGTGAAAGGGGCCTTACAAACAACATCTCTCAACAACCTTCAGTGAAAAACGCATTGCATCCGCACTTGCTTCAGGATGCAATGCATTTTTCACTGAAACCCCATTCACTTCTATGGGACCAGGGCTGCGTGAAAAACGCAGAATATAGAACATGCTGCGTTTTTCACGCAATGCAGAACTGATGCATTAAAAAAAATGCTCATGTACACAGACCCATTGAAATGAATGGGTCAGGATTCAGTGCGGGTGCTATGCGTTCATGTCACGCATTGCACCCGCACGGAAAACTCGCTCGTGTGAAAGGGGCCTTAGTTATCGAAATTGTATGTGTGGTTAGGGCTTTGGATACATTGGTGGGCCATAATTGGGATTTTTCTTTGGGTTATTTTATTTTGATATGTTTATTCAGTTTTATATTTCTTTTGTTTGTGCTTTTGAGTTTGGGCATTATTTTTTTTACTCTGCGTTTATTCCCTAAAACTGGGTCTGTCATAGCAGCCCCAATTAGAAGGTAAAACTTCCAGGGGTCCCATCATGTTTCTGGGTGATACCGACCCGCTGTTTGTCTGTTGGCCACTGGGTGGCACTGTTTACTTGCTAGTTCTAATATTTTTCTTACCATTACTTGTGAAGTAACAGCACATATGTTAATAAATGAGAGTGCAGGTTATGGTACTTTTTTCAATTAGAATTTTTTTTTCTGCTTATAGGTAACACATATGGAAACGATCCATCAGTGTATAGAAGAATGCCAGGCACGCATTGAAATTGGATTACATTATGGAATCCCCTACCCCAGACCTGTAAGTATTTCTGTATAAAGAAGCAGCATTGTGCAAATGATCCAGAGCCTTGAAGAATCTGTTCAATCCTTTTCTTGCATCTTCTTAGTTAGCATCTTGTGAATGTTTTCTATTTTATTATAGAGCATTTCCCAAGGTTTCTTGACTTGTAAGATCATCCATTCTCACATGACATTCAGGAGCATAAGGCCGCTTTCACACGTCCGTGTTCGGCCAGTGATTTCCATTAGTGATTGTGAGCCAAAACCAGATGTTGGTCTAAACACAGAACAGGAGCAGATCTTTCCCTTATACCTTATGTCCAAGGGCGGATTGGGAATTTAAAGTGGCCCTGGAAAAATTACTAAAAGTGGCCCCATTTTGTAGTTGGGTCCAAATTGATGGAAGGCGGGGACAGCAATACCATATTGTGGCACATTATACAATCCCACAGAGCCAAATACCACAGTCCATCACAAAATACTGCCAGCAGCACAAAATACATCCCCAAAAACTTCCACTAGCCGGTCGTGAGGAGGACTCAGGCGGCCCCCTGGGCATCAGCCCACCTGGAAATTTCCCTGTAAGGTCTATGGCCAATCCGCCCCTGCTTATGTCTGTGGAGGCTCCAATCCTGGTTTTGGTTCAGAATCACTGATGGAAATCACTGACCAAACACTGACTGTGTGAAAGCAGCCTAAGGCCTCATGCACACGACTGTATGTATTTTGCGGTCCGCAAAACAATGAGGATGACTTCTGTGTGAATTTTGCGGTACAGAACAGCTGTCCCCTAATAGAACAGTCCTATCCTTGTCCATAATGGTGACAATAATAGTACATGTTCTATCCTTATGCGGAACAGACATATGGAAACGGAATGGACACGGAGTAACTTCCGTTTTTTTGTGGACCCATTAAAATGAATGATTCCTCATACGGTCCACAAAAAAAACATAATGGAAAGAAAATACATTTATGTGCATGAGCCCTAAGGCCGAGTTCACATGTGTGTTGTGAACTCTGGCACTGTAATCCGATCACTGTATCCGGCGTACATGCCGGCTTTCAGACGGTCAAAAATTGCTACATGCATATATGCCTGAAAGTGGCCGAATTACTGCTGGATCCCAATACAGTGAATTGGATTTGGTGAACTCCAGCAGCCTGTTCCTCCGCCAGAACAGGCTGCTGGAGTTTACAGTGCAGATGTGAAACCAGCCTAAGAAAGTGGGGTGTACACCGGCTGTGTGTAGTTCCTGGAGTCACATTCCATGGTAGGGCTGGGCTGCAGGTGATGAGCCTCAGTAGTGCAAAAGGTTCACAGTGGAGCAGCACCATGTTACCTAAATAGGTATATCTAGTTGATAGGAGAAAGTCCTCAAGGGGACCTATGGGTGCAGCCAGTGTCGGACCACTGGCCTACAAGTAAAGGCGTTGCGGCCTATAGAGTGGATTGGATACAAGTATTGTTGTCTGATCAGTCTTCTCTCTTGTTCTCAGACTCACCTGCCTCCTATGGGACTTGCCGTACCACACAGTAAAATCCTGCGGACACAGGAAAAGCTGAGGAAACAAGCCAAACCCTTGTACTTAAAATCATACGACGAAATCTCATAATGTCAGCAGAACTGCCATTACTGAACGACTAACGTCTCAGAAGGCCCCTGGATTATATTCACCTCGGTCTTATATTCTGTGTTTGGCTTGTATTTCCCCCATTGCCCAACCACAAATATTAATCAAATTCCAACATAAATATGGAGGACAATAAGGCTAATTTTTTTTCAGGCTCCATTGTCTACTATGGCGAGAACTCATCAGTGTAGACACCATATTCAGGCTCCATTGTCTACTATGGCGAGAACTCATCAGTGTAGACACCATATTCAGGCTCCATTGTCTACTATGGCGAGAACTCATCAGTGTAGACACCATATATCACATACTGCTCGTCTGAGATGCAGATATACAGAATACATGGCTGTATATATAGATGTCTTTACTTTAGCTCCGTATTCAGATATGGAGTTCATTTCACTGTCAAGCGTAACCATGATTATTATCAGTGCTGCTTCACTGTACTTTATTATAAGGTAATAGCGGTGCTGCTTTCATTTAAAGCAGTGATCCCCAACTCCAGTCCTCAGGACCCACCTGCCAGTCATGATTTGAGAATATGGGCCCTTTCAGACGAGCGAGTGTCACTCTCCAGACTCGCAGCGTGAATATGCGGCAGTTCCCGTCCTGACCTCCCAGCATTGCAGGGGTCGCGTAGCATTATATTGATTTACATTTACACTTCTGGAATGTATTGGATAACACTGACATAATGGGGCATTGCATTCAAAAGTTCATTGTAAGTAGGCTTCTTTATTACGTCCTATGGGGCTATTCTGATGGCGTAATGCTGCTAAGGGTCCTCTGGTGCCATGTTATGCATGTTCTGTATTTGTATATGTACGAGGTATGCAGTCTCTTCTGTGCTAAAATCCCCTGTTTGGTTGCAGATTTTCATAGTGCTAGATGGCCAGGTCTTGGCAGCTTGATCTGTGTGACCTGCTTTTTCACTGATAATGCCACTGCCTGGTCAGTCCTGTGAAAGCGCGATAGACTGTCCACTTATGTAATCTGTAAATAATACGTGTGAAATGAAATTTATGTGTGTCTGTGTGTCATTGACTATGGTGCAGTATATACAATAAGGGAATATGGTGAACACTGAACTTCAGTTGGTTGCCTTAAAGGGGTTATCCGAGTTATGAAAAAAAAAAAAATAGTACTGTAAATCTGATGGGCAGCAATATAAGTTAAGCAAGTTTTAGGCAAAAAAATCTACATTTCCTCATTTCCCTGGTTCTCTTCTGGCCTTTGTTTACCTGCAGTAGCAACAATCTCTGCCCCTCCTCCTGCTCTGCAAAGGGAGTAAATACAAGTGCTGCCCTGTGTGGCATGTCTGCCTGCTAGGATACTCAGCAGCATGTTGTATGTGTAGAACTACAAGTTCCAGCTGTACAATGACATTACTGATGCACACAGGAACCCCCCCACCTTTCTTGTGCAATACTCTGCAGATGTCCTCCAGTGTCAGCTCTGTGTCTGCAGGATGCGGAGGGCAGATCCTATGTCTCTTTATTGCCTGTAGCTACTGCTGTAAAGCCTCGAGCCCTGTGTGTGTTCTGGCTGAAGGGGTTAATGTTTTATCTGAAAGAATCCAGGGAGAGAGCAGGAGCAGGGGGGCGTGGTCAGCACAGTAACGTCTGGTGTACAGACTCTTATCTGCTTGTGCACCAATATCAGAAGAGCAGGGAAAGAAGCTGACACCACAGGTCATGTGACCCTGAGTGAAATCTGAGAAACCAGCAGCTTTAGAAGCACAAAGTGCTGCAGGACTTTCTGTTTTCTTTGAATCCAGTGAGCTGATGGTTTATGTAGAGCTCTTATCTCTGATTTTCTGACTTCATAAACACTTACTTAAGCCCATATTCTTATCAGTTTGATAAGAACTGAGTTATAATGTGTTTATGAGGCCAGGAGATCAGAGATAAGACTAACGCAGGAGCCATCAGATGACTGGATTCAAAGAAAACAGAAAGTCATAGTTTTTTAATCCTTGGATCTCAGGAACAGCTGAACATTTTTAATAAAGACCAATTGAAAAAAAAAATTTTTTAACCCAAAATTAGTAAAATGAGTAAAATTCAATCATAAAAAAATGCCCACAAATGTGTACATAGCCTTTAGGCTTCCAGCGCCATACATGTACGGCGCTGGGAGGGTCTTTAAACATGGCGAACTCTTGTGTCGGTGCAGGCGACATAGCCGGCAGGTCTCTGCGGTTTCAAATAGCAGAGGCCTGTGGCTCATGTCTGCAACTGGAAATAGTGCCGATTGTAGGCATTTAAGTCTTTAGATGATGTGGTCAAGCGTGTCCACAGCATCTAAATGGTGAAAAACCCAGAAGCACGTGCTTCCGGGTTAAGACCAGCTTCACTGTGCGGTGATCGGGGAGCTGGTCATTAATTCTAAGACGTTGGGTCTCTCTGAAGAGACCCAGCATATTAGAGCTGCAGTCCAGCAGTAGAAGAGAAGTGAAGCACGGCACTCACCAAATTCTTCTTAAAACTTCTATTCCTTTATTGGAAACATACTGCTGGAGTGTTTGATACTTCTATTATTTGGGGATCGAGCACCACGTTCCACTTGATTCAGGCTCGGGGGTCATATTGCCTGTTATTATTCTCAGACCTCACTGCAGCAGTGCCGCCTCCCTCTGCTTTCTCTATGCGACAGTGACATTAGACGTGCAATTTCTATGTTGGCCAGCAGGTGACAGGCCAACATAACAGTAATTGGAGCTTATACTGTACTTCTATGGAAATACAGTATAAGCCATAAAAAAAACAAATTAGTGGCTATTGTAGCCTCGAGGGAATGCCTTGTATGCCTAGAGGGAATATAAAAAAAAATTAAATCACCCCCTTTTCCCTAGCATAAAAAAAAGAATACATAAACAATAAAAAATAAACGGCATGGGCATCACCGCATCCGAAAACGACTGTAGTATTAAAATCTAAAAATATTGATCTCATATGGCGAATGGCATAACGGAAAAAAATATCAAAATGGCCAATTCACCATTTTTTCATTGCTTCTCTGTGATCAAAAAGTCATACACACTCCAAAATGGTATCACTAAAAACTACAGGTCGTCCTGCAAACAAATGAGCCCCCACACAGCTCAATAGACATAACTATAAAAAAAAATTATGGGGGTCATAATATGGCAGTGTAAAAAAATGTTTTTCTTCAGTATTAAAACACAAAAAAACTTACACATACACTCACCGGCCACTTTATTAGGTACACCTGTCCAACTGCTTGTTAACACTTAATTTCTAATCAGCCAATCACATGGCGGCAACTCAGTGCATTTAGGCATGTAGACATGGTCAAGACAATCTCCTGCAGTTCAAACCGAGCATCAGTATGGGGAAGAAAGGTGATTTGAGTGCCTTTGAACGTGGCATGGTTGTTGGTGCCAGAAGGGCTGGTCTGAGTATTTCAGAAACTGCTGATCTACTGGGATTTTCACGCACAACCATCTCTAGGGTTTACAGAGAATGGTCCGAAAAAGAAAAAACATCCAGTGAGCGGCAGTTCTGTGGGCGGAAATGCCTTGTTGATGCCAGAGGTCAGAGGAGAATGGGCAGACTGGTTCGAGCTGATAGAAAGGCAACAGTGACTCAAATTGCCACCCGTTACAACCAAGGTAGGCAGAAGAGCATCTCTGAATGCACAGTACGTCGAACTTTGAGGCAGATGGGCTACAGCAGCAGAAGACCACACCGGGTGCCACTCCTTTCAGCTAAGAACAGGAAACTGAGGCTACAATTTGCACAAGCTCATCGAAATTGGACAGTAGAAGATTGGAAAAACGTTGCCTGGTCTGATGAGTCTCGATTTCTGCTGCGACATTCGGATGGTAGGGTCAGAATTTGGCGTCGACAACATGAAAGCATGGATCCATCCTGCCTTGTATCAACGGTTCAAGCTGGTGGTGGTGATGTCATGGTGTGGGGAATATTATCTTGGCACTCTTTGGGCCCCTTGGTACCAATTGAGCATCGTTGCAACGCCACAGCCTACCTGAGTATTGTTCTTGACCATGTCCATCCCTTTATGACCACAATGTACCCAACATCTGATGGCTACTTTCAGCAGGATAATGCGCCATGTCATAAAGCTGGAATCATCTCAGACTGGTTTCTTGAACATGACAATGAGTTCACTGTACTCAAATGGCCTCCACAGTCACCAGATCTCAATCCAATAGAGCATCTTTGGGATGTGGTGGAACGGGAGATTCGCATCATGGATGTGCAGCCGACAAATCTGCGGCAACTGTGTGATGCCATCATGTCAATATGGACCAAAATCTCTGAGGAATGCTTCCAGCACCTTGTTGAATCTATGCCACGAAGAATTGAGGCAGTTCTGAAGGCAAAAGGGGGTCCAACCCGTTACTAGCATGGTGTACCTAATAAAGTGGCCGGTGAGTGTATGTGGTATAGTTGTAATTGTACTGACCCAGGGAATGAAGGGCACAGGTCAGTTTTTCTGCATCCTGTAGGGACAAAACCCATAATACTGTGGAGGAACTGCATTTTTTTTCCAATTCCACCCCATTTTGATTTTTTTTCCTGCTTCCCACTACATTGTATGCCATATTATGTGGTGGCATTAGAAAGTACAACTTTTCCCACAAAAAAAACAAGCCTTCATTTGACTATGTGAACAGGAAAATAAAAAAATTATGACAGGGAAGAAAAATGAAAATGCAAAAATGACAAACTTCTGGTATCCAATGGGTTAAGGCGGTTACCCCGAACCTTGAGGGCACCGTGTTGCCTCTATATTTGTACTTTTGAGAAGACTATACTAACTATATTGTTACAAAGGGTTTTCTGGGATAATAAGATTGATCTGAGCCCCTTAATTCTGCTGATCCTAGTGGTCCAAAGAACCTCCAGACCTCAGCCTGGATCATGATGAGAGTTTTCCTCTGTGACCAGTGCTGCTGTGTTAGACCTGTGATCACACTAGGGTTCAGAACAGCCCACTCCTACGTCTCCGCAGGTCAGGAATAGACGGTAATTAAATTCCAAAGTCGAGTGACTAGCGGTGGTTGACTGCTTGACTCTTCTAGACATCGCCCAAAGCACATTGACCCAGGACTTGTTAGGTTTGCATGAGACATCCGTGTAAATAGATCCTGGCATTTCTCGAAGCACTTTTTACTTTATCAATCCAATTAGGTCCATGCCTGTATATGGATCAGGCTCTGAGATATGTCAGATTACTAAGGTAGCTGCTGGTAATTGTACCCTGAAAAAATAATACATTTCAGCTTATATCACCTTATATCACCTATAGTGTGAGCATAATGATTAGAGAGGTAGCTCTGATGCTGTCAAAACTGAAGCACACCGTTATTTTTGCATGTAGCATCTAATTTGGGGGTGAATACAATTTTGCAGCCATTTGCTTTTGCTCCGATGCTCGCAACATAAAAAATAAATCTACTATTATGTGTACACAGCTCCAATGCATTTGCATGGTTACAGCCTGCAAAACCATCCTGTGTGTAGTCTGATCCTGCAGTCGTGTGTTACCCCTAGGGCTGCACCACCAATGAGGCCAGGTGAGGCCTCAGGTAGGGGCAAGAGGAGGGCAGCGGAAGGGCCATGGGCAATGAGCACTTTCATTAAGAGATTGGCATTGGGGGGATGCCATTTCAGTTTTCACCTCAGGCAGCAGAAGGCTAGGTGCAACTCTGGTTACCCATCCTCAATAAAGGAGTGGAATACTACATACCTGCAGTGAGAGGGATTCTGGGTTACACCATCCAGGTGAACTATGCGCAGACACAGCATTGCGGTTGAACATATGTGTTGTCCCTGCAGAAGCATCAAAATGGAACAAAGTGGATCTGTCACTAAAAACAATGTAAGTCAATGGTGACAGATCCATTTTCTTAGGATCCTAAAAAAACGGATCTGTCACCCATTGACTTTCAGTGTATTTAATGACGGATGCAGTTTGTTCCATTTTAATTTCACACAACGGAACGGATGCATCCTGATATAATCAAAATGGATCCGTTTTGGTCAGGTTTTGAGATCCTCTGCTGGATCTCAAAAGTTGAAACCAGAACACTTATGTGAAAGTAACCCTAGAAAGAGACAGAAGGGAAGACTGGTGAAAAATACCGGATACAATTCATGTGACGGCCGAATATAGTGTCATTCCTCGTGTACACGCACAAGAGCGTATCATGAAAAGTCACCTGGTACCCTTTAAAGGGTACCAGGTGACTTTTCATGATATGCTGTGACCTATTTAAAAAAAAAGTCGCAAAATCACTCCAATAGGGCGTTGTGGAGCAGCATTTGTGGCTCCAAATTCAACAAACATTGTGTGACTTTTGATAAATTTAGAGCACCAGGGAAAATGGAGAATAATAAACTGATCAATGCAAATGATTCTATAGGCAGCATAGAGATGCATTCAGGAAAGAGGAGAGAGCTACCTGGTTTTCAAGTTAAATGGAATCTGTCAGCAGATTTGTACCTATGACACTGGCTGACCTGTTACATGTGCGCTTGGCAGCTGAAGACATCTGTGTTGGTCCCATGTTCATATGTGTCCACATTGCTGAGAAAAATGATGTTTTATTATATGCAAATGAGCCTCTAGGAGCAACGGGGGCGTTACCATTACACCTAGAGCAGGGGTCGGGAACCTATGGCTCGCGAGCCAGATATGGCTCTTTTGATGGCCGTATCTGGCTCGCAGACAGGGCTCCTACCTGTCAGTGGCGTAGCTATAGGGGTCGCAGCGGTCGCAGTTGCGACCGGGCCCCTAAGCCAGGGGGGCCCCGAGGGCCCCCCTTGCCACTTGCAGGGCCGCACCGCCAATTAGCCAGGTGCGGCGCGGCCCTGCAGAGGGAGATGAGCGCTTCCATTATGGAAGCGCTCATCTCCATAGTCATCTGTATCGCCGTCCTCGGGACGGCGATACAGATGACTGTATTGTACTGGGGCAGGGGAGGGAGAGGTGTCTCCCCTGCCCGTTCCTCTGATAGGCTGCAGGCACTGGGCCTGCAGCCTATCAGAGGCTGGCTCAGGCGGCGCGATGACGTCATCGCGCCGCCTGAGCCGTACAGCGCGGGACACAGGCCAGAAGAGGCCTGCATCGCATCGCTGCTGGAGGTAAGTATAAGTGTTAATTTTTTTTTTATTATTTTACTGGCACATGGGGGCTTTGGGGGCATTTTACTGGCACATGGGGGCACTGGGGGCATTTTTACTGGCACATGGGGGCACTGTGGGCATTTTACTGGCACTGGGGGCATTTTTACAGGCACATGGGGGCACTGGGGGCATTTTTACTGGCACATGGGGCACTGGGGGCATTTTTACTGGCACATGGGGCACTGGGGGCATTTTTACTGGTACTGGGGGCATTTTTACTGGCACATGGGGGCACTGGGGGCATTTTTACTGGCACTGGGGGCATTTTTACTGGCACATGGGGGCACTGGGGGCATTTTTACTGGCACATGGGGCACTGGGGGCATTTTTACTGGTACTGGTGGCATTTTTACTGACATGGGGCACTGGGGGCATTTTTACTGGCACAAGGGGGCACTGGGGGCATTATTACAGTCACTGGGGCCATTTTTACTGGTATGGGGGGCATTTTTCTGGCACATGGGGGCACTGGGGCATTTCTTACTGGCACAAGGGGGCACTGGGGGCATTATTACAGGCACTGGGGCCATTTTTACTGGTATGGGGGGCATTTTCTGGCACATGGGGGCACTGGGGCATTTCTTACTGGCACAAGGGGGCACTGGGGGCATTATTACAGGCACTGGGGCCATTTTTACTGGTATGGGGGGCATTTTTCTGGCACATGGGGCACTGGGGCATTTCTTACTGGCACATGATTTTTGGGGGGAATCAATGGGGGGAACTTCTGGCGCATTATTGGGGCATTTCTTACTGGCACATAATCTGTGTGGTACTAGTGGCACAGTACTGGGGGTGGTAGGATGATTTGTCCAGAAGATGGGAGGATGATGGAAAAGTAGTAAACTAAGATTTTTTTCTGTCAAACTGCAGACATGAGAAATGGCTGAAAAATGGCGTCTGGTCTGAAAGGAGAAGATGAGGAAAGAGAAGATCTACATCCGAGGAGACGTCACTGGATGTACGAGGTATTGGGCGCTGTATTATACTGGATGTAAGAGGTATGGGGCGCTGTATTATACTGGATGTAAGAGGTATGAGGCGCTGTATTAGGCGGGGGGGGGGGGGGGGGGGGGCAGGGGCCCAAGCTGAACTCTTGCACCAGGGCCCATGAGCCTTTAGCTACGCCCCTGCTACCTGTCTATGGGAAGGATGCATGCACCGCGCTCCATCAGGCCGCGGTGCACGCTGATATTGGTAGTTCTTTGATGGCCTGATAAGCATTGGCGGCAGTGGTGAGCGGCAGGGAGCATGGACTACATTTCCCATAACTCCCTGCATAGCCGCGCCGTCTGCAAGCACGCACCTGCGTCCCCTAGTGAAGCGGCATCTGCCTCCTCCCTTGTGTCTCCCTTGGACGTTCCAGAAACCCCTGGCTGTGCTGCTGCTTTGAAGGTGAACATTATAACATGGAAATTGTTACACAGCCTCATGGTCAGCAGCAGTGAGCTGCATCAATAAAGGGGCTGTGTAATACAGTGTGTCCCACCAACCCCCCCTTCCCACTTCACCCCTGAAAATAATCCCACATAATCCATTATATAGCCCCCCCCCAAAAAAAAAAATAAAAATATGGCCTTAAAAAACATCTGCCACCCATATTACACCAATGCCAGCTTCCAGTCATGCGCAGGAAAAAGAAGAAGCCAGACTGCTGGACTGATGTCATGCATCGCAAGCTCACAATGTAAGTTATTTATTTAATTTTTTTACTGCTAATTACCATTGTTTCAGTCCAGTTGTGGCTTTATACAGCAGGGAGGAGCATTCCTTGCTGTACTAAGTGAACATTGGAGCGATTGATCTGTCAATGGCCCTTTAAACATTTTGTACGGCTCTCGCGGAATTATATTTCAAAATATGTGGCGTTTACGGCTCTCTTAGCCAAAAAGGTTCCTGACCCCTGACCTAGAGGCTCTGCTTTCTCTGCAACTGTCACGCCCTCTGCACTTTGATTGACAGAGCCAGACATGATGGTGTTTTCACTGCCTGGCCCTGTCAATTACAGTAGAGCAGTTGCAGAGAGAGCCGAGCATCTAGGTGTAACTGCAACGCCCCTGTTGCTCCTAGGGGCGCAGTTGCATATATTAAAATATCATTGCTGTGCTTATTATGCAGTTGGTTTTATTAACAGGCAGGATTCTCGCTGGACTAAAATGATGGAAATTGTATAAATGAATACAAGACAAACAATTTTTTTTCCC
Source organism: Rhinella marina (assembly GCA_900303285.1). NCBI lineage: Eukaryota > Metazoa > Chordata > Amphibia > Anura > Bufonidae > Rhinella > Rhinella marina. The sequence continues at coordinate 2,048,702 of ONZH01001400.1, read as the reverse complement.
CTAGCATTATTCGTTTCTATTCTAGCATGCTGAAAAAAATAAAACAATAAAGCGTTAAGCCCACCGAGGAGCTCATCACACTCTTCAGTTCCAGTCCTCATCCATTTTCTACACTACTGAGTACGATCACGCTGATCTCTCACAATTGACACTCCATTTAACTCCCACCATGCGGCATTGCTACTACTGTTTTAAGGGAACTCTTGTGCCAATGTGAATCTGGGATTGTCCTCTTCTGCCAAGGACGTGGAGGGGTCTGACCATACACCTACATAGAGAATGACTGTGATCATGGGAACGTATGACAGCAGGCACTACACAGTCCAGCCACCAGTCTGGTCATCACATTAGGCAGAAATACTGCGCCTTGTGTGGTCAAGGAACCGGCAGCAATACAATACATACCTGAATATTATATGCCGAAATTATGCTGAAAAACTTGACTACTGTGACCACTCACTATATGGAATATGAGGCGCTTCTGGTTGTCAGCAACTGATATTAATACCACTTAGGCTTTGATCACATCTTATACACAAGTCCGATAGGTATTGCCCAGAATATGTCACATATATTGCATATATTGGCCATTTATTTCCACTGTAAAAATAACGGACTGCGTGGTATTTTTCCCTATGTCTCTCTGCATAGCTGAAATTGGCCCAGCTTATTCAAAAAGGACAATTTTTTGGCATACACTAGGTGCCCAGGGAATTATGGATATGGCAGAGTATACATCAGGAATATACCTAAAACATGGGGTGTGAATAGAGCCTAAAATGACCTCATGCAGAATGCAGTGTCAGCAGAATAAGGGCTCATGCACACGACCCTATGTATTTTGCGGTCCGCAAAACACGGATCCGTAAAAATTACGGATGATGTCCATGTGCATTCCATATTTTGTGGAACGGAACAGCCGGCCCCTAATAGAACAGTCCTATCCTAGTCCGTAATGCGGACAATAATAGGACGTGTTCTATTCTTTTGCGGAATGGACATACGGAAACGGAATGCACTCGGAGTAACTTCTGGTTTTTTTTTTTGCGGACCCATTGAAATGAATAGTTCTGCATAAGGTCCACAAAAAAAATGGAATGGACACGCAAAGAAAATACAATGGATCCCGAAAAAATGCGGACATTACACCGTATATTGTCCGCATCCGTTTCTCTGTTCTGTTCCGTTTTGCGGATCCGCAAACAGAAATCCTCCTGTCCTACTTTTCCTCCGATTTTGCGGTCCGTAGCCCAATACAAGTCTATGGGACGTCCGTAAATGCGGAAAACATGCGGAAAGCCATCCGCATTTGCGGATTCCGTTCCAGGAGGGTAGAAAAAAAAAAGATTTGATTACTCCTTCCGTTTTTTGCGGATCCGCAAAAAACGGATGACATATGGATACATCCTTTCCGTTTTTTACGGAAAAACGGAACGGATGTGCTGGAAAAACAGAGTTTTTTGCGGTACCTGTTTTCCAGGATGTGCACAAATACGGACGTGTGAATGGGGCCTAAATGTGCCCCCATAGCTCGCTCGCTCTGTCTGTCTGTCTACTGTCCTGTCTGACTGACATCAGTACACTGTCAGAAGTGAGTGCTGACAGAGTAAGTGCCATCTGTATGCCCGGACTACCTAACTAGCCGCCAGGAGATGCAGGAGCTTAATGCCGGCTCTCCTGCGTCTCCCAGTGACTTGTTAGTCAGCGCTCAAGGTATACAAACCGTATATACACTGTCAGGGCTCATCGCTGACAGTGTACTGATGTAAGTCAGACAAGGCAATATATATATATACATACACACACACACACTTGAGAAAGATCCTGCAGAGGATTGAAACGTTGTAGAGTCATGGATGAATAAACAACACTGTTTTCTTCACTGAATTCTCTGGAGTGCTGTGGATTACATACTGCAGTTAATGGTTCCTTGGTCAAGGTTGTATACGGTGGCACCCAAATACACGTTAGGCAATGAAGGCAGCAGCAGTGAGCCAGGAGTGTCTTCACTGTTCAGTACTGTGCTGCGTTGAACAGTGAAAACGGGATCTCCATGGCAACTCTCAAAAAACAACTTCATGGCCAGTTTTATCATGAAAAAAAAAGGAAAATCAATAAAAAAGTAGATTGCAAAAATCATTAGTATCGCTTGTTCTTCATATTTAACAAAAAAACAAAACTACTGCTGCATTTTTTTGCGGCATGTGGATGAGAATTCTGAACTTCTCCTCCACTTTGCTGGTAATGCACAACGCTGCAGATATGCCGCACGGAAATCCGCAGCTAATCAGTCCCGTTAACCCCCTGAACAGAAGCCACTTATTGCACAGATTTCCATAGAATAATAACATCTATTTAATCTTTCTGCATTCAGAGACTTTGCATAGCATAAGTGCAGATCACGTGTGGGGTATCCTGCAATAGAACGGAGATTGTGCAAAAGTAATGATGAATAAATTAGACATTATTCAGCCCAGGAGCTAATCATCCAGCTGGCATAGGGCGGCCACCCCTCGGTTTATCCAGTGCTTCTCGGACATGTCGGTGGGCAGCTCGATGGAGAGGACGTAGTTGGTGGAATGTCCTGTTGTGGACAGCGTTCCTCGTCTTGCGCTGGTTTTGTACACAGGACAAAGGTATGAGTTCTGGGGGACGAACTTGGAACTTTCTCCTGGCTTCAGCCATATAATGGGTAAAGAATCATAGAGAATTTTAGGAAGAGATTCTCCTAATTGCATCTTCTGTCTATCCCACCGAGCTCCTTCCAGGAAAAGTCCTTTAACATAAGCGCCATCTTCTGGAGGCTTGTCTATTGTGTTTTCATAAGAGGTCACCTAAAATGAAAGATTGGGAATCGTAGTGCAATGAAAATGTCATAGATTGGAATTTTTTTTTTTGCTTCCTTGTGTCCAGTTGCTGCAGGGAGGGGGGCTCTAAACAGTATCAGTCTCCTTCCCCCTCTGGCAGCTGTGAATATAGTTCCTTCTTACTTCAATTGCAGAAATGGTCTACTCTGCTATACTGTCAGGCTGCTGCTGGGGCTCTCAATCATTTTTTTTATCGCCAACACTGTTCATTTTTTTAGGATCTGTGCAGTGAATATGATATTTACTGATGGGGAAACCCTTTTAAATGAGTTGTCAGAGATTAGTTTAATTTCTTTTATATTTTCAAGAAAAAAAACGTCACTCTTGTTTGGCATTGCAGCTTAGCCCTATTCAAGAGAATGGGACTAAACCGCAACGCTAGTTACAACCCAAGGACAAGAGTGGTGCTGATTCATTTTTCTTATCTCGGACATCCCTTTTAAGAACCCCTGCTTTAATTCCTGGAACTGCAAGAAGGAGTAACATAGGGCAATGGGGCAGAGCAAGAAAAAAAGTAAGAAACAAATTAAAGGGGTTTTCCAGGATTTTACTACTGATGACCTATCCTCAGGATAGATCATCAGTATCTGATCGGAGGGGGTCTGACATCCTGGCCCCCGCCGATCAGCTCTTTGAGAAAGTACCGGCGCTCCTGTGAGGGCTGCTACCTTCTATCTGCTCACCTAGCAGAGCGCCATACATTGTACAGCGGCTGTGCTTGGTATTGTGCTCAGCACCATTCACCTGAATGGGGCTGAGCCGCTCCTAGGCCATGTGACCGTTGAACGTGACGTCACTGGCCTAGGAAAAGCTAAGAAAAGGCTGCAGCGCTTACAGGAGTGCTGGTGTCTTCTCAAACAGCTGATCGGCGGGGGTCCCGGGTGTTGGACCCCCATCGATCAGATACTGATGACCTATCCTGAGGATAGGTCATCAGTAGTAAAATCCCGGAAAACCTCTTTAATAGTGTCAGTAAAAACCAAGATGTAACATCTGGTGACAACTAAATTCTCTATCCTGGATTAGGATTTTTCCAGCCACATTCAGCCATGTAGCAGATATCAGCCATCAGAGTTTTTGGCACATTTTCTTATTCGGAATCAGCGTAAAAAAAAATGACTCCTAAAATCCTTCAATTCATTTCAATGGGGAGCAGCACTTGCTTTTTTTTTTGGCGTAAATTGGGGTAAAAAAAAAAAAAAAGTATGAAACACACCAAAAGTGTCAAAATATTAGCCTAAAAAAAAACTTTTATAAATCAGCACTGATTTAAAAAGGCAGATTTTCAAAAATTGTTGCCAGGACATTTTCTTACCTCAAACTGAAATCCAATGTGATCTATGGGAATGGTGTACTTTCTCGCATAATTCTGGGAGACGCCTGTCAGGAATGACTGAGTGAAATAAAATCCTGAAATCCAGAACACCTTGGGCGGCCCGTTGTCTATCCAGTCCTGTGAGGAGTACACACATCCCATTAGTGTCCAGATTAGTACGGATTCAATTAAAGCCAAATCATAAAAATAATCAGCTTTAACACCGTGACACGCAGTGTGCCTCCATCACTGACTACACGTATGTACCACCATCCAGCGGCAGATCTGTCAGTGAACGCAGGCCCCATTATAACAGCACCAGTTACAGCAATGGGAGATATAATGAAAAGGGCCTAATTAAGAAGAATTGCAAATCTGGTCCCAGCATGGCAGCCATGATTTTATAATATATGGGTCTCAATTACTATCTTGTAGTTGTAATGTTTCATAGTAACATAGGGGGTCATTTATTATACTGAAATACACCTACACGTATCTCAGGCGCAGATGTCAGCGCCGCTATCTGCGACTTCTCCCCGCTCGCGTCAGGTCTAAAATTGTGGGAGGGGAAGAGGAGGGGCCGGCAGGCCCATCTCATTTACCATTTTCTACGCCTGTTTTAGGCTTAGAAAAAGGTCTAAATGTAAGACTGCTCTGAAGTTGTCTTACATTTAGAAGCGGCGGTGGATACGCTAAAGTTATGGAGAGGCCATAACTTCGGCCGATCATCCGCCAGCTATGGGTCTTTATTAAGACCAGCGTCTAAAACGCCGGTCTTAATAAATGTGCCCCATAGTTTGTAAGGCTGAAAAAAGACATCTGCCCATCCAGTCCAACCTGTTATCCTGCGAAATTGATCTACAAACTTTATGCTATGGGGATGCCTAGAAGCCATATTATTCCTTCATTTCAGAATCAGTGGGCCACTGTGCTTTAGAAGAGGTATAATAGGGGGGCTAACGGGTCCTGATCATGTGTCGATATGGGCCTGGAAAAGCCCTGAGAGTCAGATTCCTGAAAACTACAACAGTTGGTGGTATTTGGGACCCAATGATACAAATTCAGGTGCTGTCTACAATGGTGAAGACCTCTTTTCCATTGAGATGAGTGAGGATTATAGGGGTTGGGATGCCGCTGTTGAGACTGTAGCAAGATGGAAGGGAAAGGTTTGGTTACATCTGCTTATCCAATGTGCACATACCCCCTAGACCAGGGATACACAACCTGCTGCCCTCCAGCTGCTGTAAAACTACAACTCCCACTATGCCCTGCTGTAGGTGGTCCGGCCATGCAGGGAGTTGTAGTTTTGCAACAGCTGGAGAGCCTCAGGTTGGGTATCCCTGACCTAGCCCAAGGGTCATCAAACTCTGGCACTTCAGCTGTTGTGAAACTACAATTCCCAGCATGCATACTTGCTTGGCTGTTCTCAAAACTCCCAAAGAATTGAATGCAGCATGCTAGGAGCTGTAGTTTAACAACAGTTGCAGTGCAGGGGGATGCTGACCCCTGCCCTAGACAGAGTCCTGGGATCAGAGCTTCAGGAATGAATTTGTGCAGGAGTTCATGTACATATAGCTCTTAATTATTTACATGCTACGTACATATTACTAGATAAACCGTTTAACCCCCTTCAAACATTAGGTCATAATTTTATTTTAAATCTGCTTGTTAAGTTCACAACTGGCTACATCTGTAAGGGACTCCTTTTTATAAACATAAAGAAAATATGTATACAGTACCGTTCTGTACCACAAGAGGGCAGCACCCGTCTATAACATCCCACATGTCTGTGTTACTACTATAGATTCAATGTCTTGTTGGACCAAGTTGCTCATTTTCTAGAGTCTAGATGTATACCATTTTTAATAAAAACATGGAAATATGTTCAAAATGTATTTGTATATTACTTCAGTACATCCTCAGCAGATTGCATGGTGCAATCATCTGTCCATATGTAAGGTGCCTATAAGTACCTGTGTGTGTGGTTCCTGACTTAACCCTAATTGCAATTATGATCCTTAGCACAGGATTGGAATGAATCCTGCTCAAATGTTGCTCCATTCATGTGGGGAGCACATAGAATCACCCCACCGATCAGACACTTATCCCCTATCCTGTGGACAGATGAAGTTTAAGTGTAAATCTTGGAACTATCACTTTAAATGATAAAGGTTTGGCTGCCTGTAGCCACCACTGGGAGGAGTTTATTATTGAGTTCAATGTAGGTACAGTATAAGCAAGCTCATAAGCTCCCTCTACTGGTAGCTGTAGGTAGCCAGAACTGTGTAATGTAACCTAATGCCTACATAAGTGCTTTTTCCTCCCACTTCTTCCCATCATGAGAGAACTGCTATCTAGATCAAGTTATAACAGCTAGAAAGAAGCTCCGGCTGCTGTAACTTAAAAGAATCTTTAGAAACCCTCATCCTGTGCCCTCTTCAGCTATGCCCCCCTGATATGACAGTTTTACTAAATGCTTGTATTCTCCATTAAACTGAATTGAATTCTGCATTGTGCTATTCCCCTGTTATTCCTCCTGGATGTTACCATTTCCTTCGTCAATGTGGTGTTTCCCTTTACATTTTGGCACCGTTCAATCAATGCTTACAGTGTCAGGGGAACGGTAGCATCCAGTTGTCAGAAAATATGTCCCAGAATTGTTATTTTATAGGAATAAAACACACACGTCAGGAAAGGTAAGAGGTGCCCTTTAAATTTACAGACATTACCTGTAAAAACTGTAGTCGGGAGAGCAGGTCGGACACGTAGCTGCCCAGTGGCTTGAGGGAGGGGTAGGATTTGGCTGCCCACATGGCGGGCACTCTTCCCACCAGCATGCTGTTAAATACGTTCTCCAGCTCAGATGACATCAACACTTGGCCTTTCACGGCTTTGCCCAAATTAATCAGACTGCTCCGTACAACTTCTGTGAGCCTGTGGCCAAGAAAGCAAGCGGGAGGTTTGCAGCATGAATGGTTTTTAGTGCTGGCAAGAAAATTATCTGAGACGTATGAAGTCTGTTTCATGTGATAAGTCAGGGAACCTCTGCTAGAGCTGAGAACATATCCCAAAATCCTACGGGGTTAAACGCATGCAAATCTGGCAGCAGGAGCTTGCACGGACAAAACTGCCTGTACCTTTTGGCTAGATTTTATGTAAGTAGGTAAAGCTTGTGTGCTCACTGGTTCTGAACTGCAGATTCAGTCACGTTGTGCAGCATTGGCCGTATACAAGTAATAAGGGAATAGTTCTCAGATGTCCCTCTCATCTAATTTCAGTCACCAAGTAGAGATATACACAGGGGGTCACAGTTAAAATCTGCCAGCGCAAAGGATGAGGCTCAAGGGGTTGTCTGGGAACATGGCCATCTTATAGTGGTTTTCCAGACATACGCAGGATAGGTCATTAATATCTGATCGTTCAGGGTCTATGCACCCCCACCAATCAGCCATTCCCTGCGGCCCCCATTGCCAGAACTAGCTCTTTGAATGGAGCAGGAAGCACAGCGCCGCTCAAAGTGTAGTGGCCACACCAGGGCACTGCAGGTCAGTATTAATTCACTTCAATAGACGCTGAGCTGCACTGCCCTGGTGCGGCCACTACACTTTAAACTGTATATCGTAGTTTGTGGTCAGATCGATGTAGGGCGCAAGAACACCGAGGACGACTGTTGCTATATTTGAGATCTTCTTTATTCAAAGTGAATGCATCAACAGGAAAACTACGCGTTTCGGGGATGCTCATGTCCCCTTCATCAGGTTTGAGATTAAGCATCTATAGCGATCTGACCGCAAACTAATATATATACCTTTCTGCGAGATTAGGCTCCTCCATCTTAAAGGTTCGATCCTGCGGCAGCATACCCGGTGAACGACTATATATCAAAGCATACAATAGGGTTGTGCCTATGTCTAGCACAACCCAATAAGGTGAGCCTTCAATTTTGCCTTTTATTGCCGACAATTTTGTTCGTATGTTGCACTCTCTCCATTTGTCTCTATATATCTAGCAACTATACGCCCTTATTCCTGAACTACACTTTGAACGGCGCTGTGCTTCCTGCTCTATTCAAAGAGCTAATTCCAGCACTAAAGGCTGCAGGGAACAGCTGATCGGAGATTGAGGACTTATCCTGAGGATAGGTCATCAATATCAGGAGCCTGGAGAACCCCTTTAGAGGGCAACTGTCAGCAACTGGCTGACCTGTTACATGTGCACTTGGCAGCTGAAGGCATCTGTGTTGGTCCCATGTTCATATGTGCCCGCATTGCTGAGAAAAATGTTTTCATATATGCAAATGAGCCTCTAGGAGCAATGGGGGCGTTAACATTACACCTAGAGGCTCAGATCTCTCTGCAACTGCCGAACGTACCCTCTGCACTGTGATTGACAGGGCCAGGCGTGATGACTTTTTCATTGCCAGGCCCTGTCAAAGTGGAGAGGGTGCGGCAGTTGCAGAGAGAGCAGAGCCTGTAGGTGTAATGGCAATGCCCCTGTTGCTCCTAGATGTTATATGCAAATCAACATAATGGACTTTGCATATATTAAAACATAATTTTTCTCAGCAATGCAGGCACATATGAACATGGGACCAACACAGATGCCTTCAGCTGCCAAGTGCACATGTAACAGGTCAGCCAGTTTCATGGGTACAAATCTGCTGACAGATGCTCTATAATCCTTACACTCCCAGCCCTGTACATGTACCGCGCTGGAGCGATGTCAGAACATGACGCCTGCTCGCACGTGCAGCAGGCTTCATGGCTGGCAAGTCTCTGCTGTTTCATGAGATCACGGCATCTAATAGCACAAAAATCCGGAAGCACGCGCTTCCGGGTGTTGTACAGATGCCCCTTGTGATCAATTGGGGCATCTGCACTTTTTCTGAACGCTGTAAGCCTTGCTGAGGAGGCTTACAGCGTTCAAGCTGCCATGATAAGAAATGAGCAAATCTGGCATTAAATTGTATGTAAAAAATCTCTGATAGAACAAAATTTAATTTTTAAAAAAAAATATGTACACGTTTACATATGATGCTTAAAATAATCACAAAAAATAAAAAAATTTTAAAAAATATATAAAAATAAAAAAATATAAAAGTTTAAATCACCCCCCTTTCCGTATAATTAAAAAATAAATACGTAAATAACAATAAATATAAACATCATGGGTATCACCGCGACTGAAAATGCCCGTACTTTTAAGTTATAAAAAAAATTTCCAATACGGTGAATTGCGTGATGGAAAAAAGGGTCAAAATGGCCGATTTGCCATTTTTTCACTACCCTCTTACCCAAAAAAATGTAATAAAATGTGATCAAAAAGTCACGCAGACTCCAAAATGGTATCAATAAAAACTATTGATTGTCCCACAAAAAATGAGCCCTTAAACAGGTCAGCGGATGTAACAAAAAAAAAAGTTATGGGGGTCAGAATATGACGATGTAAGAAAAAATTCTTTTTTTTTTTCAAAGTTTAAATTTATTTTTACACTATTTAAACATAATAAACCTACACATATGGGGTATCGTTTTAATCGTACTGATCCAGAGAACGAGGGGCCTGGGTCAGTTTTGCCGCACACGGAACTCCATGGAAACAAAACCCGTAAAACGGTGGAGGAATTGCGTTTCTTTTCCAATTTCCCCCTATTTGGAATTTTTTTTACCGCTTCCCACTACATTTTATGCCATAATTAATGGCGGCAATCGAAAGTACAACTTGTCCCGCAAAAAATAAGCCCCCATACAGCTATGTGAACAAAAATATAAAAAAGTTATGGCTCACGGAAAATAGGGAAGAAAAATGAAAACGCAAAACCGAAAAAACCTCCGGTACTGAAAGGGTTAAACAAGGGACTGCAACTTGCTGGGGATATAGAAAAACATCAAAGGAAGGCCTCAATTTTCAACCTTCTTTAACCAATACATGGCTCTAACATTGGCTAATTCGGTACACTGTCTAAATTGAAAGTCTCCAAATAAAATGTCCCCAAGTAAAATCAAAGTCCCTGAATAAATGGCACCCCATATAAACCTATGGCGACTTTATGCTGATAGGCCTAAGTGCTGGCTTACCTGTTGAAGCGGATTAGTTCCTGTCTCAGCACTGTGTTCATAGACTCTTCATAGACAACAGGATATTTCTCCATCACTTTCTCCAGATTGAAACCACTTGGTAATTTGTTCAGGATATCTCTCGCCAAATCTTCAACTACTTCCTGTCAGTAAAATAGAGGTCAGGATTGCTGAGACATATATGGGGTCTTCCCTCCGACCCAGACCCCTGTGACATTGTTAAAGACCAGGGATACCTTTGCACTGATTGTGTTTTATTATTGTTCACTTACCTCCTAAATGAAAATTTGACCAGTTGCTGGCAGGGCCATTTACCCCCCAATTTTTTTCTTTTTGGTTATGTAAATAGTTTTTGTGCCTTTTTTGGTGATACATGGGGCTATATTTTTATTTATTATATTTATTTTATTTATTATTGATTCCTCCATAATGGTTGTTTTGATATATATATATATATATATATATATATATATATATATATATAATTTTTTATTTTGTCTTTATTTTTTTATTTTACATTTTCTGCCCCTATAAGGTAATGCAAGACTTTTGAGGGACATTTAACTTTACGTTTTTTTTATTGCAGATTCCTCCGTTAACTGGCACTGACATGGGGAATACAGCCCCCAGAGAGGCTGTACAAGCTTATAAAACCTAGCTGCAGAGCCGACGTGGGCCTCGCACTCACATGACTGCTGGGACCAGAGCATGGAGCAGTATCACAGTGCTTGCTGAGTGATGGGAAGGCAGGGACGGTGGGGAGCACGACATTCACTGACAGCCAGGTCCTCGCTCCTGCATGACTAGCATGATGCTGCAATCTCTGCCTGGATGTTTTAAAACGTCAACAACTATTCTTTACTTCTGCAAAATGTGTGTAACCCCTTCATCTAGCTGCTGGTGCTTCTGAATCTGGCATAAATCTGCCAGAGCTCTGCCAACGTTTGTGATGCTCTCCCCTTCCCTTCTCTCAGTGTTAGATCTAGCAGCAGGGGTGGGAAGGGGTTTGTATACAGCAGATCAGAGTGTGGAGATGAGGGAAAGGATCTGAGAAAAGCAGCTCACATAAGCTGTAGATAGGAAGCAACATACAAGGCAGTTTGCAGAGGGGAGGTAGCAGCATCCTGGACACACAGGTCCAGTGTTTATTACTGGGAGGGATGCATCTACATAAGAAAGGTCTGTAACTAGGAGAAGATTGTAAACTAAATATCAGGGGGTGTAAAAATGAATGAAGATTGCAGACTGATTTTTATTTTTTTACAGAAGGTATCCACTATTATATGTAAAAATATATATTTTTCCATTTAAAAAGTCTCCATAGCCTCGTCTGTATGTGTCGATGTTTGCATTTGTACCTTTGTCAGTGTCCGCACTCTTCATGCCCTCCTTGACAAGACCCTGGTTAGTTTTTGGTAGGTGATCCCTGGGGGAATATTTTACATTATCTCCCTTATGGAGAATATGGTGAGGGATTACTGTCATAGTGTCTAGTCTAGTAAGCCATAAAACAGAAGGACAGGAAGAAGATGAATAGACATGGGACATGTGGCACTGAGTCAGTTAAGAAGTGAATAGATTGACAGCAGAGACGTGTGGTAATGAAGACAGAGGGAATAACCATCTATAAATTATTATAATGTAAGCAGGATGTGCAGGGATGGATGCAGCAGTTGATGGTTATGGACATGTATGATAAATATTAAATGTCCAATGTAGGGTGCGCTATGAATGTAAAGCAGCCGAGGCCGCCTTCTGATGGACATGTTTATCAGCCTCTTCCACCACAGTAAATGTGGCTGGTGGGAAGAGAGCTCCAGGCCTCCATCTTTTACATATCTTTGTATAGTGCTAAGTGCACCCACAAGTCAAGTCCCCTGACGGTAAATCAAAGGCCAGAGCCTGCACTTTCTCACATAGTAAGGCCTTCTGTAAAGAGAATCTGTCACCAGGTCAATTAAACAATATCAGGTTTACATCTTTTCCGTAAACGACTCTTGAACGAGTCCTGGTTATCACAATGACAAGCACTTACCCTGCTGTGGACTTATTCAAGCGTAATTTATACAGTGACAAGTCCTCTTTAAGACTTGGATTTCTGTCATTTTTCTGAGATCTCCTGTTGCGGTACTGCCTATAAACAGCCGTCTCCACAGGTCATGCGTCACTCCTCATCATGTGCAAAAAGGAGGGGTGGGGGGTGCACAAGTCCAGATCTCGGTGCATCCTCCCGTGCTTTGGTTTCTACTGCACATATGCTAAATCCCCTATTTGGCATATGCACAGTAGAAGCAGTGCTTTATAGTAAAGAGTAGTCTTTACTACAGAACACACTGCTTCTACTGCGCAAGCGCCAGACATGGAAATTGTAAAGATTAGCCTTTACTACAGGACACATTGCTTCTACTGCGCAAGCACCAGACATGGAAATTGTAAAGATTAGCCTTTACTACAGGATGCTCTGCTTCTACTGTGCAAGCGTCAGACATGGAAAGTGTAAAGGTTAGCCTTTACTACAGGATGCTCTGCTTCTACTGCACATGTGCCAGGCAAGTAGATTGTAAAGATTAGCCTTTACTACAGGACGCTCTGCTTCTACTGCACAAGCGCTAGACATGGGAAGTGTAAAGGTTAGCCTTTACTACAGGATGCTCTGCTTCTACTGCACATGTGCCAGGCAAGGAGATTGTAAAGATTAGCCTTTACTACAGGACGCTCTGCTTCTACTGCGCAAGCTCCAGACATGGAAAGTGTAAAGATTAGCATTTACTACCGGGCTCTCTGCTTCTACAGCGCACGAGCCAGGCATGGAAGTGTTAAAGATTGGCATTTACTACAGAACGCACTGCTTCTACTGCGGAAGCGCCAGACATGGAAATTGTAAAGATCAGCCTTTATTACAGGATGCTCTGCTTCTACTGCGCAAGCGCCAGGCATGGAAATTGCAAAGATTAGCCTTTACTACTGGATGCTCTGCTTTTACGGTGCAAGCACCAGGCATGGAAGTGTTAAAGATTAGCCTTTACTACAGGACGCACTGTGTCTACTGCGCACGCGCCAGGCATGGAAATTGTAAAGATTAGCATTTACTACAGAACACACTGCTTCTACTGTTCACGCGACAGATATGTAGATTGTAAAGATTAGCCTTTACCAGAGGATGCTCTGCTTCTACTGCGCACGCGCCAGACATGGAAAATGTAAATATTAGCTTTTACTACGGAATGGACTGTAATGCAGATTCTAGTGCACATGCAATGGACAGCTGATAAGGGAATGTGAACTAAAAATTATTGAAAGGAGCGAGCATTGAGACATGGACATGTGGTGATGAGAAGTAGTACTATTCTTGATACTTTCTCTCCTTTTTATGATCCATACCTGATTTTGGCATAAAAAACCTGAACATGTGGATGTACCCTTAGGGTTAAAGATGCTTATATTTTCTGCCTTCTGTCTCACATGCTCCAGTAATGTAGATGGTGTCACTTCCAAAATTAAGACAATCATATGTATATAGGAGATGTAACCAGGTCTGTACCCTAATCAGAATACATGATGATACGTGGCATTACCTGAGAGGACCTGCCGCTCCCAGTTGTTTGTCTGGGAAGAGTGAGAAGAACGCCGTCAAATAACTGGTTGGTCTCCTGGTTATCCTTAGTGATGTCTGCGTTCTCATGGAGCCCAAATACCTCCGGATGTGTAATTAATGGCAAACCTCTAATGTAATCCACAAAAGACTGAAAGAAAATGAAGACGTGTAAAGTAATAAAACGTTAATGTGAGAAGGAGGAATGGGGATGACAGCAGCGTCCTCTGTTATGTCATATAACTTATTACTGACATCCAAGCTTTGCAAGGCAGTGAGTTCAGCTGAACTGCACACTATATGGCGAATCTCTACCAGGCACAACATTATACGCACACAGCCAAAGGCGGTTGAATGGGTGTTATTATTATAACACTACGCTAGACAGATGGATGGAGAGATAGAAACTGTCAAGTGATGAGTAATACAGGTATCTGTGATGTGACCTGACATGGCCGCTGTCCACAGAGGCTGCAGACTGACAGCGGAAATATCACAGGGACTTTTTATAGCTAAAGCAGATTATACTGGCTACAAACACATACTACTGTATAGAGAACTACCATAATAAGTGTGACAGACAGATAGATATGAGGGAGATAGATAGATAGATAGATAGATAGATAGATAGATAGATAGATAGATAGATAGATAGATCCACAGAAAATAAGGCAGCACTGCAGTGAACGGTGAATGGGTGAAGACCCTTTTATTACCCCAGGCAACGTTTCAGCCCAACTCAATGAGGCCTTTGTCAAGCCTCATATATTGGATAGATAGCTAGATAAGGAAAAGCGAAAGCGGCACCGCTGTAAAAGAGTAACGTGGTGTGCCAGCGGCTGTGGAGGTGATCCAACTTCCAAGTTGAAATAAAAAAAGTAATTCCACGGCACTTCCAGGGTTGTGATCAAAAACGGTGTTCTTTATTCACCAAGGCGACGTTTCAGTCCTCTTACTGGGACTTTTTTCAAGCAGCACTGCTTGAAAAAAGTCCCAGTAAGAGGACTGAAACGTCGCCTTGGTGAATAAAGAACACCGTTTTTGATCACAACCCTGGAAGTGCTGTGGAATTACTTTTTTTAGATAGATAGATACATAGATAGATAGATAGATAGATAGATAGATAGATAGATAGATAGATAGATAGATACATAGATGAGATAGGTAGATGGATAGAGAGATAGATGATAGATAGAGATAAATAGATATAGATATGGATAGATAGATAGATAGATAGATAGATAGATAGATAGATAGATAGATAGTTGAGATGATGTAGATAGATAGATAGATAGATAGATAGATAGATAGATAGATAGATAGATATTCAATACCTGGTAGGTGCCACATGGGGGTACATAGTACGTATCTCCTGGTGACAGTCTGTAATTGTCCGTCTGTATCTCCTGACTGTAGAATATGGAGAGCAGTGACAGAAGGAGACGCCTGTCCTTGTCATCCGTCACTCTCCCTCCATAGTTACATTCACCTATACAGATAAATACATTTATTAGTTCACAATGACTATTTTATCTGGGCATGTTTGTTTTAAGAAGTGCTGAGTTTTTTCTCCTGGCGAGTCTACTGGACCTGGGTCGTGGAGCACTACAGTATCATTGTATCATCAGATCTGTACATTGTATCCCGCGACACTCTGCTCTTCTGTCCACAAGTCCATTAGACACCTCTTATAGTTATAATGTATAATAAACACATCCCTTATATATCATTTATATATCTGCATTTTATTGCTTTTAGTGTGTTTTCAGACGAGAAAGCTCAGTTAGATCATTTTCACTTATACACTTAAATCAACACATAAATGAACGAAACAAGTAGATGTTTTGCGCCACAGCAAGTATCCAGAACTAAATTTGGTATTTCTGGGTATATATATATTTATGTATATTTCTACTCTAGTGGTTGTTGGTTGTCAATTATGTATATACCATTTAGTCAGTGAACTACTCATGTAGTGTAAATGATAATTTACCTGTCAGGTAAGTCAAAGCCTCAAATGGAACCTCCTCGTATTCATTGAGGAACATCTGAATCTGTCTCATGCTGATTCTCAGGTCAGACTCGTTAAATTCGTAGGGGATGTTCCAGCCTTAGAGAGAAAATAATGAAAAACCACAAGACGTTTATTTCATGTACATGATGGAAAATACAACCAGCTTCATTAACCTACTGGTCCTCGTCTGTGCTCTTACGTGTTAGACAGCTGATACACAGACCAGTCTATGCCCCGTTCATGATGTTCTCCATGTCAGAACACTTATCCTATCTAGCAGAGGTGCTCCGGGTGCTGAGGATATCACAGTCTAGAAGAATCCCCAGAACTTCCACATCACAGGATGACAGAAGGTGTTCATGCACACAGCAATGTAAGAAGGCACACGGAGGGGCTAGGGGTCTTATAGCAGACTCATAGGCACTCAGTGTACTGTTGATGGTGTCCTTGTGGGTTAGGGATAGAAATCCTGACCAGTAAAGGGCTCTGTCTACCAATACATGGTATGAGCATAGATCACGTCCCAGGGAATCCCTGTTATACGATCAAAGCAGGATCCATCCTTTGCCATCCCCTTGGCCGCTGCAATCACCTTTGATCACAGCATACAATGGATTGAGTGTCAGTGAGCAGAGGTGCTGTCGCTGTTAAAGGGCATCTGGCTATTGGCGCTGTGCCTGCATAATCGTAGAAGGACTGGCTGTAATACACATCCCCAGTCCTGCCTTAAAGATTTGTACCTATGACACTGGCTGACCTGTTACATGTGTGCTTGGCAGCTGAAGGCATCTGTGTTGGTCCCTTGTTCTTATGTGCTGGCATTGCTGAGAAAAATTATGTTTTACTATATGCAAATGATCCTCTAGGAGCAACGGGGGCGTTACCATTACACCTAGAGGCTGTGCTCTCTCTGCAGCTGCCGCGCCCCCTGCACCTCGGCCAGACAGTGAAAACGTCATCACACCTTCTTCAACTGTCCCCAGACATATATTCTGTTAGAAGCTGTGGCAGTTACAGGGAGAGAGCTGCAGCAGACAGGACACACCCCCTGAGCTGCCAAACTGAAGATAATCTAGCAAAACAATTGGAACAATGAATGTGGAGATCTCTGGATCCATGTGAGGTACAGGGCTGGTTCTAGGTTTGTTAGATAGAGATTGTCATGTACTGTATGATGTTAGGGCATAGTCCCTTGAAGCTGGCAACATGGGCCGATGATTGAGAAGAACAGCGCTTGTTCCCTATCATTCAGGGTCGGACTGGCCCACCGGTGAACCGGTGAATCCACCGGTGGGCCCCGACGCTTGCTGACTCCGCCCCCAAGCCACGCCCCCACATAGGTAATAGCCGGTCCGCGCGGCCGGCGCTTGTGATAATGCCGCCCACGGCCCATTTTCATACTAGCGAGCGCTTCTGGAAGCGCTCGCTAGTATGCTGCTGCAAGAGCGGCTAGAGCCGGTGGCGAGAAGCGCAAGAAGCGCTTACTTACCCTGGCCTCCAGACTAGTTCCTCCCTGGTCTCCTGTACAGGCGCGTACAGCGTGCACTATGACCTGTGACGCTGTACGCAGGCAGGTCACGTGCAGGCGCAGCGCGGGCTTGGAGACAGCAGGGACTCTTGAACACCCAGGCGGACACGGAGAGCAGCGGAGCAGGAAAGGTAAGTCATGTATTTATTTTTAGTCTGATCTGAGGTCTGATGGGGGGTCTGTTACATGGAGGGGGGCCCGCAACTCACATATTTTGGGGGCCTGGAGGCTGATATTGAGGGGGAGGCAGGTGATTGAGCAAGTGACTGTGACATAGGGGGGGGCCCTGACTTGACTGTGACATATGGGGGAGGGGGGGGCCCTGAGCAAGTGACTGTGACATGGGGGGGGGGCCCTGAGCAAGTGACTGACATATGGGGGGGGCCCTGAGCAAGTGACTGTGACATATGGGGGAGGGGGGGCCCTGAGCAAGTGACTGTGACATGAGGGGGGGGGGCCTGAGCAAGTGACTGTGACATGGGGGGGGGCCCTGAGCAAGTGACTGTGACATATGGGGGAGGGGGCCCTGAGCAAGTGACTGTGACATATGGGGGGAGGGGGGCCCTGAGCAAGTGACTGTGACATGGGGGGGGCCCTGAGCAAGTGACTGACATATGGGGGGGGGCCCTGAGCAAGTGACTGTGACATATGGGGAGGGGGGCCCTGAGCAAGTGACTGTGACATATTGGGGGGGGGGGGCCTGAGCAAGTGACTGTGACATGAGGGGGGGGGCCCTGAGCAAGTGACTGTGACATATTGGGGGGGGGGGGGGCCTGAGCAAGTGACTGTGACATGAGGGGGGGGGCCCTGAGCAAGTGACTGTGACATATGGGGGAGGGGGGGCCTGAGCAAGTGACTGTGACATTGGGGGAGGGGGGCCCTGAGCAAGTGACTGTGACATGAGGGGGGGGGGGCCCTGAGCAAGTGACTGGACATATGGGGAGGGGGCCCTGAGCAAGTGACTGTGACATATGGGGGAGGGGGGGCCCTGAGCAAGTGACTGTGACATGAGGGGGGGGGGCCCTGAGCAGTGACTGTGATGGGGGGGGGGCCCTGAGCAAGTGACTGTGACATATGGGGGAGGGGGGCCCTGAGCAAGTGACTGTGACATATGGGGGAGGGGGCCCTGAGCAAGTGACTGTGACATATGGGGGAGGGGGGGCCCTGAGCAAGTGACTGTGACATATGGGGGAGGGGGGGCCCTGAGCAAGTGACTGTGACATATTTATGTGACATAAAAAGAAATCTTACTTTGATATAGTGCAGCGGACAATACTGTTGTGATTTGTATTGTGTGCTAAAATGCACACACCTATGTAAATGAGGCCTGAAAATGGACATGTATTATTTCCACGTAGCAGTAGGGTGGGCCCCCCAGAATCATTTTGACCTGTGGGCCCTAGGCACCCCAGTCCGACACTGCTATCATTGCCCCCTGTAAACATGCTGCTGGTCCCCAGACTGAGACCTCTAGACCACATAAAATGAAAGAAAGACTACAAGTGACATTTGATGGGTGTCGGACCCTCTTACAGATTTTGATTTGAGGCCTGCCACCCGGTTCTGAATATTGTTCTGACTTCCTATGATTATAATAAAGGCTACTTTTTCAGTATTTTCCCCACTTTGCTGAGAACCAGGGATGAATCCGACTAACGTATCCTATTTCTACAAGCAGATTAGCGTGGCTTAGGCTCATTCAGACGGTCGTATTCTGCAAAAATGTGGATCCGTTTTTTTGCACATTAGATGCAGACCCATTCACTTCTATGGCACCTTTACTTCAATTTTACGGCTCCACAAAACAAATAAAACATGTCCCATACTTGTCAGTGAAAATCAGGACATGGCCCCATTGAAGTCTATGGGTCTGCAAAAATACGGAATGCAATCCGTTATTTTTTTTTTGCAGACATGCTGAACTCTCCGCAACGGATCCGATTTTTTGCAGACAGAATACGGCCGTCTGAATGAGCCCTAATTGTGAGCCAAAACCATATGAGGGAAAGATCTGTGTACCTGTTCTGTGTTTTTGACCCGCACCTGGTTTTGGCTCCCAATAGCTGAAGGAAATAACTCACCAAATAACTGAAGTGTGAACTTGGCCTAACATAGAAATCACAAGCGCTGTAACGTATACAAGGCTCCGGCTCCTTAATGTAAGGATCAGTGCTGCAATTACGCCTAATGCTAGCACCTTTTCTGTGGCATAGTAATCATTTAATCATCCCCATTAACATTAGGCGCTATGAATTGCAAATAATGCAGCATACTCTCCGCTCAGAAGTGATGTGGGCGTCATTTCTGAAATCTGTATTCCTCCAGTATAGATAATATAAAATTGATCTCTTTAACCCCCTGTTTTGCCAGAGTCCAGCTCCAGCAGTGGGAAAAGTAGCTACCTGGAGGGGGGGTGGACTACTTTAGATGCTGCTACCTCCTGAATGGTAGCATCTAGAAACATGCAACTGGTCTTGTTTAAAAGCAGGCATTCCAAGCTTTCAGACAATACCAGAATGACAGCTACAGTTCAAGCAACAGAGGAGAAATCACTGTTATAAATCGGGATGCTGTGAATGCAGCTGAAAGTGAAAGTATAAACAGGTTTTACTTGAGATTATTCCCGACTTGATTTTTAACACTGATTTCTCCACTGTTGCTTGGACTTTAACAACCTGGACTGTCAGCTTTCAAACAAGACCAGTTGCATGTTTTTAGCTGCTACCCTTGAGGAGATATCACCATCTAAAGCAGCCCTCCCCCTCCAGTTAGCTACTTTTCTCGCTGACCGAACTGGACTCGGGCAAAACAGTTAGGTGGTTAAATGAGGTTACTGGGCCGACAATACATGGCACGACTTACAGGGACAATATAGAATCCTCCTATTTACTACATATCATCATTCTACCCTTGTCATAATGGGAATCACTACCTGCGCTGATATCCTGTTGGGCCTCTGCTTAAACGGCAGCCTATCACAATAAGAGTAGCTGCGGTATAAAGCAAAGGGGAGGGATAGATTCTGACATCATCAGAAATGAGACTGAAAATGTATTTCTGACACTGCTAGACGCTTCACGGGAGTAGTTGTCATTGATGAGCTGAAAAGCAGCCATAGTGAAGAAAATAAATACCCTAAAGCAGTGATGGTTAACCTCCGGCACTCCAGCTGTGGTGAAACTACGGTATAACTCCCAGCATGCTCCATTCATTTCTATGGAGTTCTGAGAACAGCCAAGTGTACATCATGGGAGTTGTAGCTTTACCACAGCTGGAGTGCCGGAGGTTAGCCATCACAGCCCAAAAGGGTAATGACAGCAGCGCGACCAAGGTAAGGTCAATCTTCATGGATTCAGCAATAAAAAGTTTATTTACTAGCGCCGAAACAAGTAAAACGTTTCGGGGCCAGTCACTCTAAGTGGTGTTGGTCTGACATAGGGTCTGACATCCGGCCCTGAAACGCGTTACTAGAACAACTCTAAATAAACCCTTTGTTGCTGAATCAGTGAAGACTGACTGACTTACCTTGGTCCGGCCGCTGCCCCATACCATCTTCTCCTGCTCTCCTGATTATTACTCCGGTGCTGTGAGCGATCCGGAGGGAGCGCCTGGCTGCGACTTGGCCTTCAGCGCAACACCCAAAGGTGAGGAGCTCTGCTGCAGGAGCCTTTCATTATACCCGATGGTCCTCCCTTGGAAGCCCTCTCCTCTTTCCTTTTAGAAGTTGTTAAGACCACAGCTACACTTACCTATTTCACTTGAAAAGTCAAACATCTAAGTATTGTCAAAAACTTGCTCGAAAAGCGGTTGGGCCTAGCAAGACGGTGTGAGACTTCACAGGAAGGAGACGGGACTTAAAATAAGATGTTTTGCACCAAAATTACTACACAATTCCAGCATAAAATTCTGTCTCAAACTAAGCCAACCAATAGATGGCATAAAGTTAGATAATCCCCGCACCACATTTATACTCCAGCCTGAGCCACTGTGATAAACCTGGGACACCATCTACAGGATTAGTAAATCGGCCCCAATGTATTTAGATACATTATTTTGGACATAATGACAGTATAGAACTAGTGGTGTTAGGGCTAAACATTCCCTAGACCCCAATTTTTTTGGATAGGGAACTGAAACCAGTGCTCCAACATGTTGGCTGTGAAGAAGTGAGAAGGTGTTCCTCAGATGCAGCTGAACCTTTGGGAAGACAGAACAAGTGTTACCGGCCTCTATCCGGCTCCGCTGCCTTCCTATCACTAATTTCCCACTAATGATCTTGTCCCCTGGCTAACAGATATATTAATACACACGCAGTCTGCACACATCTTACCTAATGGGCCAAAATTTCGTCTCTCCTGAACCAAAGCATGGAAGAAGCAAAGTCCAAACAAGAGCTTCTGCCACATCTCTGGTTTCTGGCAGCTGCTGAAGAACACAGGGTCAGATATGGGGTCATTCAGATATGATCGCAGCAAATTTGCTCGAAGGCCCTTGGGGGGTTCGTTGGTCATTTTGATGCCATTTTGAAGGATGCTCACTGGGAACTTGTCTGAAGGGTAACTAGTCAGCCAGAGCCTGAAACGGGAATAATTACATTACAAAACGGACCATAAATAATGGATTGGTTTCTACCACAATACAATACAATGACATACTCTGAATATTCAATGTCTGCAACAATAACTGTGATTGCTTCAACAAGTCACACTAAACTTTAGATACATACTGAAATGACTTTACATTACCTCTCCAACCAAATAATGATGTATGCCCCTTAAAAGAAAACATCTTTGAATACCAGAGCTTCATGTGAATCTTCTTACTACACTCCTCAACATTGAAACTGCAACACCAGGAAGGACAGGCGAGGAAGTAGATATGCAGATCATCAAATTTTCAAGCACCTAGCTCCATTCTATGGCATGTGGGAGGGGCATGAAAGCCAGATTGAAAGCAAAGTTTTTGAGCCATGACACTTCAAGTTATATTAAATGATTGCGTGCCTCCTGTTCATTGACGTGCCAGTTATCACAAACTGAGAGGGACAGAATCCTTGAACCAAGAGACCTTGGTTTATCACTCCAGCAGATCACAAAGCGCCTAGGTCGAGATGTCAGCACTGTTCAGCGCTGCGTGTTTCGGTGGTTGGGAGAACAACAATGAACTTGAATGACAGTAATAGGTGCACAGAGGTGAGCAGATCACAGTAGTGATCCATTCTGTACTGTAAGTGAAATTGGAAGTCACATCCCAAGCCTAGGCCCAGGGTTGCACCACCAATGAGGCCAGGTGAAGCAATCGCCTCAGGCAGCACCAGGTTGGGGCAAGAGGGGGGCAGCAGAAGGACCATGGGGAATGAGCGCTTTCATTGTGACAAAGGGGTTAGGTTAAGAAATTGGCATGGGGGGGGGGCACCATTTCAGTTTTTGACTCAGGCAGCAGAAAGGCTAGGTGCACCCATGCCTAGGGCGGCAAACAGTGTCTACACAAAGTATCAGAAGGCATTTGCATGACATTGGGCTACAAGTCAGAAGTAGAGCTACAGGTTTTCCACTAACCTCATGCCACCACTCTTAAAGGCTAACATGTACACAGCAAAATGGCAATGGAGACTGGAATGGAGGTCTATCCTCTTCAGCGGTGAGTCCTGCAATTATAGCCAGACATTGGTCTGGAAACCACGTGGGCCTTCACAAGGGAACATCATCCTGGTCCTAATCATGGGATTATGATGTGGGATGGCATAGTGTATGATATCTGGACCCCTCTAGTCCTCATTTCAGGTAGCTTACAGCTCGCCGTTACATTGATTTGGTCGTGAAACCAGTGGTACAGCCATTTCTCAAAAGGAGCCATTTTTCAAAAGGACAAAGCCAGGCTGCATGTTGCTCGTGCTACTGTAAGCAGCCTGTGTGGCCTAAACATGGTACTATGGTCTGCAGCACCTGTAGACTTATCCTCCACTGAGCACATCTTGGACATCATTGTAATGAGAGCTGCCAGCAGCGGATCTTGATGATTTGCGTGCCCAAGTGCATTAAATGTGGCAGAATGTTCCTCAGATAACCATTACTCATTGATAGCATGCCAAGGCGTGTAACTGCGTGTATTTCTGTGTGTGGCGCTCACACTCAATACTGGATAAATTGAGATATTTTGAATATTTTGTATTCATTTTTTATCATTTGCATATTATTAACATGTCTATGGATCCTGTGATATCCATAATTCCACAACTTTTCCATCCTGATGTTGCAATTACAATGTTGAGGAGTGTAGAAATCATGATATTTGAAGCCAGTGCTGTTTCTTTTGGACTTCTGCATAATACAATATCTGCTAAAATTTGCAGCCCATGTATGCTTTGAGTGACAACTGCAGACCTCCATCATTCTACGTGATCGGCTGTTGTCACTGACAGATCCTCCGGGCACTTCCTGTCCATCGTAGGTAATAAATGGATATGAGGGCAGAGAACCTCCCTCCCTAAAGGCGCCTATACACAGGCCGACTCGGCAGGCAATTATCAGGAACAAACTGTCCATTCCTGATAATTGCCTGCTTGTCAGAAAAAGAGAGAGACGCATTTATTGCAGCAATCATCTCCTCTGTATATGGATGGGCAATTGCTACTGCGATTGCTGTAGAGAATCATTGTTTCTGAGGGGCGTGTTGCTGTTTACTCAGCCCAGAGTCAATTACAAAAGGTGTCTACATCCCTGATGCTTTGGCTCATACACTGGGTGATCAGTTGCACCTTTACACTGACCAATTATCAGGAACAAGCTTTCCAAGGAATGCTCCTTCCCAATGATTGCCCCGCTCATCGACCTTAAAGGGGTTATCTCACTAAAAATATTCTACAGTTTGCAAACCAGCACTTGGATCTGAATTCTTTTGTAACTGCATGTAATGAAACATTTTGTAAAGCCACTGAGTTATTCAATAAAACGTATCTGTATAGCGCCATCTGCTGTCTGTTCTTTTTCTTATTTCTTTGTCCTGCTCACTGAGATGGCCGCACATGCTCAGTTTCATCTTTTAACTTCCTCCTGAGCTGTGATAGTGAGAGCCTGGCCACGCCCCTTGAGCTGTGATAGGGAGAGCACGGACACGCCCCCTGAGCTGTGATAGTGAGAGCATGGACACGCCCCCTGAGCTGTGATAGGGACTGAGACACGCCCCCTGAGCTGCAGCAGAAAAGACACTCCCCCTGAGCTGTCAGCTTGATATAAATCTAGCAGAGCAATGAATGAGGAGATCTCTGGATCCATGTGAGGTACAGGGCTGGTTCTAGCTTTGTTAGAAAGAGATTGTCATCTACTATATGATGTCTGATTTTCATTTTTTTTACATTAGTCATGGGATAACCCCTTTAAGAGCTGCAGCTATGTAATGACTCTGCCCCACTGTTCCTTGATATACTAAAGCAGTCTGATTTCAGCAAGCATATGGCGGATGTATGCTGGGTTAGAATAGACGTCAAATTTTGCAATGGCTCAACTCAAATTTTGCAAGTGACCCATAGCAAAGTGCTCTACTACAGCTACTGGCTACTTGATTTTATTTTCTGAAACCAGATGTGTTCTTGGGAGAAGAACATTGTATAAAACTGTCAAGGATCTGGATGAAGTGGAATCTCACGTATAAGTTATGGCCACAGACAGAGCCATAAATATAACATCACGCCATATGTGTTTGAGCTATACTATTTTATGCCCTTTTTTTGCTGCTTCCATTCATCTCCCCCACTGATGATTTACCGTATATGTCAGGGGAGAGAGAAGCCTTTTATGTATTCTTGCTTATGGTCCTATCAGTAATCTGTGGCATGCACAGGATGGATGCTACTACAAAGCATATTGTTCTTCAGCGCACACTGACACCAAAGAAAACACCTTCCCGTTCACAGCGCTGACCGCTTTAATGCTCGCGCTGCAACGGCGTACCTGAACTTCTCATTGGTATTCTCAGGCACAATGGTTTCCTCGCATATCTTTTCCAGGGATGGCATCCAGCTGGTGGCCAGGTGACAGTTCTGAAGGACGACCCAGGTCCCGTCCTTAATGGCCTGGCTGATCATTCTGGCTGCGATCGGCCCTTGACCCTGTCCGAGTGAAATGGTCTGGATGTTTTCTCCTCCCATGCCGAGGTCATCCGCAAACTTTAATAAACCTGAGGTCAAACAAAATGAAAGACAAGAAATAAGAAAAATGAGTCATTCTGGTGAAGCCGAAGATTTTTTTTTGTTGTTGCAAGAACTTGAACATGGAGATAATTATGGGGGTCATTTACTAACCAGAAATACGCCTATATTATATAATTTACTTCCTGAGGGTTAGCACGGTGGCTCAGTGGTTAGCATATTTAGCTAAAAGCAAGCTGGACTACAGAGGGAAAAAAACTTAAAAAAAAATTCTGTGAATGGATGGATTTCAGTGAATAGCTCAGTGGCTATACTAAGGGGGTAATTTATTATGTGAAGTACGCCACTTTTTGGCATACTTTTGTTGCAGATTTGGTCACAAAGGGGATTTGCGGATGAATCTGCGACTTTTCCCTGCTCACACCACTTCTTCGAGGTGGCGTAAAAAGGGGGTGTGGCATTGGCGGGGAAGAGGGCGGATCAGTCGGCCCATCTCATTTACCATTTTCTACACCAGTTTATGGCGTGGCAAATGGTCTTAAAAGCATTTCACACGGCTGGCGGCACCACGCGCCAAAGTTATGTAGAGGCCTGCGCCTAGACAACAGAGATATAAAATAGACCATCATACACGCAACAGAACATTTCGATATGGGAAAGATACCACAGGCAGGGCAGGACTGGTCATAGACCCTACAGAAAATTTCCCAGTGGGCCGAGCCCTGCTCATGGCCGCTGGCCAGTTACATAATGATCTGATGCTCTCAGCATTAAGTAATGCTGAGAGCAGGCACCCTCCTGAACTCAACTGTACCACCACTCTCAGAATGGTAATACGGCAGTATTTTAAGCGGCATTGTGGTATTAGGTTTTGCTGGAGCGGTATTTTGTGCAGCAGTACGGTACTGCTGGCCCCGCCTACTTCTGTTGTCCCTTCCTACTTGAGGCTTATATTGGCCCCGCCTACTTCTGTTGTCCCTTCCTACTTGCGGCTTGTATTGGCCCCGCCTATTTCTGTTGCCCCTTCCTACTTGCGGCTTGTGTTGGCCCTGCCTACTTCTATTGTCCCTTCCTACTTGCGGCTTGTATTGGCCCTGCCTACTTCTGTTGCCCCACCTTCTGTCAATCTGGACTCGCCAATAACATGGGGACACTTTTAGGCTTTTTTCCAGGGTCACTTTCAGTTCCCAGTCCGCCCCTGACCACAGGGCCCCCATAACAGAGGAAAACAGCGTATGGTGTGACAAAGCCCTTAACCTATAGGGTTGCTCCTGCACTGATCATTATCCTGGGGGAGGAAGCAGAACTATATGAATTTGCCTTCTCTCGAGGGGGGCATGCCAGGTACATGGGATGTCATGTGGCCCCTCAAGTACCAGAATCCCAAATAACCTATTAGACATGAATTACATGTATGCACTGTATAGACTGAGGGGGGTCCTCACAATAATTTCCAGTGCCCCAGACACTGCCAGAGGTTTTCTTGACACTTATAAGCTCTTAACATTATAATAATGACAGGACTACAAGGACTTATGTCCATGGATGTGTGAAATGTCTCAGTGTAACGTGAATGGAGGCGCGCCGCTAATTTATCTGCCAGTAAAGGAACAACATTTCCATTAACTTCTTTTTTCGCTCGCCTTTCGATTCCAAGAACCCATGCACCAGACACGTGTTCGGTCACAAATTGCTATCTTTTTCCTGAAGATCTATTATTCTAGGAGATGTAAACCCATGCCGATGATTCATGTCATTATGCGGAAATGCAATGGTATATAGATTGTGCTGTGATCCGGCATCGGACGGCGGCGGGATGTAAAATTACAGATCGTGTTATACAAGCTGTGAGGACGTGCAACAGGGGGAAGAAGGGATCAAGAGGAAAAAATATACCTATGGAAAAAAATCCCCACAAAATGATAGTAGAATAGAGAAATATAATAATAAAGGGGAGACCGGATGGACGTCTGGTTATATTTAGAATTTGTGAACCTTAAAAATTTGGGGGGTCAAAAATCTGAACCTATATGAGTGGCCAAGCTACCTGTGCATATGTTATATTATTTTTTTGTCTCCAGTCAGCTATGGACTGGAACATATCTCAAGGCTAATGAATGTACCTGTGAATACTGACCGGTCCACTGATATCCCCATTGGGATTGGCCAGTTTCAATAAGGAGACAAGCCGCCGCCAGTCTCCTATTATCTCTCATGGGAACCAAGGATCGGGCATGTTGAGATCCAACA
The DNA here is from genome assembly GCA_900303285.1 of Rhinella marina. Classification (NCBI taxonomy): domain Eukaryota; kingdom Metazoa; phylum Chordata; class Amphibia; order Anura; family Bufonidae; genus Rhinella; species Rhinella marina. Next base: position 2,020,913 of record ONZH01001400.1, on the reverse strand, counting down.
TACTAGTGCAGAGATAGCTAACCTCCGGCACTCCAGCTGTGGTGAAACTACGACTCCCAGCATGCTCCATTCATTTCTATGGGAGCTCTGAGAACAGCCAAGCAAGTGTGCATCTTGGGAGTTGTAGTTTTACCACAGCTGGAGTATCAGAGGTTAGCCATCACAGTACTAGAGCCTTTCCTCTCCCCCAACACTTACTTCTGGGGGGCAGTTGTGCTATCCCATAACATACTATACGGACAAAAATATGGGCAACAAAATTGTGGACTAGGTTTGTGCTGTCTGATAACTGGGGATGAAAATGGGCCCACTACAAAGGATTCCCCAAAAATGTATATACCACGGTATTTTTTTCTTTTTACAGTAGGGATTATTGGGTGATGTACGCAACTTGAAGTCATAGGCCCATCTCATGCATTATTGGCCATGTCAGATAGGTACAGGTCCCTTCTGTGGGAACCACACCTATCTCTAGAACAGGGCCCCCAAAGTGAAGGACGACGCACTGCGCATGCGCCGCCTGCTCTGCATTCACTTCTATGGGGGTTTCGAAACAAGCCAAGCACGCTCACTCATCTCTTTACGGAACTCGCATAGAAGTGAATGCAGGGTGGCCACCCTTGCCCAGTGCACCCTGAGCTGCGCGTTCGGCTATTTTTAGAAGTCCCATAGAAATTAATGGGAAGCGCACCGCGCAGGCACAGTCACCGCTCCGATGACTTTTATGGGGCTAACAGAAATAACTGAGCCAGTGCTTGGTTATTTTCGACAGTCCCATAAAAATGAATGTAGGATGGGCACGCATGCACGGCCCGCTCTCCATCACTTTGCGGGCTCCGTTCTAGATATAGGTGCAAGTCCCCTATCAGTTATTGGTGGCATATCCTAGCGATATGTGGATAAGGGATAATGGGTCAGCCCCTTTAATGTATATTCATATATCATGGAAAAAATATATATATTCCCCTTTTAAACTAAAATGTTGTCAGCGTATAAAAGATTTTTACCTGCCATGGGATCAGCTCCAGGGGACAGCACAAACACCAATGGGGCACAACAGTTTGAATCATTATAACTTCCTGCAAGGTCAAACGTTGGGGGCTCGATGTATGTCCTGCCCATATTTCCTGCAATGAATTCCTGGACGGCAGGGACCATTTTGTCAGGACGAAGGCACCTGAGGATAACCAGGCGATCTAAGCCGGTTAATTCCTGCCATTCATCTGGTAGAGTCTCATCCTGGGGCTTTACGGAGTCATAAATCATCTTCCATTTTGAAATATTGCTTTGAAAGTGTTCCATAAAGCCACCGAGGGTTTGGAGGTTGGAGGCACGCACAATTTCAGCCCAGGATTTATCTGACAACCACTCAGGAGCAGGGTTCGGATGAGGGTTATCGAGGGCCACGCCACCGGTCAGGAGGAAACGCCAGATTTCATCATTGATTTTATTTTCTCCTTTCATAATCCCTATGGTCAGAAGAAGCGAAAACAGGAGCTTGTCCTTTTCAAACAGAGACCTGCAGACGTTGTTGTAGATACTTTTTGTAAAATGATTTATTATATTGGATATTCTTGTCTGGAGGTCATCGCTCTTCTCACTATGGGCAAGGGAGTGTACATAGAGGTTAATGAACCAGGTCAGAGAATACTGATACATGGGTTCAATGTTTGCCAGATCGGAAATGCAGAAGAACACAATGGAGGAATGAATAGCCACAGGCTTGTATCCCATCCGTGTGTCATCAATTTCCTTCTCGGTGGCGGTGGCAATCTGCTGCTTCTCTGAAATTTCTTCAGACAAGAGTTTGGACGAAGATAAGACTTTAATGGCGGTCTCATCCTCTAAGATGTTTCCTTTCGAGGAGGACAGCACCTCTAAAATTTTGTCTTCTATCTCCTTCAGCTGTTTCTTGTTGGTGGCACTTTCAATGATGAGTTGGTTCTTTTTGTCCTCTAGTTCTGGCTTTTCTTTTGCCGCCACTATGCCGAGAAGCTGGTCTTGAAGGCCCAACGGTGTGATCATAAAATTCAGAAGGCACACCTTCACCGCCACTTCTGGGAGATAATGGGGATTTCTTAATCGGGTGGTCATATAAAGCCTAAAATCTTTGGAATACTCTATAATATTTTCACCCAGTCGAATATATTCAACCCCTTGCTGCTTAAAAGTTTGTTTCAGCAAGAGTGGCTCCAAAACGGCATCTATTTCTTCTCCAATATTTTCAACCAGGACTGGGTTTCCGAACTGTATCGCATTTTCTAAAGTTCTTGTATAGTTTGAGTCTGACAACTTGATGACTGAAAGTTTGCTGTTTTTTTCCATATTCTTAATCCATTTGTTGGCCTGTCCTTGAGGATCGATCATCAGGGCCCATCGCCTGGAATTCGAAACAATGATACCATTATCTATGGAGAATGAATCTACTGGTAGACCGGCAATTTGCCAAGCACGGATTTTAACAGGATCCCCAAGGGTGGTACTCAAGCTGAAGTCATTTGAGCTCGGGATTTTCTTTTCTTTGCATAAAACATGCCATCTGCTCTGGCATTGCTGCCGATAGTCTACTGTGAAGGCCCCAAGGTAGGCTACAGTACCAGAAGACAAAAGGACATCCCCAGTGAGGTTTGTATACTTTGTCCCTAACAATCGAGCAGCCTCTGTCCATCTATCCTTCTCTCCTCCGAGGCCACTGATAAGCTTCTCTGCACGTACAAGCTTTTGTGAACAGATCTCTATGTTCTTCTCTAGCTCTGCCTTCTTGTTATTCATTGCTTGCAGGTCATCGTTTAGAGCTTGTAAACGGTCTTCCACAGCCTTCAATTCTGCTCGCTTTGTGTTCAGCTCCTGCATTTGTACCGCTAATTTGGCCTCTGCCTCTTTAAGACGTTCACGTTTTGGAGCAACCACCTTTGCGACGCGATCATACACTTCCAAGGCTCGGACCCACTTACACAAACCCTCACAAGCTGAAGACACATTCTTAATCACAGAAGGGTGGAAGTCTTCGTGGTTGATGAATTTCTCTCTGATTCTTTTCATATTTGCAGGGTTAATATTATCCTTATCGAAAGCTTTCAAACTGTCTAGAAACTTCAAGTCTCCAAGCACTTTCCTAGATGGACCCCAGTAGTCTTCCACCATTTTACCTGAGGTGAACAACAAGCAACATTGAGAATTCGTCTTTACATAATAAAATATTATAGTAACTAAACCATAAAGTAAAGCATCTATAACGCTACGTTATCCACTAGTAACTTTTATCTGCTTTAGTTGTATGGTACCTGTGAGCGGAGACCCTAACCAGTCACTAATATGAATGAGTCTTGGCATTCTGCTGAGAATTGCATGCATACTACAGTCCCATTCATCTAAACTCAAAAACTGTTAAAGGGGTTGTGCGGGGGTCCCACCGCCGATCATCCGTCTCAAAAGGCCACAACGCTTGCTCCCATTCAAGTGATTGGGAGAGGAAGGTGTCACAGTGCTGCCGCTACGATCTAGATGGCGAGCACTGAAGAGGAAGCAGTGCTCGCATGAGTGCCACGGTGGGGTGCCGGGTGTTGGACTCCCACTGATCAGATATCTTTGACTTATCTTGAGGATAGCTCATCAATATCTAAATACTGCACAACCCATTTAAGCTAGCCTACACTTAAGGAGGCGATACTCCATGCAAGTGCTGCTTACTCTTCATTACACTACGCGTCCTCTCCCTTCACTTGAATGGAGAGAGTACTTGTAATTACACTCACTTCCAAGACGATCGGCAGTGTAATGAAAAGGAAGCAACGGTCGCATGGGGCACCGCCTCCCCTTCAAACAGCTTATCGGTGGGGTGTCCCAGGTGTCAGACCCCAGCCAATCAGATATTGGTGACTTATCCTGAGCATAGGTCATCAATATAAAATCCCTGCACAACCCCTTTAATATAGCTACAAATTGTCTGAAAATTGCATTTTAATTAAAATCTATAACAGTGATCTGGTGGAGGTTTATTAGTGGAACAGATTTGCTGCCATTTCTGCTCCTAAAATAGACAAGAAAGAGTCAATTATTAGGTTAAAATGAAAGATACTTTAACCACTACTCCATGGCATATCTCAAGAGTCAAATCTTTAGCATCTCAATGTCCACACTTTTAGTAAAAAGGTGTATATCTTAAACTTGTTTGCGATGTGAGCATCACAAAGGTGTCAAGTCAATTTGCTCATCTCTAAGAAGAAAAAAAGGAGAACACGTGCATATCTGTTATCGGTATTCTTCCGTTTTGTGGAAATCAATACTTTAGATAAAGGGGCTGTGTAAGATTAGAAAAAGAACAGTTTTTTTTCCTAGAGACACTCTTGTCCATAGGCTGTGTCTGGTATTGCAACTCAACCCCATTCAAGTAGACTGAGTTGCAATACTGCACACATCCTGTGGACAAGGGTGGCACTATTTCTGGAAAAAAAGCACCTTTAAAACGAACCTGTTATGCAGCATCCTTAAGGCCTAGTTCACACTTCAGTGATTTCCATCAGTGATTGTGAGCCAAAAACGAGAGTGGAGGCTACACAGAGATAAGGTATAATGGAAAGATTTGCACCTCTTCTGTGTTCTTGACCCGCGCCTGGTTTTGGCTCACAATCGCTGATGGAAATCACTGACGTGTGAACTAGGCCTAAAGGGGTTGTCCGAGACTAAAATATTCATAGCCTCTCCCCAATGACAGGTCACCAATATTTGATCGATGGGCTTCTGACTCCTAGCATCCCTGCCGATCAGCTGTAAGAAGGGTCCATAGTCAGGTGAGTACTGCAACCTCTTCCTCAGCCTGTGATGTCATCAGTCATATGGCCTTTGTGCACCTTGAATAGGACTGAGCTGCAATACCAAGCGCAACCACTAGACCATGTCCGGCGCTGTGCTTGCTATACAATGAAGAGGCTGCAGCGCTCGTCCCGCACAACAGCCACTTCAAACAGCTGGTCTGCGGGGGTGCCAGGAGTTGGACCCCCACCCATCTAATAATGATCACCTATCCTGACGACAGATCATTATATATAATTCTCTGAAAACCCCTTTTACCTTATCTAATTGTGGAATGCCCGTTTGACACATTTTATTGAATAAATGAGTTGTTTGCTTGAGTGCTGCCGCCAGTCTATATATATATATACGCTTTATCATGTCCTCTCACCTGTTCCTCCTGGGTCCGGCTTCCTGTCCGGTCTTATGCCTTTCATCACACAGATGCTCTCCATGACCAGTTTTACAGGACCTGGGGGATTCTGCATAGATTTTACTAGAGTGATATCATTCTGGTTCAGAGTATCAAGAGCTGATATTGCTGCCTCGAGAGCCGGCATGGCCTCTGCTAGATCCCCTTCGCATTCATCCTGTAAGGTCACGACATGAAAATTGAATTGAAATAATGAATCTTAACCTCCCTTGAGGACATCGCTGTAGTTCCTACAGAAACTCTCACAACGATTATTGATGTTCATGATTATACATTGTGTATAGCATCAAGTATAGTGTGTACCAATGCATTTTACCCTAAAATAGCGATGCACGTGCCTCACATCAGGGGTCCGCTGTGCATGGTTCGACAGCTGTTAAGCCACAAGCCTCGGCAAGCCATGCTGCTGCCTCCGCCACATGCCCCCCACTTCAAAAATACGGGCACCCCTCAATGAGGACTGGAACCTAGGCATTCATACAGTTTACATATTTGCATGCCACATGGTCAGTATCAGTGGCGTATATGGAGAAGTAAGGGCCCCATAGCAAGGATCAGACCAGGCCCCCCACACAGGACAGAAGGGTTTCTGCCTAAACCCTTTTCAATGATCCTTGGGTCGTTTTTCCACTGCCTCATTTGCTAAAAGTTGTTCCTTTAGAGCAGTGATTTTCAACCAGTGTGCCTCCAGCTGTTGCAAAACTACAACTCCCACCATGCCCTTCTGTAGGCTGATAGCTGTAGACTGCCTGGGCATGATGGGAGTTGTAGTTTTGCAACAGCTGGAGGCACACTGGTTGAAAATCACTGCTTTAGAGGGTAGAGTCCTGACCAATTTTTTGCCCCCAGTAGAAGAGGAGATGATCCCAACTAAACCTGGGCCCCCTCTTGCCCTGGGCCCCATAGCAGTCGCATGGTCTGCCGCTATGGTAGTTACGCCCCTGGCCAGTATGTATAATATATGGTGAAACTGAATATCTGTCTGGGGGTTTTGATAAGGGGGTGGGCTTCTCAAAGAGGTGGTTCTAAGGGATTCGATTGGACATCCTTCCTTCTGCACAGTGAGGAAACACACTGGCAAATCCTTTCCAAATGATGGCGGCAGTGGAAATATACAGCTTATATGTGCTGAAGCCTCACGTTATGAGGCCTGGGTTACGACACTTGTCAGTGCAGGCATCATGAGAGGGACCCTGGAAGACAAATCACGTCCTGCAGATAATAATTTGTACTTCTATCCAACTGAAATCAGTACGGGTAGGTGCGCGCACCACGTACTGCAGCCACCGCAGACGTTTATCATTGCTGCTGATGACAATGTGAACAGCAGGAACGCACAGTTATCTAAAACCCATAGGAGCCATGGTATGTTTACCAATGAACTGGAAACTACAAATCTTCTGCCTCCCGAGAAATATGCTTCTATATCCTAAGCTGTCCTAAATAACTGAGATATCTGCAGCGCTGACAGCTCAGCAAGAGGGAAGGAAGATATTCTTTAGACTAGAAGCAGCAGGAAAAAACTTCTGTTCTAAAATGTTACTAAAAGACCTGGTCAGTATCATCTTCTACTGCGTTATTTCATTAGCAAAAAACATAAACGTAAAGGGGACTGCAACCTAAAATTTCAAATTAGTCATAATAAATGAAAGCAGAAAGGATAGTTTGTTAATTATGTTAGTTTTACTTACAGCAATATCTATGAAGACTGCCTGCATCAACCACCACATGCATTTACACCAAATAAACACATTAAAAGCCATGTAGGACATTGGTTTACTTTAAAGGGTTGTCTCACTTCAGTAAGTTGCGTTTATCATGTAGAGAACGTGAATACAAGCCACTTACTAATGTATTGTGATTGTCCATATTGCTTCCTTTGCTGGCTGGATTCATTTTTCCATGACATTATACGCTGCTCGTTTCCATGGTTACGACCACCCTGCAATCCATCAGCAGTGGTCGTGCTTGCACACTATAGAAAAAAGCGGCAGCCTCTCTGATGGCTGGGATCATAGGTGCACAGATAGGTTGGCACTTTTTCTTATAGCGTGCAAGCACGACCACTGATGCTGAATTGCAGGGTGGTCGTAACCATGGAAATGAGAAGTGTATAATATGATGGAAAAATGAATCCAGCCAGAAAGAAGGCAATATGGACAATCACAATACATTAGTAAGTGCCTTGTATTAAAGAAGAACCCCCGACAAAAATTTTATTCCATGTCCTGCTAGAAATGTACATGATGTGATCTGTAGTGAATGTCATTTTCTTACCAGTGTCTGAATTTTTGACTTATATCATCCTGAAGTTTCTTATCTGTGTCATGTGACCAGCAATTAGACCCACCAACTCACACAGACTTATGTGTGGACAGGAAGTCTAATTCTCTATGTATTCCTATGAGACTGAAAGTGAGGCTCCCATAGGAATGAATAGAGCAGTTACTGGCTTTCTGTCCTGGGTCAGTTGGAGGTCAGGGAGTTGGTCACATGACCCAGCTACAATAAGAAGAGAGGTTATTACTCACAGAAACAGTCACTGATAAGAAAATGACAATCACTACAGATTATATTATGCACCTTTCTAACAGGTCAGAGAATAAAATTTTTTGCGGGAGTTCTTCTTTAACTTTCTATACATGATAAATGCCAATTGCTGAAGTGAGACAACCCCTTTAAATGCATTTATTTTTGGTAGGGTTTTATTAAAAATGTTGCTTTGTTTGGCATCTGCAGCTTCTATTTATCAAAGTACACAGCAATCTGCAGAATGCCATTCACAGTAAAATCTGCCAGAGCTTGGAAGGCTAGTTTCAGACAAGCGTATCACTGTGCGGAAATCATGCTCCATGTCTGAGCGTGATTCCTCGTTATGGACACTGCTCATTTTTGCAGGAGCGCACGGCATTATAATGATTTATAATGCTGCAGGTCTCTGCATGACCTGTATCTACTGAATTAGGCCTCTTCCACACGAGCGTGACGGATTAGGTCCGGATGCGTTCAGGAAAACTCGCACCATTTTGCAAGCAAGTTCAGTTAGTTGTTCAGTTTTTCCCGCCCGGGTGCAATGCGTTTTGATGCGTTTTTCACGCGTGTGATAAAAAAATTAAGGTTTACAAACAACATCTCTTAGCAACCATCAGTGAAAAACGCATTGCGTCCGCACTTGCTTCAGGATGCAATACGTTTTTCTATTCACTTCTTTGGGGCCAGGGCTGCATGAAAAATGCAGAATATAGAACATGCTGCGTTTTTCACGCAAAGCAGAACTGATGTGTGAAAAAAAACCATTGAAACAAATGGGTCCGGATCCGGATTCAGTGCGGGTGCTATGCATTCACGTCACGTATTGCACCCGCGCTGAAAACTCGCTCGTGTCAAAGGGGCCTTATACTGACATCATGTGCAGTATAATTCTGTAAAAGTAAGGTCATGCAGTGACACAGAGCATTATAAATCAATATAATGATGTGCGCTCCTATGATATGAGCACTGTCAATAACGGGGAATCGGGCTCACACACGGAGTGTGATTCCTGCACAGGACTCGCTCGTCTGAAACTAGCCTAAGTCTTCCAAGCGCTGACAGATTTTACTGTGAATGGCATTCTGCAGCTTGCAATAAATAGAAGCTGCAGATGCCAATATAATTTATCAAAACTGGTACAAAGGGTTGGCTTACTTGCCCATAGCAGATCCTTTCTTTTTCCAAAGGAGCTCTGAAAAATGAAATGTGATTGGTTACTATCGGCAACTATGCTAGTTTTTCTTCGCACCAGTCTTGATAAATCTGCCCTTTAGCCTCCAGCTCCTCTCTCTCTTATTCTCTCCTCTCTGAAGTGATCTTCTACACTGCTTAATGACTAAATAAAACTTCAGCATTGAGAAGGGCTGGAGACCGAGCCGTCAGTTGAACTCTCTCATGGAGTTTACTGTGAATGGCATTCTGCAGCCTGCTATGTACTGTTTTACACAGAAGCTGCAGAAGCCAAACAGGCAAAACATTTTTTATGACACCTTATTGCAAAAATGTTTTTCAGCCAAAAAGCTGTCCTCCTACACAATGGAGCTGACTTCTTGAGACATACAAATTTAACAAAAAAAGGTATGTCTAACTCTTTTTATGTATAATTCACACAAACTTTAGCAAAAGAGTATGAAATAATCATTAGACGAGCTGCAGGCTGTGGTTCTCCACCTGACATGTGACAGTGACTGTCGGGTTTTTTTTTTTTTTTACAGAGAGTATCATAGTAGCTGTCATAATCTGATCTCTAGAAAGGAAAGCTGCTCTATACATGTAGTCCAATGAGGTAGTCTGGGGCCTGACACTGGCCATTATTATAAGAGCACGGTGCTGACAAATTGCAAAGACAGCTCACCACTCGGATCGATTCAGGCTTTGGATTTAATTTGCAAATCCAATGAGCGTCGTCCAAAGTTATGTGGAAATTTTACGCGTCTTGCTTGAACATGCATTATTTAGCGCTGAAAGGAATGTGCCACATCTAAAGAACTCATTTTATTATTTTATGTCACACTTTAAAAAAAAAATGCTGTCCTCCAGTGCTACGACTTTAAACAGCTCTACCTTTGACCAAACATTATGTGAACACGTAAAACTGATTATTTTTTACTTATTTTTTAATGAAAATTGCCTTTGAGTAAAAATTACTCTTATGCAGACCTATGTGTCTCCAGATTAACCTACTACAAACTACACTTGTGTAGCCTGATACTGCAGTCATAGTCCCTTCCGTGTGTCCACTACTTCTTACTAAACTATCAAATGTAGGTTATCAAATAGAAGTGGAGGGATGGAAGAATATATACCGTACATGCAGGACCAGACTGCACAGGGTTTGTCTGTAATCTGTGTGAGGATCTGGGGTTGTGGGTCGTATTAGTCACCTAGGCAGAATAACGATGCAACTGTCTTTATTCTTTCATCCACAGATAATGCAGATGGATCTCCTGGACGAGCTGCACCCCTGGACATTTGGGCTGACACCCTCCGAGCAAGACCCAGTCCAAGCTGGGACCTGTAGTTCCATTACCCCGTCACAGGCTCTACCCACTGTATTCCAATGTTTTAAACCCACAGCTTTAGTATCACAGTATTGCAGTCACAGCCAATGCTTATCCAGACCATGGACACCACGACATAAGCTCATGGGTCCAACACCAACCACCAATAACCCCATCATACCACAGTCAGTGTCCTAAGTACCCCAATGTTGCCATTGGATTTGAGCTCGTCCCCCTGGGAACACCTCCTCCAATTCTACTCCAAGACTACATGTGAGACTTCTATGGGGACGGCACCACTGGGTCAACTCGTTACCATCCAAATAAAAGGAGTAATGGCCTGGAGAACAATGGCTTAATTGAGGCCCCCGAGACACTAAGGCCGATTTCACATCTCCATTTTAGAGATCCCTCAAATGCCGCCTGAACAAAAAATCATTGCATGCAACGTTTTTTGTCTGGCTGAAGCCTGGCATTTATGCCAGAAATCGGCCGGATTACCGCAGGACCTCATTGCAGTCAATGGGGATCCAGTGGTGAAGTAGAGGATCCAGCAACGCTGGATCATCTGAGACCCAGCAGGCTGTTCTGTGCTGGAACAGCCTGTCGGATGTCCTAATGGAGATGTGAAAAAGCCCCTTTACTCTAATTTCCAATCTCATACCTGGCCACATGTGGACATAATGTCTGACCAGCAAGTCTCACCTCGTGGCTCTAGGATCAGGGTGAGCATGGCACGTGTGTACTGTATCTCCCATGGCACCCTTCCCGAATTTCCCACTGAAGCCACGGGGTCTGGAGGTTGAGTCCAGACAGGAACACCTCTTATCCTCCGTTCCCAATGCACTATCCTGATCCATTAACAAAGTTTATATGCACCTTGAAATACCAGAAAAAGAAGACACCTTATAAACCACAACAATAATAACTACAACTGACCGGGCCCCACAGCAAATTTTAGACGGGGGCCCCCCTCAGCAACTTTTTTGCAACCCCCAACTCCTGTGGCTGGTCAAAACTGTTCTCTCAGACGAGGCCCAGCAGCCGCTCCGTCCGTTTTCTACACGTATATACTGTATATAATGTCATTGTATAATACTGTTGAGGGGGGGCCTGACAATAAAATCTTTTAGTATTCCTCCTGAGGGGGCCCCTTGTGAGTCTGGGCCCCAAAGCAGCCGCTTCCCCTATTGCTACGCCCCTGATAAGACTCTATGTAACTGGAGCTTCATGCTGGAAAAAGTTTGCATCCAGGGGCGGACTGGGAACTTAATGTGGCCCAGGAAAAAACCTAAGAGTGACCTGAATGTTGTAGGTGGGTCCAAATTCACAGAAGGCGGGATAACACAAGTGGAAGAGGACAATACAAGTTGTCAGGGTCAGTAATACCACAGTGCAGCACAGAATACCATCCCACAGAACCAAATACCACAAATGCGGCACAAAATGCCTCCTCGGAAGCTTCTCCCTCTGTGGTGGCCATAAATAGCTGCCATGTTCTGTCCTGCTACTCCAGTTGTCTCTAATGTGGATATGCAGCAGAAGGCTTAGGAGGTGAGATGTAGGCCTCAACACCAAGCCAGCCCTACCTACAGCATGCTGCCTGGACTTCCTCTAATAATGACCCTTATAGTTCCCCCAGTAGTATGTATCCAGCCAGCATTAATGAGGAAGGCTCAGGTGCCCCTGTGGGCATCGGCAACTCCCTGTAGGGTCTATGGCCAGCCCACCCCTGTTCACATAGCTTAGAGCTGTTAATTCTGCCCTAAATCCATTAGTCCAGTAATCTTTAGTCCACAGCCAGCTCTTCACAGTCTGTTCCCAAGGACACACATAGGTCTGCACAGGAACCGTTGACACAAAATGGTTAAAAAAAAGTAGATCATTTGCAGAGTTGCTTGTTTTTCCATTTGAGATACTGTACTTAGAAGCTATGTCAAAAATAAATTACTTGCGATGGTGTACACAGCCTTTTAATCTCGCTGCCGCTCAGCAGTTTATGTGTGAACGGGCTCTTCACTGCTGGGCTGTTATATCAGTCAAGAGGTGAAGACAGAAATTAGACTATTTAAAAATAAAATGGATGCAAGGAACATCAGGACTTTCCAGACTCAACAACAAACATGTCAGCGGCTTTCATGTGTAAGACTAGTCGGCTTCTCTGCTTCACAGCTCTGGAGAAAGATGTGAGGAAGAGGCATTCTCCAGACATATTCAGAAGATTTCACAGATTTCAACTTTATTTTCTTAAAGTTGGAACTGTTCCCGTGTGTTATAAAAATAGAACAGCAGCAAAAACAAATGCGGTAAAATATTTGCAGAAAATGTTACCTGACGCAATAGCTAAAGTAAATCAATAATTAAATTCCTTTCTTTTTTTTTTATAATCAGCCAAAAAATAAAGGATTGTCCGATTTATTAAAAAATGACCGTAAGGCAGCAAGTGTGATAAAATAATAAAAGTATTTATGTATGCTCATCTACTTCATCCCCCGCCGCTTCCAGTCCTGCCCCTCTGGTCCTCTGCCACCACTACAGCCATGACATGCACCTTAATCCCTGGACGCCACTGCATCACTGGCCTCAGTGGACTGCTGAGGCCAGTGAATGGCTGCAGTGGTCAGGTGAAGTATATGGGCATGTCATCGCTATAGCCAAACAAAAGTGGGCAGTGAGAAATGGAGAAGCAGAGCTGGAAGCGGCAGGGAACGACATAGGTGACTTTTTTTAAGGGGTATTGCAGGATTTTTATATTGATGGCCTAACTTCAGGATAGGCCATCAATATCTTACAGGTGAGGATCCAATAGTCCACACCCCTGTCGATCAGCTGTTCCCAAGTAGCCCAATGCTGGAATTACACAGCTCTGTCCATTGGTATAGTGCAGGGATCAGCAACCTTCGGCTCTCCAGCTGCTATGAAACTACAACTCCCAGCATGCAAACATGCTCTGTTGTTCTTCAACCCATAGAAGTGAATGGAGCGTCGGAGGTTGCTGATCCCTGGTAGAGTGGATGGAGCTAGTTACTGCAGCACTGCTCCTATTCACTTCAATGCGGGCAATACTGCGGCATATCGGATACAGATCCTGAAGAACCAACTCTCCTGACATGTCTGTTTTAGCAACTACTTGCATTCCCTATGTAATTTAGGAATTTTAGGAATCTGTGCTGTGCCTTTCCTCTATTATTCCCTTTAGAAGGTCATGAATAAATGTACAACTGGGTGTTTCCAGAGTGTGCCACTGGTAGCACTGATTGGATAGCAGGGGCACACCCCGAACTGGGAACATCTAGTTGTTGTACAAAACTTTTAGTTGGAGTAATAGAGGAATGGCATGGCATAGGATCATAAGACTAAATACTCCAGAATTGTCATTTCACATACAATATATCCCGTGAGTGTTGATATATTCTCTTTAAGAATTTCCCACCATTTTGTGTCTACAGCCGCTATCCAGATCAATACATCTCTATGGTAACAGACAACAAACCTTGTGTAGTCTGATCCTGCAGTCATACTGTCGTCATACTCAGTTATGTTGGAGTCCTCTCCTGCATAATGCAAACCTGACGGATCCGTTATACAGGCACAGACTTCTATTATGATCCGTTATGCATTCCGTCATAGAATTGCGTTATGGTCCGTGGTAACTGAATACATAACGCAATTCTGCTTTTACTACTAAACGAAGCGAAAACAAATTTCTAAACATGAAATTCGCTCATCTCTAGTAACAACCACAGAAAAAAACATCCATTATTAGGGAACTACTAGCAAGTCTGTGTCCACGCCAGACGCAGGGGTTACCTTAATTGCCTTAGAAGCGGCAGCAGCTTCATTGGCCACCCTTTCATCTGCCGCCACTAGTTCTCTCTTAGCGTCAACTTCCACCGTCTCCTTTTCTATTTTAATCATCATCTTCTCCGTTTCAGCTGAAGTTTTAATCAATTCTGGTTGAAGCGCAGTAAGCTCTTTCTGCATAACTGAGACCTAATGCAAATTACATGAAGGGGAGCGATAATTAGCAATTTGTACGACTCAACAGACTCAGCTACAATGGGAATCATTAAATCTTATTAAAGTTTGGAGAAGAAAACAACATAACAAAGAGGCGCAGAACAGCCACCTCTCTCTTGTACTTCTCCACGTCATTTGCACATTAAAAGTGCTCTCTTTTTACATCCGTTTATAAAAGATTAAGAACTTAGCAGGGAGATAATAAATGCGCCAAGCAATCTAGGTCAGTTTGCAGAGAATTAATAACTACAGTAAACTAGGGTTAGTGTCAGACCATGTAATTCCTGATAATATGTTCTACGTCAGGAGCTGCACATACATAATGTAATTTTCTCCTTGGGGCTCCTCTTTATCACATAGGATGTACCGGCTGTCTAACAACCTCATTGCTTCCTATCTGGGAGACCACGTACGTGTACAAAAGTGGTCACAGGAAATTCAATGTATGATGCACAAGCATTAGGTCCCTCCTACAAGTAGGCAGGAGAAGACTGCATATCATGCAAATCAGAGGAAGAGTCAACGAGCAAGAAAGATTTTACATCATGTGCTATTGGTGTGCTGAGAAATATGGGCTTTTTTTCATCTGGGAGACCACATACATGTATGAAACAAGCGTTCACGAGAAATTCAATGTATGATGCATAAGCATTAGGTCCCTCCTACAATTAGGCAGGAGAAGACTGCACATCATGCAAACCAGAGGAAGAGTCCATGAACAAGAAGGACAATCACATGATGTGCTATCTGTGTATTGAGAGATATGGGCTTAACTTTTTTACATCTGGGAGACCACATATATGTATGAAAGTGGTCACACGAAATGTAACGCATGATGCGCAAACATTAGGTCCCTCCTACAAGTAGGCAGGAGAAGACTGCCCGACATCAGCTGTAATAAATTATACTGATATAATGCCATCAGAACAAGTCATTACACATGCTGTTTGGCATTATAATGCTGTGAGGCAGGGGCGTAGCTAAAGGCTCATGGGCCCTGGTGCAAGAGTTCAGCTTGGGCCCCCCTTCCCTTAGTGCTCTGTGTGTCTTCTTATGCGGCACAAGGGTCTTTGGGCCCCCTCAGGCTCTTAGGCCCGGTAGCGACTGCTACCTCTGCACCCCCTATATCTACGCCCTTGCTGTGAGGTCCCATTACAAGAGCAGAGTTCAGGACAATAAATCACGCCCCCGCACGGAGCATGTTTCTCGCAGTCAACTGGCTCATTTGAAACTGGCCTAACGTAGCCAGTCAGAATCACTGCTTATAGCATAAGGAGATGTGTGATTTGTGAAGATTTATGGCCCCAATGCAAAATCAGTAATATGGTCATGAATTAAAGAGGACCTTTCACCACTTCTGACATGCCTATTTTAATAGCTTCATGAATTCCCCATGTAATAACAATTCTGGAACATCTATTCTTATGGCTCTATGTTGTGCCATTCCTTTATTATTTGCACTAGAAGTTATGAATGAATTGCTATTTGCCTTCAGTAAGGGAACAGAAGGGAGGTAACCAGTTGGGGGGGTGTCCCTGCACAGACTCACTCTATCCAATCAGTGCTGCCATGTTCAGACTGTGCAGGGACACACCCACAACTGGTTACCTCCCCTCTGTTCCCTTACTGAAGGCAAATAGCAATTCACATATAACTTTTAGTGCAAATAATAAAGGAATGGCACAACATACAGACAGATAAGAATAGATGTTCCAGAATTGTTATTACATGGGGAATGCATGAAGCTATTAAAACAGGAGTGTCAGGAGTGGTGAAAGGTCCTCTTTAAGATGCAGAATATATAGTACTGACCTCTATTATCTGACAGACGGTCCTTATAGGACCCTTCAGCCTCCAGGGTCTGGGCGTATTACGTTATCAACAATAAATTATGACCTCTAAATACTTCAGATATTATCTACAGAATGTAGAATTTTTTTAATTGACCTTCTTTAGATTCAGCACTTACTTGTGATGCTGCAAAATCTAGTTTCTCTAGACCAACAAGGTATCGGTTTCTCATAGTATCAACCTCAAGCCTTTTGCTGTTTAGCAGTGTCTTGAAGGTAAGGATGAGCTCCAGGTATGAGGTTGGTGTGACGTAGTTGTGTCTGCGCAGCGTGCTGTAGTAGCTATCTGACAATTCTTTGACATTTTCCTGGAAATACTTGCACATGGAAACGACCCTAAGACATTTTGGAAACAGAAACAGATTAATGCATCTTGAAAAATTGGGTACATTTATAGAGAATTTTTTCCTCCATGAGATAAACATAACCGCAGAGGTCTTCAATTTGTGGCTCTCCAACTGTTGTGAAACTACAACTCCCAGCATGCTCTGACAGTTTGTAATAGATCATTAACCCTTAAAGGGGTAGTCCAGGTTTTAAAAAAAATAAAATAACTAAGAGCAGAGAATGTGGTAAAATTAATTATATATATATATATATATATATACTTACATGCTGCTCCAGTGCTGTTTCTCAGGTGGTCCTGCTGGTCTTTGCTTGACTTGTTCCGTGGTGATGATGTACCACACATGCACACATGACTGCTGCAGCCAATCACTGGCCTTAGTGGTCTCGTGCCATATAGGCAGGCATCACCACCGAGGACAGTGATTGCTTCCTGTGGTCACGAAAGCATGTACAGCACATCAATACAGCAAGACAGAAAACAGAGACCGGTGGAGACAACTTACGGTATATGCTATACTATGGTGATTTTTTTTATTTTACCACAATCCCTACTTTTAGTCCATTTTTTATAAATCCTGGACACCCCCTTTAAAAGGTACAGTGCATTTGGAAAGTCTTCAGACCCTTTCACTTTTTGTGACGTTTGTTACGTTTCGGCCTTGTGCTAAAATGAAAGGTCAAATTACGCTTAAAATTGAGGCCAAAAAGTTCGATCTTGGTTTCTTAAGACCAGAGTATCTTGTTTCTCAGTCTGAGAGTCCTTTAGGTGTTTTTTTGCAAACTTTCATGTGTCTTTTACTGAGGAGAGTTGCCTTTATCAACAGGTAAAGTATTACAGGTAAAACAGACTATTTATAACATACAGGTAAAGTCGCTAACGTGTTTATGTTGTCTTTTGAGGATACTTTTGTATACCCTACTGAATGGTTTCAAAACAATGTTTTGATGTGGAAAAGATTTATAGACAACATTTTTTGCGTATGGGCGGGGCCACTCAAGCCCCTCCAGGAATTCTTTGAATACCTCAACACGGTCTGTGATGGCCTCCGTTTTACTATGACATATAACGAGAAGACGGTTAGCTTTCTTGACACGTAAGGCCTCTTTCACACTAGCGGCAGCACGGATCCGGCACCTAAAGGGTGCCAACGGATCCGTGCTGCCGCTGATACATGCGTGGAGCCAGAGCAGCGGTCCGGCCCCACACATGTTGACACAGACATTGGGACAGAAATACATACAAACATACAGACATACATATACATACATACTTACATACTCCAGGCAGGGACGCCGGCAGCACGTCTTCACGCGCCTCCTGCACGCAGTGATGACGATTCCCCACAGCGCCCTCTGCTGGGCGTAGTGGGGAAACGTCATAGCTGCGCGCAGGAGGCGCGTGAAAACATGCTGCCAGCGTCCCTGCCTGGAGTATGTGAGTGTGTATGTGTATGTATGTCTGTATGTATGTATGTCTGTATGTATTTCTGTATTTCTGTGTAGCCGGATCCGGAATGACCCCCCATTGCATGTCAATGGAGGACAGATCCGGATTACTGGTATGTCACACCAAATGGATCCGTCCCCATTGACTTGCATTGGGGGTCATTCCGGATCCGTCTTGGTGCGGATGCCTGGACCGGAGAGAAAACCGCAGAATGCTGCGGTTTGTTCTCCGGTCTGGAGATGGAACGGAATGCTTTCAGGAGCATTCCGTTGTCTTCAGTTCAGTTTTGTCCCCATTGACAATGAATGGGGACAAAACTGAAGCGTTTTTTTCCGGTATTGAGCCCCTATGACGGAACTCAATACCGGAATTTAAAAACGCTAGTGTGAAAGTAGCCTTAGTGATAAAAGATGATGGAGGCATACTTTCTACTGACCTGTTCAGAAAAGAGACGGACAGGAATTCCCTCCTACATTATACTAGTGCACATCCCCCCTCTCTCAAATGTGCTAAACTCAAAGCACAATATCAAAGAGTGAGCCGGATAGTGACAGACCCCCATAAACAGGAGGAGAGATTGGGTGAGATTCAAGGAAAGGGGCTACTCTACAGATGTATTACAGAAAGCCATTAGTGACTCGACTTTACTAAGACCTATTATGGACAAAGAAAAGGAATCTAGGGTAACCTTCAATCACAAATTCCATCCGTTTAACAAGGGATTTGATAACATTGTCCGCAAGCATTGGCATTTGCTAGCCAAAGCATATCCCAATGTGAGGGAATTTAGAAACCCTCCTTTAGTCTATAATAAAAGAAACCCTAGCTATAGTCATAAACTAATAAATGCGGACATTGGGAGTCCCAGAGGGGCCCAGAAACAGATGACATTGACTACCCAGAAAAAGGGTACGTTTCCCTGTCTCCACTGTCCCCAATGCTCCCACCAGGGGTGGACTGGAAACGTAAAGGGCTGGTGGCCCTGGAAAAAATACTAAAAGTAGTTGGGTCCAAACTGATGGAAGGCAGGGGCAGAAATACCATATTGTGGGCACATTATACCACCCCAACAGAGCCAAATACCACAGTCCATCACAAAATACTGCCAGCAGGACAACATACAACCCCAAAAATTTCCACTTGCTGGCAATTAGGAGGGCCCAGATGGCCGCCTGGTCATCGGCCCACCGGGAAATTTCCCTGTAAGGTCTATGGCCAATCCGCCCCTGGCCCCCACATAATAAAAGGGGCCTTTCCACATACAGGTAGAATATTTCAGATCAGAGATTTTTTTACATGTGAATCCTCCAATGTTGTATATTTGATAAAGTGCCCTTGTGGTTTACTTTATGTTGGAGAGACAATGCAGGCGATCCGCGATCGTATCTGCAAACATAAATCGACAATAAGAACTAAAAATCTGTTACTTCCACTACCCGCCCACTTTGAGAAATGCAAACACTCTATTGCTCAGTTACGCTTCCAGGTTATAGAGCAAATCAGAAGACCTAGGAGAGGAGGTGATATTAAAAAACTATTACTACGGAGAGAAGCATACTGGATTCATACTCTGGGTACATTACACCCTAGAGGCTTGAACCGTGAATATGAGGTCATGCACTTATGATTGTGTATATTTGGTTTATGTTTTCTTCTGCAGATTCCCACACATCCCAGATAGAGGACTACATGGTATAGTGATTTACGTGTATTTGTATTTGTTTTTTGTTTGTTGTTTTGATTGCCATTGCAAGTTGACACACCTGCACTAATCTAGGTGTTTACATGTTAACTGCTGTTTGCTCCTGATACCTGACACCCTGTGGGCGTGCAATGTCATGATCATGTGACTTTACCTGTCTGTTATAAATAGTCTGTTTTACCTGTAATACTTTACCTGTTGATAAAGGCAACTAGCCGAAACGCGTCCTGGTATATCCTGTATGACATGATCCAATAAATAGATGCAGATTGCAATTTGAAGTCACGACTGCTGGGGATTTCTTGATATTATATACGTGGAGACTGCTCCGTTTCCCACGTGCAGCGTGCACCTGGAGCGAAGTGCCAACTGGTGTATTTACCGATTTTACTGAGGAGAGGCTTGTTTTTGGCCACTGCCATAAAGCCCAGATTTGTGAAGTGCTGCAGTGAAGGTTGACTTTTGGGAAGTTTCTCCTATTTGCACACAGGATCTTTGGAGCTCAGCCAGAGTGAATATTAGGTTCTTGGTTACCTCCCTTACCAAGGACTCCCCCCCGCCCAATTGCTTAGTTTGGTGGGACATCCAGCTCTAGGAACAGTCCTGGTTGTTCCAAAATTCTTCCATTTAAGAATTATGGAGGCCAGTGTGCTCTTGGGAACTTTCAGTGCAGCAGAATTTTTTGTACCCTTCTCCAGATCTGCCTCCACACACTCCTGTCTCTGGGCTGTACAGGCAGTTCTTTCTTCCTTATGGCTTGGTTTTGCTCTGATTTGTATTGTAAGCTGTGAGACCTTATATAGACAGGACTGTGTCTTTCCAAATCATGTCCAGTCAACTGAATTTACCACAGGTGGATTCCAATCAGGGTGTAGAAACATCTCCAAGATGATCAAGAGAAATGGGAGGCCCCAGAGCTAAATTTCAAGTATCATACCAAAGGGTCTGAATACTTATGTCCATGTGAAATTTTGGTTTTTCCTATTTTGATAAATTTGCAAACATTTCTAAAATTCTGTTTTCACTTTCTCATTATGAGGGACTGAGTGTGGATTGACAGTAAAAACATATTTTTTTATATTTGAACAAGGCTGCAATATAACGAGATGTGAAAAAAGTAAACAGGTCTGGAAACTTTCCGACTGTATTATATGTGAAACCAGACAAGCCCTTTAAATATCTGCACAACATACTCTTTCCTAATGTCATCGTCAAGGTCCACATCTTCTAAGAATTTGTTCGCCACCATCTCTAAGGCATCAGTTGGCCAAGTCTGGAACCAATCAATGGTGCAACAGTTGATCAATGAAGGAAACATTCGGAGACGATTTCGGAAGGCATCACCAATAGGGCTCATTGCTGATAGAGAATAACAGAAGCCATTGTTACCATCATTACACGTATTAGGATTCGGCTTACATCATCTAGACTTACAAACGACCTGTCACTTGGTTAGGGACCAATAAACCACCAGCATACAGTGGTGCAGCTGAGATATAGGGTCCTAAATGATAGCAAACCCATCCATTTCTTCAAAGAATAGTAAATGAAACTCAACCTTACCAGGTGAAGAGTCCGTAACTTTCCCTAGAGGTACTGGTCACATTCACACTGTGCTGATGAAGCCAAGGACGGTCGATCTCACTCCACTGTGCATGTGTTCAATGTGCCGTGCATTCACAGTGAAGCGGGGTGTGCCACCCTCAGCTTTATCCCAATGCTGCTGGAGAAGAGTCCTGGACTCTTCGTCTGATACTGAATGTTTGAATTTCATTTATTATTTTTTGCGGGGATGGATGGGTTTTCTATGGGTGGGTTTGGCACCCTATACCCCAGCTGTATAACAGCATGCTGGCGGTTTAGAGTCCCCAAACTGGGTGACAGGCTCCTCGTAGGTCTCCTTACCCAGCACAATGTGTAAGTTAGCTCTGACTCTCTCGATGAAGAAATTGTACATAGCCATAGGGGTGGCTTCAATCTTTTTCCCTTCTGTTCTTGCGACGGACTGCATTTTCTCAACTATATCTGCTTTCTCATCTGCCGGGAATATATTGGGGACATCTCCGGTGTTCAATAACATGTTGATATCCTCAACAAACGCCTCGTCTTTGATTTGGTTATCGCAAAACAGGAAGACTGTGTTCTTCCCGGCGACCCCCGCTTGCAGCATCACTTTCTTGACGTCGTCCCGCCATTCGTTTATGGTATAGTTCTTTGTTATTTCGATTTGAAAAAGTTCAAAGGCGTTCATGAAGGTGGCCAGTTTTGTAGCACTCTGTCTACCGCTTCCCCCAATTCCAACCAACAGCAGGTGACCATTGTCCTGTTTCAACACCCGACAGATCCTCGAGATGTGTTCTATGGCAAACTTAAACATCACCAAAGACATCGGAGCTTTGCTGATATTATTGAATTCATCCAGGTAATATTCCATGACGGACGTTAATTGCTTCAGATCTGTGATTTCATCATATACTTTAGTGTCACTGTCAGGTTTAAAATAGTCTCCGAAGAAGAGGCTTCGGATGTTGTCATCAACCACTTTTCCAGTCGGTGCCAAGTGGCTTAGAACCTAGGAGACAAAACACATAAGATGCACATAAGACCAATTATCTCTATGATAGTTCATCAAATGTAACACCATAAAGGGTTTATACCACTACAAAGACTTATCTATGGATACGGGATAAGTGTCTGATCGGCGGTGATTCTACAGCGGGGGCCCACGCTGATCACAAGAATGGGGTCCCTGTTTTCTCCTGTTTGGATGGAGCGGCGGTCATGCATGCATAGTGCTGTTCCATTCAGCTCTAAAGGTGGCCATACACATGAGATTAAAGTTGGCTGGAATGGCAGATTTTGGCCATTCTGTCCGACTGTCATTTGACAAACTACCGCAAACTTTCACGTTGGCCACTGTTGTCTACTGAAAATGTAAGTTGGAAAACTTTGGCCGTTCATCGGCCAAATATGCATGTTGATAGTACGATCGGCTGAACTTGCCACTGTGTTCAAGCACTAGGAGCCGATTTTTATTAAAAACTTACTCCCTGGTCGGTTTAGTTGGTGGGATCATTCGTATAAACGATCCCATGAATGATAGATCAGCCACAATGCAGCTGATCATTATCTCAAGTGTATAGCCAGTCTAAGGGACTGCCAAGTACAGAGTCGGACTTAAAGGGGTATCCCAATCATAGACAATGGGGGCATATCGCTGGGACCCGCACCTATATCGAGAACGGAGCGGGGAGTGCTGCGTCCGTGCTGCGTCCATAGCAATGAATAGGAGCGCACTGCGCATGCGCGGCCACCACTCCCATTCATTTCTATGAAGCCGACGGAAATAGCCGAGCCAGGGCTCAGCTATTTTCGGTGGACCCATAGTAATGAATGGAGGGCGGCTGCGCATGCGCGGTGCGCCCTCCGTTCATTTCCCCGCTCCGTCCTCGATATAGCAATATAACCCCATTGTCTGGGATGGAAATAACCCTTTAAGTCTCTTGGGCCCACCAGAGGAAATGATTCTGAGGGCCCACCCTATGTGTATATAGGACCTTAAGGGCCCAGTTTTATTATGGCCCCATTATTGTCAGAGCTTGGGCCCACCGGAGGATCGTCTAGCACGCCAGACTGACCCTGGCCAAGTATAAACGCCAGCAGAACAGCTGAATGGACAGGGCACCTGTTTTTGGTATCCGTGTGGCCCCAGTAGTTAGACCCCGGCAGATCCAACACTTATAGCCTATTCTTTGAAGAACCTCTTTAATGGGGTTCTCCCATAAATCATGTTCGTACCAAAAGTCCTACAAGACTGTACATTGCTGTTTTAAAGTATTTTACAATGTTTCTAGCATAATGTAGTGCTTCCATGTCACCCCCTTGGTGCTGTTGCTAATCTGTACCGCAGGGGATGGGTTCTAGGCAGAATCAGTTTCTTTCCCCTCTGGCAGCTGATAATACAGTCCCTTTAAGGCTGTTCATACACATTAGATTGGCTGGGCATTTATGTGTTCTAAAGAGGGACAGGGAAGAAAGCTATTAGTATATGGTAGTCTATCTCCAAGAGAACACATAGATTGGGCAGAATCAAATCAACAGCCTGATCTTATCTACCTTGATATCTGCTGTCAGGGTACAGTGAGAAGGTCCCCATACACATTAGATGGTCTGTCCGTCTCACCAAAATTGGCTGACATTCATCTAATGCATACGGCCAGGTTCACTTTACATACAGGAGGGATCTTCTCAGCAATAGTGTTACACTACTGCTCCTTCCCTGACAAGTGGGGCAGAAAACTATTTCTATTGACTGACCAGCAGTGTACAGAGGATCGCTAGGCAGAAACCTGGCTGTGGGGAGAGAGACCGAGCATGCATGTGTAGTGATATCTTCAGATTTGTAACTTTGATCATAACCACTTTCCATTTCTGGTCTGCTTTTCCTGGTCTTTTTACATGTCACCCATTGTAGAGCAAATCAAATTAGACATATCTGGTTTAGAAACCTATTTTCATATTAGGAAATTAACAGGAGGGTGCAGGGAGAACCTCATCAGGAATCTCCACTATTAGCCAGAAAAGAATGTGACTACAAAGAGCATCTCTTGCTTTGGAGGACCACAGATGTCCTTGCATTAAAATGACAACCCAATGATTTTAATGGGCACAGTGTAATCCTTAATTTCCCCTGCGGTGGCGCTGCAGAGAAACTGAACATTTGCTGCTGAGCTTCCCTGATCACTGGGGTCTCAGCAGCGGAGGACCCGTCTAACAAAAAATTATGTAAAATGGACAAATAATTTTGTGAAACTCAAAGGATTATTAAACGTCATTACCACACACTTAAAGGGGTTATCACACGAATAATGTAAAAAATGAAAATCAGACATTATCTAGTACATGACAACCTCTTTTTAACAAAGCTAGAACCAGCTCTGTACCTCACATGGATCCAGAGATCTCCGCATTCATTACTCTGCTAGATTCATATCAAGCTGACAGCTCGGGGAGTGTCTTTTCTGCTGCAGCTCAGGAGGCGTGTCTCAGCTCTCCCTATCACAGCTCAGGAGGCGTGTCTCAGCTCTCCCTATCACAGCTCAGGAGACTGTTAAAAGTTAAAACTGAGCATGTGCGGCCTGCTCAGTGAATAGGTCAAAGAAATAAGAAATTAAGTGGTCCTATACAGATACATTTTATTGAATAACTCTGTAGCTGTACAAAATTTTTAATGACATGCAATTACAAAAGTATTCAGATCCAGGGACAGGTTTGAAAACTGTAGAATATTTTTCGTGGGACAACACCTTTAAGAAATATTGAATCCATAACAGACTGTCCAAAAATCAGTACATACAGACTCAAGACCGCAAAAAGGTAGTGCAAAAATAACACTGCAGCGTTAAACTATTCACTAAATGCTGGTAATTCTGAAGGGAGAAGTCATAATGTGACATATTTAATAATGGACTTTCAATTCTGATAAATTCCCCCCATCAAGTTTATGAATATGATTTGTGGAGATCATTAGCAGCCTGTCATGTAAAGACGCCAAAGAAATCAGTCCTTAAATATCTAGCCAGACAGAATGAAACTTTTGCTGCCCTCCAAAGTTAAAGCTGTGGAAAACCTCTCCTATTCATTTGTTTTAAATTGCAATTTGGCACTTAATCTAATGGACCCGTCTCTATGATACATTTCTAAATTTGTAATCATTAATAATTATGTGAAAGTATTATCTGCTTCACAAAATACAGAGAGTTTAAATTATATCAGCAGATTGTTTCTGGAAAAAAAAAAAATCGGGATACTCCTTCCATTCTTGCTTGCAATACATAATGGGGGGCTTATTTAGAAGATCTACAGTGGATAGAATTATCCCAATTAGGCCTTGTTTACGCGTCAGTTTTTCGATCAGTTATTGTGAGCCAAAACCAGGTGCGGGTCTAAAACACAGGACAGTTGCAGATCTTTTCATGATATCTTATCCCTGTGTAGCCTCCACTCCTGGTTTTGGCTCACAAAAACCTGATGAAAATAACTGACCAAATAACTAACATGTTAACAAGGCCTGACATGTACATTGCTTTCTGCTTTAGGTCTTTGGGCCAGTATAACGTCTTGTTTTGTCATTGTTCTTGCATTTTGAGACACCTAAAAGGCTATGTACACCTTCAGTGGCATTTTTTGCATTTTACTTATTTTTGGCTAAAACTCATATACTCATATAATTTGCCTTTATTAAAACCATAAAGCCATTCTGTCACAAAAGGTTAACTGTTTTTCTAACCGTGTGACTGGTACTTTCATTTTAAGCGGTTCTAATAAACCTTATCTCTAAATTACTAAGAGGTCACACTTTTTTAAGCCACATTCTTATCAATTAGATAAGAACTGAGCTGTAATGAGTGTTTATAATGTCAGAGAGCAGAAATAAGGAGCCTGTCAGCTCCCAAACTGATGGAAAAGAGAGAAAATCAGGAAGCTGCTTCTAGAGCATTTCAGCTCTGTACAGCAAAAAAGGACTCCATATTTTTAATAAAGACCAATTGAAAAAATTTTTTAGCTCACAATGAATACAATGCAATAATAAAAACAAAAATGGCCCCCAAAAGGTGTACATAGCCGTTAACCTTTTTTTTAATTCCATTTTGTCAGTACTATGCCATGTAAAATTAAAAACAAAATGTCCTTCCATGATCACAGAGATATACAGTTTTTCAATAGGAGAGCAAGGCCATCTCTGTTTATGGCTTTCCTGCACGAAGAAGATATTATATGTAAGGATATCCCCATCAGAATAGTAGGTGTAGGACTGGGATAACTGACAGAATGACAACTCAGAGGAGCTGTGTATTGAATAGTATCAGGTAAGGAGCCCTGACTAGCCACACTACTGCTGACTCTAATTGAGTCACTGCCCATCACTCCTCCCTGGTCTGACTAATGGTCTGACAAAGAGTGTTAAGTGAGACTCTCTGCCATGCTAAAAGTTAAAGACAATGGAGTTTATTCCACTCCATGTACATGGAGTGGAATAAACTTACATATATGTAAAACATTTAGATTTTTTTATAAGCCTCAATAAACAGCCCTGACTATTCACACTACGGGTTACATAGGGGAGGTGTGGCACTCAATTTCAGTCACCATTCCTCACTCCTCCGTGGTCTGACAGAGAGGGTTAAGTGAGACTCCTTTAGTGCTCTTATTAAGAGAAACAAAATAAGAGTATTGCAGGTTTGATACCTTTTAATGGCTAACAAAAATAGAAGTAATGATGTTACATAGCGAGCTTTAATGGTACCAGACTTTTTCCCTTTTTTTTGACCAAATAAAGTGAAACTCTTTGACATGCTAAAATGAACAGGAACTAGTATACATGGAGTGGCATAAAAATATATCCAGACAGTCCACTGATTTTTTTAAATTAAAAAATTCATAGTATACTTACATATAGATTGTTAATATGTGATTAAAACATTTTGATGAAAGTTTAAATATTGTAAATGGTAAGGAAACAGTTGTAATAAAAAAAGAACAACGATTTTAAATTTTTTTTATGTTGTTAAATAATACATTAAATAATACATGAATACATTTGTAAAAGTTGGCATTTCATATGTATGCATTTTTATAATCTCTGCTAAAGCTTCAGCTTGTGCAGTTTTCTTGAGATGTGTGGAAGTGGCTTTCTTTCCTCTGCCTATTCACTACCTATGCATACTCAGCAGAGCCAAGCATGCATATGTATAGAAGGATCGGTATAGATAGGATTCGACAGACAGTTAGCTCAATGGTATGGCCAGCATAAAGGGGTTTTGCAGTGTTTAGATATTGATCACCTATCCTCAGGAGGGGTTAACGATTTCTGATTGGTGGGAGTGCAACAACGGGCACCCCGCCAATCAACTGATTGAAGAGGGCGCGGCGTTTGTGCTAGCACCGATTTCTCTTCAGTGTTTTACCTGCTCCCCACCTAGATCGGAGCAGTGACACTGTGTAATTACACCTTCCTCTCCCATTAACTGGAATGACAGCGCTGTGACCTTTTGAAATAACTGATGGGTGCGTGCCGGGTATCAGATCCCTGCCCAGGGGTGGACTGGAAACTTAAAGTGGCCCTGGAAAAAATATTAAAAGTGGCCCCATTTTGTAGTCGGGTCCAAATTGATGGAAGGCAGGGCCAGCAATACCATATTGTGGTACATTATACTACCCCAACAGAGCCAAATACCACAGTCCATCACAAAATACATCCCCAAAAAAACTTCCACTGGCTGGTCAAGAGAAGGGCCCAGGCGGCCCCCTGGACATCGGTCCACCAGGAAATTTCCCTGTAAGGCCTATGGCCAATCCGCCCCTGTCCCTGCCGATAGGTCATCAATGTCTAAGCACTGCACAATCCCTTTATATTGTATAAAAAGGCATTAATTAACTATATACTAACAAAAAGGGTATCAGGTCAGATGCTGAAGTATATGTCATGAGTGCAGCATTACATAGAAACACAGTTCTACTTTTAAGGCTTCATTCACACCACTGTATTTTGTTTCCGTGTCCGTTCGTTTTTTTTTTTTGCGGACCGTATGCGGAACCATTCATTTCAATCTACTGATTGAAGAGGGCGCGGCGTTTGTGCTAGCACCGATTCCTCTTCAGTGTTTTACCTGCTCGCCACCTTTTTGCTAGCGCAAAAAAAACGGAAGGTACTCCGTGTGCATCCCGTTTCCGTATGTCCGTATTTTCGTTCCACAAAAAAGATAGAACATGTCCTATTCTTGTCCCTTTTGCTGACAAGGGTAGGCATTGTTACAATGGATCCGCAAAAAAAAAAAAAAAAAAAACGGAAAAACGGATGCCATACGGAACGTCATCCTTTTTTTGCGGATCCGCAATTTGCAGACCGCAAAACACATACGGACGTGTGAATGAAGCCTAAGGGTGAAGATTTGCAACTCAATGAAAGTACAGCCCAGCCTAATACTATATACAGTACTTACAGCATAAAATAAGGTACCGCCATCATCACTCTTGAGACTTCTTAATTAAAATACAAATAATTTCTACCTGCCACAATCAAGCTGCAAACATTACATTGTATATTATAATGAAATCACGTCTATAATCCATATGTGCATTCTAATCTTTGAACTCATTAATAGGCAAATTGACGAGATCCAATTTAATTTTCCCTAAGTCTTTTGAATGGCACAGAATAATGATTAACGCCTTTGTTCAGTAAAATGGTACAAAATAAAACACTGAAGGAATAGCACATTATCACAAAAACACCCAAACGACTATCTACAATTACTTTGCTTTTAAAACATACGGTGAATAAAATGTGAGTTGCCAACATTTCTGATGTTCTAAGGACATGAAATTCCCAGCAAAATGAATTATACAACACTAGATTAGATTAATATGGCAGTATGATAAATGTGTAAGTCCTCCCGAGACTCCTAGTTCCTTGATTCCCAAGAGGCCCAATAAAGGGGTTTTCTGGGATTTCGATATTGATGGCCTGTCCTCAGGATAGGTCATCACTATCTGATTGGTGGGGGTCCGATAGATCAGCTGTTTGAAGAGCCTGCGGTGCTCCCGCTGCAGCCTCCTCACAGCATACCAAGCACAGCGCTGTACACTGTATAGTGGCTGTGATTGGTATTGCAGCCCAGCCCAATTCACTTGAATGGGACTAAGCTGCAAATTGGCCATGTGACCGATGAAGTGACGTCACTGCAGGGGCGGACTAGGAACTTAAAGTGGCCCTGGACATAAAAAAAACTATGGCCCTATTTAGTACTTGGGTCCAGACTGACAGAAGGCAGGGTCAGCACAAGTAGGTGGGGCCAGCAATACCATATTGTGGCACATTATACCATTACCTTTACCATTACCATTACCTTCTCATTATACCATATTGTGGCACATTATACCATTACCTTTACCTTCTCATTATACCATATTATACCACATTGTGGCACATTATACCACCCCAAAATACCTCCCCAAAACTGCCCCTCTGTGGTGGCCAGCATCAGCTGCCCTGTTCCGTCCTCCTACTCCAGTTGCCTCAGGATGGCAGTACAGTTGAATTCAGGAGTCGGGAGAGGGTCAGATCATTACTTACCTGGCTGGCAGCTGTGTGGAGGGCTCAGGCGGCCCCCTGGGCATCAGCCCACCGGGACGTTTCTCCGTAGGGTATATGGCTAGTCTGCCCCTACATCACTGACCTAGGAAGAACCCCTAAGGCCTCCATTACAGAGACAGATGCCACAAGAGCGTCCCTTTAGCCCCACTTTGGTGGCATCATTTGTTGCCAAGTAGAATAGCTTGCACTATTCCATGCAGAAGCATCTGGTAAAAAGTATACTGCATGGTAACAAATTATATTTTAAGAAGGCACCTATGGGGGACGAATGCCACTAAATGGCATCCGTTTTATGAGCATGTTTAAGGGATGTGGCGGGAACTTTTACATGCACAGTGTACTCTGTTCAACATCTATGGGGCTGAAGAAAACAGCTGAATTCTGTAACCAAATCCTCCTGTTCCAGCTTCTCAGGCTTGTGGTTCTGGTAAGCTGAGTTTTTAATACTGATGATCTATCCTCAGGATAGGTCATCAGTATTTGATCAGTGGTGGTCCGATACCGGGGACCCCCGCCAGTCAGGTGTGTGAGAAGGCAGCGGCATAGCCTTCTCAAAACTTTTCCTAGGCCAGTGATGCCACATTCATCAGTCATATGGCCTAAGAGCAGCTCGGCCCAATTGAAGTGAATGGGGCTGGACTGCGTTACCAAGCACAGCCACTATACAGTGTACGGCGCTGTGCTTGGTAAGCTGAGAAAGCAATTGCGCTCCTGTCTTCACAAACAGCTGATCGGCGGGAGTCCTGGGTGTCAGACCCCCACCGATGAGTTACTGATGACCTATCCTGAGGATCCAGCCTGAGCCACTCTGATAAATTTGGAGCCTCTTTAGACTGCCTTACCCTGTCTGCGTTTTAGGTAGGATTAGTAAATCTGGCCTTTTGTTTCGTAAAAATAAGGTAACCATGCCAGCCAATCCTACCTTGTCAACACTTTGCTTAAAGCAATTAGACGTTGTCTCTTTGACCATATTGAAGAAAGTCTGCCTGTCATCAGGGTCAATTAAGCGATCATAAAATACCCGGTAAACTTCATGTATCCAAAGTCTGATCAGTTTGTCATTGTCCTGGAAAACACAGACATAAGAATTAATTTGTTAGGCAGTTCACATCACTGTGAGGAGAACAGACAAATAATGCCGCTTTCACACAAGCAAGTTCAACACATTGAACTCTTAGCATGTTTCTGCGGCAGCTCCCGTCCTGACCTCACTAGCACTGACGGGGAGCATAGCATTATATTGATCTATGATGCTATGCGACCGTTACCGTTCTGGAATGCATTGCATAACACTGACAGCATTATGTCAGTGTTATCCAATACATTCCAGAACTGTAAGGGTTACATAGCATCATAAAACAATATAATGCTATGCAACCCCGTTGGTGCTTGTGAGGTCAGGACGGGAGCTGCCGCAGACACATGCTGTGAGTTCAATGTGCTGCACTCGCTTGTGTGAAAGCGGCCTAAAGGAAAAAAAACGTATCCTGTATTTTAAGCATCCTTTATGATCATTTGGCATCTGTTTTATCCATTTCAGTCTGAGATCCCTTATTTTAGACGGAAAAAAAAGTGCTGCATGCAGTAGTGGTTTTTTAGATATTCATTGTGCATTACCTGTAAATGAGTGTGTGGACACAGCAGCACTCCGCGGACCACCCGGGAGAAGTCTCGTAAGTTAAAAACATAGTGGGATTTGGAAGGAGTTGGCAGGAACTTTTCCACAGCTGTCTTGTAAATTGCCATGGTTGCTTGTATCATCAGTTTGCCAGATCTGAAAAACAGCACGTGGAATCTTATTCTTCCAAACCATACAGTTTGATTTGTAGCTATTTTTGCTTAATGTGTGATCGTTCAAGCGCCACCTCACCTTCAAACAGCTAGTTAAAGGGCATCTGTCAGCAGTTTTGTACCTATGACACTGGCTGACCTGTTACATGTGCACTTGGCAGCTGAAGACATCTGTGTTGGTCCCATGTTTATATGTGTCCGCATTACTGAGAAAAATGATGTTTTAATATTTGTAAATTAGCCTCTAGGAGCAACGAGGGCGTTACCATTACACCTAGAGGCTGAGCTCTCTCTGCAACTGCTGCTCCCTCAGCAATTTGAAGGGCCAGGCATGATGATGTTTTCACTGCATGGCCTTGTCAATCAAACTGGAGAGGGCGTGGCAGTTGCAGAGAGAGCTGAGCCTCTAGGTGTAATGGCAACGCCCCCATTGCTCCTAGAGTCTCATTTGCATATATTAAAACTTCATTTTTCTCAGCAATGCGGGCACATATGAACATGGGACCAACACAGATGCCCTCAGCTGCCAAGTGCACATGTAACAGGTCAGCCAGTGCAGGTTCACAGTGAGTTTTTTTAGAGGAGATTTTGAGGCAGATTTTCCTGCAGGCTTTATAGCCAAAGCCAGAAGTGGATTCAAAAGGTATTGGAAATATAAAGGAAGGACTTACACTCCTCCTTCCTGCTGGATCCAATTGTGGCTTTGACAGAAAAACCTGCAGGAAAATCTGCCTCAAAACATTCTCCAGAAAAAATTGTGGGAACCTACCCTTAAAGGTGTTGTCTTACTTCAGCAAATATCATTTATTATGTAGATAAAGTGAATACAAGGCACTTACTAATGTATTGTGATTGTCCATATTGCCTTCTTTGCTGACTGGATTATTTTTTCCATCACATTATACACGGCTCATTTCCATGGTTACAGACCACCCTGCAATCCATCAGTGGTGGTCGTGCTTGTACACTATAGAAAAAAGCTCTAGCTTCTCTGCTGGCCAGAACCGCGGAACCGCACAAAGGCTGGTTCTTTTTCCTATAGTGTGCAAGCACGACCGCTGCTGATGGATTGCAGGGTGGACATAACCATGGAAGCAAGCAGTGTATAATGTGATGGAAAAATGAATCCAGCCAGCAAAGGAGGCAATATGGACAATCACAATACATTAGTAAGTGCCTTGTATTAACTTGCTCTACATAATAAATGCCATCTGCTGAAGTGAGACAACCCCTTTAAAGTGTGCTTTTAATTTTGATGTCAAGGAGTGGGACCCCCACCTGCTAGTCGCTAGTGGAGAGTCGCTGCTCTGAAGGACTCAATGCTATAATGCATTATATGGTCACTCATTCATCTGAATAAGTACTAGGTGATACCACGCTGGTACTTCAGCGGCAGGCCGTAGATTCCTCGCTGACAAAAGCGGACCACCAGTGACTTAAGTTGCCAGATATACGCAGATCATCTGATCAGCAGTTATTCATAGGATGACTTGTCCAGATAGGGACCGCTTCTTTAGCAATGTCAGGTATGACTTCACCAGTTTTTCATTTCAGGCTACAGTACAGTACTTATGAGATTTTTCTAAAAATTACTTTTGAGGGAGAACTTCAACCAGGCAAACATACCTGCCTGATTTCTGCAATTTTTAATCAAGAGTATCGGGACCTTCAGCTTGTGTAGAGCTTTACACAATCTCTTCCTAATGACGGCCATTGAGTATTAAGCAGGAATTGTAAATCTTACATAATTCTCCTCATTGTATTCAGCCAGCAGATAAGTAGTGATTTTACTAAATGGGAAATCAAACTGCTTCACGGCAAAAGCTTTCTAAACTTTACTGAGGTACTTGATGTGGGAAGGGATTACTTGTGGATTCTCACAGTCTATGTTTAAAGGGGTATTCTAGATATATGAAGTCAACCTCTATCCGCAGCTGCTGGGACCTTCACGATCAGAAGGACAGCAGCGGGCCCCACAGCATATGAGGCCCCTATTCTCATAATAGCAGAGGTCTCAGCAGCCCGACCAGGCAGGATGGGGATCAGGGACCCCTGTGCTGGAGATAGGTAAGTGTCCCACAGCCTCTATAAAACATTAATGGCATATTCTGCGGATATGACATAAATGTCTATGAGGGAAATACCCCTTTATGCTGTAAAACATTAACAAATACCTTAGAAATGAAATATCAAATCCTTTGCTGAAATGCCAGTCTGATATGGAGCAAAATATTTTTGTCAATGTTTCATCATCAAAGGCGTTGATAGAAACTATGTTCAAGTGTCGAGTGAAGCGACCTGCAAAGAAAAATGTAAAGTAACAAACAGAAAAGGGCACTGACAGTGAGCAACAGAGTACGTGTATAGTGGAGGGGATCTACTGTGTCTACAACGTATTGAAACTGTATCAGTTTTGTTGGAACATTTGTTGCAAACCAGATAAGAGGAATTTATATATAGCAGAGCTCAGTCAGTTAAGACAAAACACGCCATCACATTGATTTGAATGAATGGGGCAGAGCTGAACAAAGACCATGTGACCAATGGACGTGACGTCACAGGCTGGGTAAGAGGCTGCAGAACTGATCTGACCACTGTAGCCCCTTCCAAAAGCCGGTTGGTGGGGGGGCTGGGAGTCGGACCACCATCGATCCGATATTGACTGCCTATTCTGACAAATAGGTCATCAGTATTTAAAGGGAACCTGTCATCTCCGAAACACCCCCTGAACTAGAGTAAGTGTTGTATAGTGTAAGTGATGCTGAATCCGAATATGTAAGTTTTATCTTCATACTCACTTCCATTCCGACGCTGTGCTCCCACAAACCAGCAGTAAAATGCACTCAGTGGACTCTTCTTTGAGTCCTCTCCATTATGTGAGTGAGCACCGGAGTCCACTGAGTGCATTTTACTGCAGGTTTGTGGGAGCACAGCGTCGGAATGGAAGTGAGTATGAAGATAAAACTTACATATTCGGATTCAGCATCACTTACACTATACAACACTTACTCTAGCTCAGGGGGTGTTTCGGAGATAACAGGTTCCCTTTAAGTCCCCTTTAAAGGGGTTGCCCAGTCCTTTTATATTGATGGCCTATCCTCAGGATACACCCCACCGACCAGCTGTTCTGCATTAGCTAGGGCCCCAGAAGTTGGCGACAGTACTTCATAGCTCCATCCATAATGTAGTGGATGGATCTGGTTACTGCAGTGCTGCTACCATTTAAATGTAATAAATGTAATGTCTCTGTCTAGTTCACAGTGGATGGTAGTAATGTGTAATTCGGGCACCAGAACTCCTCCCGAACAGCTCAACAGTGTGGGTGCGGGGTGTAGAACCCTTGCAGATTTGAAATTGAGGGCTTAGGGCTCATGCACATGGCCGTTGATCGGCCGTTCCATGCATTGGCGACTGCAATTTGCAGTCCCCAAGGCACGGGCAACATCCGTGCTGCTGCCGTCGACGGATCCAGACCCATTCAACTTGAGTGGGTAAGCGATCCGTCCGCACCGCAAAAAAATAGAACATGTTCTATTTTTTTGCAGTGCGGAGTCTGTAGTAATTCTGTTCCCCACCATACCTTCTGGATTGCGGACCCGTTCAAGTCAATGGGTCCGCATCTGTGATTCGGTGCAAAAATGGCCGGGGCCTATATATTGCGAACCTGCTGTTTGCGGCCCTTATCCAGATGAAAGACCATCAACATAGAAACACTGAACAATCCATACAAGGCCAACTTAATATGTAACCAATTAAGGGGCATCTGTCAGCATATTTGTACCTATGACACTGGCTGACCTGTTACATGTGTGCTTGGCAGCTGAAGACATCTGTGTTGGTCCCGTGTTCATATGTGCCTGAGTTGCTGAGATAAATGATGTTTTAATTAATGCAAATGAGGCTCTAGGTGCAATGTGCTCAGCTCTCTCTGCAATGGCAATGTCCTTGTTGCTCCTAGAGGCTCATTTGCATATATTAAAACATCATTTTTCTCAGCAATGCGGGCACATATGAACATGGGACTAACACAGATGTCTTCAGCTGCAAAGTGCACATGTAACAGGTCAGCCAGTGTCATAGGGACAAATCTGCTGACAGGTGCCCTTTAACCTATCATTGTGTTTTCTATTGGGTACAGTCACACGGTCAGAGTTCTTGATGCAGTTTTGGAAGTCAAAACCAGGAAAAAAATGCAAAAAAGAGGAGAAGTCATATCTGTCTGTTATAATTTCTCTTCCTTTACAATTCACTTGGCTTCCAAAACTGCACCAGGAAACCTGGCTGTGAGGCAGAAACCTTTAGATGTGTGAATGGAAACCAGAGAATCTAGAGAAGATCGACCCAAACATGGGGAGAAGATACAAACTCCATGTAGATGTTGTGCTTTGTCGGATTTGAACAACATGCTGCTATATACTTACATAATGTATTGTTATACAGTAATAATATTCCAGACAGAACTTTCTGTATGAAACATAATTCCTATATCAATTTCATATTCCATATATAGTGGTCCCTGAGAACTTGACTAGTCGTCCCAGCCGCAGTGGTAAGACAGTGGCTGATCCTCCGGCCGTCTCTGTACATCTTTACAGTGCAGGCACAGAGAATAGGGAGTTTATAGATCTGTGCCAGAGCCCAGCATTCACTGCTGCTATTATATTTGCAGTTTTATTGCTCTCTGGAGATTGATAGACCTGACTATATTTCACAATATCTACTCCGTGGACAATGATTATTCAATATGTGCCAACATAATTTATCTCTTCTCTCGTGATATTTCTGAATAATCAGCAACCATTATGTTTTACTTCCAGAATTTATCACTTGGCCCAATAACATACCTTGTAAATCTTGGCTATGGTTATACAAATTAATATGTGCAATATTACCTCCGGTCAAAAAAAATATTACAGCTATTTACATCACACTGGGAGGAATCATTTACAATTTTTTGCCTCTGTGAAAATATTTAAAGGGGCTCGCCGCAATTTTCATATTGATGGCCTATGCTCAGAATATGTCATCAATATAAGATCAGCGGGGGTGCGACTCTCGGCACTCCCGCCGATCAGCTGTTTGAGTAGAGCTCTGGTGAGCGCCGCAGCCTTCTCACAGCTCACCAATCACAGCGCCGTACATCATATAGTGGCTGTACTTGGTATTGCAGATCACCCCCTCACTTAAAGGGGTTATCCCATGAATAATGTAAAACATGTAAATCAAACATCATATAGTACATTACAATACCTTTCTAACAAAGCTAGAACCAGCCCTGTACCTCACATGGATCCAGAGATCTCCACACTCTGCTCAGCTAGATTTATATCAAGCTGACAGCTCGAGGGGAGTGTCTTTTCTGCTGCAGCTCAGGGGGCGTGTCCGTGCTCTGCCTATCACAGCTCAGGAGGCAGATGAAGGATGAATCTGAGCATGTGCGGCCTTCTCAGTGAGCAGGACAAAGAAATAAGAAATTAAGTGGTCCTATACAGATACATTTTATTGAATAACTCAGCCGCTATACTAAATTTTTAATTACATGCAATTACAAAAGTATTCAGATCCAGGTGCTGGTTTGAAAACTGTAGAATATTTTTCGTGGGACAACCCCTTTAAAATGTGCCTGAGCTGCGACTAGACCTTGTGACTGATAAACATGACGTCACTGGCCTAGGAAGAGGCCTAAGTGCCACGGCCTCTTCATACAGCTGATCAGCAAGGGTGCTAGTAGTCAGACCCCCACTGATCAGATATTGATGACCTGCCCTGAAAATAGACCATCAGTATCAAAATACCAGAGGACCCCTTTAACTATCTAAGGTATGGAGACAGCTTTGTTTTTCTATACCAGGGCTGGCCAACCTGAGGCTCTCCAGCTGTTGTAAAACTACAACTCCCACCATGCCCTGCTGTAGGATGATAGCTGTAGGCAGACTGGGCATGCTGGGAGTTGTAGTTTTGCAACAGCTGGAGAGCCGCAGGTTGGCCAGCCCTGTTCTATACAATACATTTTTAGTTGTAACATTTTTTTTTTTAGATTTCTTACCAGTAATATCATTCCTCCCACCTCCAGGGGGCCCCATTGCAGACAAAAATAAGACATCAACAATATCTAGCCGCGAGGTGTCCTTTCTGTCATACCAGTGTCCATGGTCTATCCACTGCCTCAATAGTTCAATAGGTGGCTGGGCTCCATAAATTTCTTTTGCTGGCATGTTCAGATCATCTATAGACAAAAATAAAGAGCCCCCCAGTTATGGTAGAGGAACAACTGAATATTTCTATAAAAAAAGGGGGGTTATCTGATCACGACACTCCTATTTTATTTCAAAACCAGTCTCACAAACTGCAGGTCTGGCTTCATAAATGATTGCTCGGCCAGGCTGTACATATTCCCTTTAGTGTTACCTTTCATCATTAGGTCATTTTTAGGTCCACAATTCTGTGCTAATGAATCTCTTAATATATCTATATACCTGTTGAATCTTTATTTTTTTTTATACAGGGCTCCAAATCCCCTGCGTAGACACCGTTAAAAGAATAGCCTGATCTGAAGCCACCACTAGAGGGAGATAAGGAGCTTACTGCATACTGTGAGTTCAGTGTATAACCATATGCAGCTAGCTCCCTCTAGTAGACGATATAGGTAAGACAGCATGTTATGTTTTAAATCTATAGGGATATAGAGCTCAGAGCTTTAAACAAAAAAATATATTAAGAAATTAGTGAGCAGAGAATTTTGAGCCTATTCAGATTTAAAAAAAGATATTCCTGGGTGGGCATCCACTTTAAAGTAACACCAAGAGGAGAACAGAACATGATAACAGGGTGGGTGGGTGAGTTAAGACCAGCACCACCTCTTTAAATGAACGGGCCATCAGTCACCACGAGAAACGTAATTTTTATACGTATTTCTTTTTTAAAGTAATTATCTCATAATGAATGTAAAAAATTTAAAATCAGACATAATGACAATCTCTTTCTAACAAAGCTAGAACCAGCTCTGTACCTCACATGGATTCAGAGATCTACACATTCATTGTTTCAATTATCATACTAGACATTTATTTCATGCTGGCAGCTCAGGGGGCATATCCTTTCTGTAGCAGTTTTCTCCCTATAAGAGCTCAGGAGATGCGTCCTTTTTTTCAGGGGGCGTGTGTCCTTTCTGCTGCAGCTCTCTCCATGCAACTGAGCATGTGCGACCACCTCAGCAAGGTGGGCACAGAGATAAGGAAAATAGCAGAAACATTTTATTTATTAACTTTGTAGCTATAATTTTTTAATGACAGGCAATTACAAAGCTATTCAGATGCTGATGAAAAATGTAGAATATTTTATTGTGGGACAACCCTTTAAGATCTCATTACTACCTCTGAGTAAATTTGATGTCTCTGAAAATTTTCTTTTTGAAGAACGGATAAAAAAAAGGAGCATACAGCTTAAACGTTCAATATTCATACAGGGAATCATTTAATTTATAACACTTATTTACAGTGTAACGGACATTTATTTTCCTAATGCGTAGGACCAGTGATCAGAAATGTTTTTCTAATATACTTTATTGATTTTTTTTTACATTTCTATGTGAAAACTTGCTGTAAAGTTTACCCTTAGCAGCGCTCTCTAAATGAACGTTGCTAGGGAATATCCGTCTTCACAGTACAGCGAAGCTCTGACTGAGAAAACACTGCTCCCTTGTATATATATTTCTAAAAATGAACATCTGTACTATATATATAAATATATATATATATATATATATATATATATATATATATATATACACACACACACACTGCCTTCCTGTCTCCCTGCTATTTTTATGCTGTCATCGTGGCCAGCACTGAGAGTGAGAAATCCTTCTGTATCCCCGGCACGCTGAATAACTAACCAGCCATGCAGGATAGATCGAGCAGTCAGCGCTGGGTATTGAGAAGGAGGAGAGGCATGGAGAAGCTGTTTTACAGTTTGCCAGTCACACTTTAAAGCTGTACTCCAGATATTTTTCCCCTCCATTTGTTAAAAGTGTTTTTGCAGGTGGTATACATTGATGACCTCTCCTCAGAAAAGGTCATCAATATCAGATCGGTGGAGGTCCGACACTCGGCACCTGTGCCGATCAGCTATCTGAAGAGCTGCTACTTCCTCTTCATTACACTGCCGGTTGTCTCAGAAGTGCAGTGTAATTACAAGTACTCGCTCCATTCACTTGAATGGAGAGAGTTCTTGTAATTACATTACGTCACCGCTGCAAGGGAGATGACCTGTAGTATAATGAAGAGGGAAGCAGCACTCGCATGGGGCACCTCCTCCTCTTCAAACAGCTGATTGGTGGGGGACCCCCGCCAATCTGATATTGATGACTTATCCTGAATATATACCATCTGCACAACCCCTTTAAATACATCATGTAAAAGCCAGCGCAGGTACTGTGCTCTTTATTGTGGAATTATCCGTTCCGCTGTGGTCTGCTGAGTGGACTGGAAGTCAGTCTCTCTATGCATTCCTAGGAGAGTCACGTTGATGCTCTAATAGGGATGCACAGAAAGACTAACTTCCAGTCCACACAGCAGACGGTGTAGAATTCGGTTATCAGGATGGAGGTGATACCAGCAGACTGGATCAGAGCAGGTAACTGCGATAATGTGGCCAGTAAGAGAATTACCTGCGCTATCCTTTACATGATGTACTTTACGAACGGAGGGGGAAATAATTATTCTGATATCTAGAAAGATTCTTACCCACGAACACGACGGCTTTCTTTCCGACAGGCGGTCCGTACAAGCCCTTTCTTCGGCGATCTAGCTTAGAGAATATGATATCCTGGGTCTGATTTGCAGAGGTTCTTGCTGAGAAGTTGATGCAGTTGGCAATATATTTATCCTTCGGAAGCTTTATTAAGAAGCTGTTTGTAATTGCGGATTTCCCTGTCCCGGTGGGACCCACAAACAGCAAAGGAACAGAATGCTCTACGTATACATTTAAGAAAAAGGACTGTCTGGCTGTCTCCATTGTAGGTATGATAAGATCAGATACCTAGGGGGAAAAAAAAAAAGGATCAGAACACATTAACACTGTGTTAGGCTTTACACACATGTACTGTATAGTCTTTGATACAATCTTTCAGCTAAACACCTGGGTGGATCCAAAAAGGTGGAGAGGTATAAAAATCCTTCCAATATACAGCTCCTGTTTGGATCTGCTCCTGTCTAATAAAATGTCTTGATTGATTTACACTAACAGAATTTCAACCAACTTTACAGCCTTTTTTTTCATTTATACTTTTTGGTGCTAAAACACAGCATTCAGCATGCTCTAAGTGTGCTGTTTTTGAGGAGGGTTTCCATCCATAGACCTGAATGTTTAAATAATGGCCTATTTCTGCTAATCAGTGGGGGTCTAACACCCCTCATCCCAGAGGTCGGCACTGGAACTACACAGCTACATAAACCTTGCAGGGGAGGGAGTTTGTCACTATGGTGGTGCTCCCATTAAGTGGCAGTGACAAGCTCTGTCCTGTACACCGTGCAGTTCCGGCACTAACTGCATGCAGTTACATCCTGATCAGACAGGGTGAGAGGTGTCAGACCCCTACCGAACAGCTAGTGATAGCTTTTCCTGAGGGAAACTCTCTTTAACATAAAGCCACTAAGGGTATGCTCACTCTTCCACCAGAAAAATCAGCTGGTGAAACATTGTTAAGATCCTACTCCATCTCTGATGTACGATCCTAAACTAATAGGCTTTGTAAGTCAAGGGTTATGACATTAGAAAATTGTTCTAGTGAAAGAAATCTCTGCACAAAGCCAAAAGAGGTATTAAAGTACGTTTTTAAAAATCAGCGATGATACAAGCTCACAGGCTTCAGTAGTATGACCTTCTTACATATATTTATGATGAGCAAGACAACTGTTGAAAATGGATGTTTGATATTATCATCCTTTACTAGGAGGCATAAAATCTGCTGCACTGATGGTGGTACTGGCTATGCTATTAGTAATATGAATGGGCAGTCAACCGTTAGTGGGAACCTGATTGGCCGTCACTGCACCCAGAAGTGGCGGTGCAAGCTACTTCAGAGCTGCCTGCGCCACCACTTGTGGGTGCAGTTACGGCATGTACACACTGTACATCTTTGCTCGTTGGGATGAAGACGAAGATGTGCCCACACGTTGTTCTATTAGGGGATTGCACATGCGTGGGAAACAGAGAGGTCTAGCGCTGTCAATCTAATGGAAAGGGGGGCGTGATTGAAAGCAGAGGGACATCATAATTGAGCACTAGGGGTGTCGCTGGAGTGGTGCTCAAACTATATAAACCCGCCCCCTGGTGCTTGAATGGCTCATTTGCATAATTTTAAAAGCTCCTATTTCTCTTGAACCATAATACCGACAGATATAACAAAGGTATCGTTTAACTCAGCTGGATCAACCCTACCAGGCTATATGCCTGGTAGAGTAGGGTTGATCTGGGTGACAAAGCCTCTTTAAAATAGTAATCCGAAGTGGGCTTTGGTACTGGCTGGTACCTCGGTACTAAAGCCCACTTCAAAGTGCAATTTTAAATTGTTTTTTTACACGCAGTAGGAATTCACCGAAGTCTCTTGCGACTTCAGGCGGGACGACCTTTGACTCCACAAAGCCAATACATTTTAATGCTGTAAGGAGACAGCATTAAAATCGAAATATTTGAATGAATCGACTTTGGATCTATGATCCAAAGGTCAATTCGCTCAAGCCTAATGATGATCTATCCTGTGGATGGGTCATCAATATCTAAAAGGTGACAAACCATTTAAGGTCCTTCTACATGCCAGATAAATCACCAGGTATGAGCACCAATCCACAACATAGCAAGTCTGATCATCGCCCTATAAAAGCCTTTTAGCCACTAACCTTTA
Organism: Rhinella marina; assembly: GCA_900303285.1. Classification (NCBI taxonomy): domain Eukaryota; kingdom Metazoa; phylum Chordata; class Amphibia; order Anura; family Bufonidae; genus Rhinella; species Rhinella marina. The sequence continues at coordinate 1,978,439 of ONZH01001400.1, read as the reverse complement.
CGCCGATGGGCATGGCCAGTTTCACACATGAGTGTACAGGAGGGACACATTTATGTCACTGAGCTTTCCAAAAACTTTTCATATGTCATAATAATATATCAAAGCTTTTGATCGGTGGAGGTCTGAGTGCTGAGACCCCCACTGATCATTAAAGAATATTGAGAGAGGGAAATGCTCACATAGCGCTCTCACTGCAACAGAAAGTCTATAGGTCCATCGCAATTCTTTCTCCTGCAGTGCTACGTGAGTGCTTCTCTCTCCTTGTGCGATCAAATGGTGGGAGTATCGGCATTCAGACCCGCACTGATCAAAAGCTTTGGTATGGCTCTTTGACATAGCAAAAGGTATTTGAAAGCTCAGTGACACTTTTATCTTGAGATGTTACTCTACTTTCTACACCACCCATTTACTGTAGTAAGATTGAGATGATTTTTGCGACTTTTTAAAAAAGTCACTGTTGATAAATCTGGCTTAAATAGTCACTGTACTTTCACACAATTTAATTTAATTTAATAGAGAATGGTATAACTAGCAAATTTCTAAATCACTTCATTTCAAAAACTTGCCTTCATCCACCTGAAAAAAAAAGCTGTAAAGTCATGGCGACTAGGGGTCTCACGTACAGCTAACTTGCAGTCCACTGCCTGTTGTCAGGAAACATCCTTCCTTAGTAACAGAAACACAGAAGAAGGCAGAGAGGAAGTGGGAGCGTGTCAGAGCTAGCTAAGATCCTGAGCCTGATAAAAGAACTGCTTCTACACTGCTTCTGAAGGTCACAGGAGCCTCCTGCCTTTCTGTAAGTGTAATTTCCCTCTCCTTATCTGTGAGCTCCAGAGCTGAAAACAAACATTGCGGGAAGAAGGGAAGAACGCCACAGCAGTACAGCAATGGCAGATTCCACAGAAGGTAGACGACCCCTGCTTGGGAGAGAAATGCATCTAGCTGTGCAGCTCAAAAGGGGAATAATATGGCTGAAAAAAACATTAGGGAAGCCCAAAAAAGACCTGTTCATTCACAGTTATGATTGTACAAATAAGCACAGATATTATGCACATGTTTTTTTAAAAACTCATGTACGCGTTAAATCAGTTTGGCAAGCTAACCTCGTCCACTTTCCCACCCACTTTTCAAAACTGGAGTGGAGTAAAAATGCAAAATGACTCAAAGGTTTTGAGCAAATAAGCCCATAAATTCTCAGAACCCTATTTTTCAACTTTTCGAATCCAGGCGGACTTGATTAAATCCCCCTTTGTTTCTGCTAAGAAAATAAATGGCAAAGGCCACGTAAATACAGAATCTGCTGCTAAAATGAACGCCTGATTTCTTTATGTTAATGTTTTCCTTAATTAAAATAATTAGTCCTAGATGCTGGAGAGGTAGTTGGCGGGACTAATCATTTTTTATATCGGCGGGCACAGAGCTGAACCAGTGGGGGTGCTGCTGCCCGCTGTTAGAGATTTTTACTAATTCATAGTAGGAAAAAAAACCTAATTTGGTAAAATCAAGTATAATATAAAGTGAGGGCCTGAGAATGGGGGGAGCGAGACACATTGCAGTATTTGTAAATGCTCTTTTTCTCTAACTATATGGTCCATGACGGCTAAAGGACTTGGCATTAAAAAGCGGGATGAGCATGCAGAGTGGTCGTGACACATTATTAGAACATATAAGAGGAATCTAGTCTAAAAGCACTTGACATTTTCTGCAATAATGGCATACCTATCGAATACTGATTTAAAAACATCCCATAGTTTATGCGGGGCTGAGAGAGAACTTCCATTAAACAGCAACATCCAATTAAACAGAAGGTGGAATTACTGTAAAAGCACTTCAGGGTCTCAGTATAAAGGACAGATTGAAGAATAAAGTAATACAGGGATAAAAGCAAGGTTTCCTACACCCAGGGAATAGTTTGTTTGGCCACTCCCACCCCCCACTAAAAGGTAAAATATATGGTAACAAAAGGGTTTCTAGGCAGTCCTTACTAATAGCTCATCCTTAGCATATATCAGATTGGCAGAGACCCATCTCCCAGTTTCACAAGATCTGGAACCAATCACCGGAACTACATAGCTCTGTGCACTGTGTAGTGGTGCCGGCCTGGTTACTGCAGTGCTGGCCCTTGATTCCCCACAGCTGTACCCCAAAATAAATACATATTTTATAGCATACCCTTTGGATTTAAATTAGGATTACAGTCTATACACAGTAATTGATTACTTCTTGGGAATACCATGGCGCTAAAGAATTGGAATTTTACGAACCGTCAAATATATATAAAATATACAGTATATCTACAGCATATACCTTCTCGGCAGTGGTTTCATGGATCTTATCAAATGCCAATACTGTTGTTATCAGTATGTATTGATGATAGGGGAAAAGACAAGCATTGGCACCGTTCTGCGCTTGAGCAGGGATGGCAGAATGGATGACATCACATTCGATCCATTGACAGAATGCTGCACTTGCTATTTCTGATTTCTTCCATATACAGCCCCACACCTGCCTAAAGGTCTTGTGTGGTATTGCAACTCAACCCAAGAAACAACAGTGGATTCACAACAGGGGAGTTTGGGGTGGCCTGATGCTCCTGGAGGGGCCCAGAAAGTCCATTAATATTCCTGGGAAAACATCCGAGGTTTGGGCCCCGGATGTTTTGGCCAGTGCCCCATGTTTGAATACTACGGTGGGGTATGGGAGCCCATAGCTCCCGTTCTTGTTGTTCACTCTCATAGGCAACAAGCCACTAGACCTGAAGCCTACGAGGCCGTAGAGCAGCACAGGCAGGTGTGATAATGTCATCGTGACAGCCTGTGGCGGGAATAGGCAACTCAGGCCGCAAGACTGCATCAATGGAGCAAGATGAGTACTTTGTTTTTTGTCACTACCGGGGGCAATAGGTACGACTAGGAGCAATAAGTACTACTGGGGAACATATATCTACTGGGGGCACAACTGGGAGTACATAACTACTGAAGGCTCTACAGGGGGCAGCGTAACTACTGGGGGTGCTTTAGGGGCATTATAACTGCTCAGAGGACTTTAGGGGACATTACGACTATGACCATGATAGAGGGGCTTTATGACTACTCGTGGCACTTTGGGAGCATGGCTTTACCACAAGTGTGGACACTATGGGTGCATTATTACTACTGGGGGCACTGCAAAGTTGCCAACTGTCCCCTATTTGGCGGGACTGTCCCTGATTTTCAGAGACGGTCCTGGAAAATTAGGAATGCCCCGTGCCAAAAATAGAAGGAGCTAGCATAAACCCCATCCATGAGTGGGTGGTCCCAGGTGGGATCGGGGCATTCCCAGGATCGGGGCTTATATGACTGAAACATTGGTGAGTATGGGTATTGTAAGAGGCATTATTATTAGTGAACACAATATGGAAGGCACTACTGGTGAGACTTTTGGGAACAGGGGCTATCTGTATGGCACTATTATTTCTTCAGTATAGTGTTTGGGGGCGTTGGGGGTAGTAGTAGCAGCATGATACTGTTGTGGTACCAATAGAGGGAGGATGATGGAAAATTGAGGAAAGCAAGATGTCGGTGTGGTAAACTCTGCAAAGACGAGACATGGCTGAAATATGTCATCATGGTGGTCTGCTTCCAATGGAAAAGATGAGAAAAGAGAACGTTTACATCAGAGAGAGACATCACTGGATGTAATAGGTAGCGGTGTTGTACTTTTCTGTATGTGTGATGTGCAGAATATATTGTCCATCTAATAACCTGTGCAGTATTCTTTTTATTTTTTTACTTGTGGGGCCGAAGCTTGAGAAACAGCCCGGGGCTTTTGAACCACTTAATCCGCCCCTGCTCATGAATAGTCTGGAAGAAAGCAGCTTTTTTTTTTTTTTTTTTTATATAATCCTTTACAATTGGTTTCACATCTAACATTCACGTCAGTATCATCTCTTTGGAGACCTGGTAGATGAAGATCCCCACCTGGATCAAGCTGCAAAAAATACCCTCTGCCAAAGATAGCCTGTAAGTCTGCCAGCTGGAGGGCAAAACTCTTTGTACCTTCCTGTTTATTTTATTGCAAGATGATGCAATTATTTCTGCATCTAGCTATATACTAAGTGGATGTTCAGGTGATGAATTATGTTTTACCTTTGCAGTAGGAGAAACTGTCATTTCCTCTTTGGTGATGTAGTCAGTCCATGTATTCCACTGCCCGCTGCTGTGCTTGTGGAAGTAAAAATCGTATACGGTTCCTGTGGATCAGAAACAAAGCTTTATATTTGGTGTGGATTAGAGGGAATCGGTCACTGTTTTATAAAGGACATGTCACGAGGGCGAGGGGAGGGGAAGTAGTGAGCCCTGTCTGTAGCCCCAACCTCTGTCCCTGCCTACTTACACGGCCCGTCCTAAACAACGGCGCATACCTGGTCGACAGGCCCTGACCTACGTAAGTGCAGGGGCGAAAAGGGAAGGGATAACAAAAGGGAATAACTAACATAGACACAACACACACAATAAAGAAAGGTCAGTCTAGCCAAAGGGTCGTATCAGGAGGTCACGTCAATACCAGGGAGTAAGCAGAAGGTGAAGTCCAAAGTCCACAAGCCGAAGTCCGAATCACGCTGAAACCAATCACTCACAAAATAACTAGCACTGCTGGAAAAGACCAATCACAGGCAACCTGTGACTAGCAGGTTGCCTGTTTAAATAGGCCTCCAAATGGGTCATGTGACGTGGCCAGTGCCACATGACCCAATTTGCATAATACCAGAATGAGCGCTGGCAAAACACTACCAGCGCTAAAAAAAACCTCCAGATTGGTCACATGGTGTGGTCAGCGCCACGTGACCTTAGTATATATGTATACACTTATAATATGAAAACTGAGCACTGGCTATACCGGCCAGCGCTCAGAGGGCCCCACCTGGGGAAGCACGCCGCCGGCTTCCCATGACAGGACATCTATGAAATAGTATTGTACCGGTTGAATGACGCACTGCAAACATCCATTTGCGGTGCCATAATAAAACACTTCTGGTATGCTGTGACTAATGGACTTAGAGGCAACACGCGGTCATGGTCATGCCCCTAGTGCGTGAAAAGGAGTCACCGCCATTAGTATATGGTGCTGCTTGGACAATCAGGTTGAGAGGTGCCATAATAGCAACTGTACTGGCTGAGGCACAAAACTATTAAAGGAGTTTTCCGGGATTTTACTACTGATGACCTATCCTCATCATTCTACTAACAGTACGTTCTACTGAGCACGATACCAAGCACAGCCTCTGTACTAAAAGAGGGAGGATGATGGAAATTTGAGGAAAGCAAGATGGCCAAAATATCAGCTTGTAGGAAAACAGGCCTGGATGTACAGATGTCTTTTTTCAGCCTTATAAACTATGTTACTATGTTAAATATGTCCCCAGACGTGGTGGTGGACGACATATATGACATATCATGTGGATGAACAATAAACAATTTTCAACAATTTATTAAAAAACCTGCATAACCAAGAGGTTTACGTCCACGCCTCATCCACCCACTGCCACATTTGCTCCTGCCTTTATTATAAATTTGATGGCTTGATGGAAAATGTATGTTCACTTGTGTTCATATATAATAACCATTACTCTTATTTTCCTTCTACTATTGATAATGATGATGGGTTGATCAGTTAACACTCAGTATGAGAGGATATGCCACGGGTAAGTTTTAAAACAAATCTGACGTGGGAAAACCCATTTAATGATTTTATCCTATAAATCGTCCCCATATGTGTTTTCCACTCACACATTTCCAGTGCAAATCAGACCATAAAAATCTAACTTGAGACCTACCTCTCTCTGGGAAGACATTGTTCTTGGTTAATTTAACGCTCTTAGGTCGAGGGTGCTGGTCGTCCATTCCCATTAGTAGGTTGCGGTAAAAAACATCAAATTTCCTTCTACTGTCTCCATTTATGGTTCCTCCAATGGTCCAAACCAAAGCAAACAGGAAAAGACCTTGCAACCACAGTGTTATCTGCTGGCTGGACAAGGGTTCTCTACCATCCTCTTCAGATCTCACTATGTCATCTGCAACATAACAATCCATAAGCTGAAGAGAAAGACGTGGAAATCACAGAGACCAGCAGGAGGAGCACCAAAGCCCAAAGCCACCAGAGAAGCACGTGGGTTAGTGGTGTGCAAACATACAGGGTTGTTAGACCAATTTGTGCAACTAAGAAAGACAAAAATAATTTACATATGCATATATAATATTTATGTGGCTTTCAGAGCTGAAGATATGGAAAACTTTCTGTACAACAGTCAATCACAGCCCAGTATGAAATGGTCCTTAGATTTAGTGCACCGTCAATCAGCAAAACATTCATAAAATGGGAGTATTGATGGTGTGATAAAAACCTAGGTGGTCATGGAAGCGTTAGAAAGACCCCATTAACATTATCTGCTTGTATTACGGATCTAGGTTGCATGAATCCATTCTAAAGTGCCCATTTTGGTACATTCATGAGCCTAGGAATTTACACGTAGGCCTTTTTTTTCTCATGGCTTCCATTCTTCTCAGAGGCACCAATATGGCGTGACATGGAGTGCCTACAGACCGGCAGAGATTCCTTATGGTGCCATATAGGTTGCAGGTCATTACCATTGTCAAGAGTCTTGAGTGGTAAAGTGAAAAATAAAATTATAAGGCCCCTTGCAGACGAGTGTGTGTCACGCAACGAGTCCGCATTGCAGCTCCTGGCCTGACCTACTAGCCCTGATGGGGTCACATAACAATTATATTGATTTATGATGCTATATAACACTTACAGCTCTGGAATGTATTGGATAACACTAACAGCATTTCTCATCATTTATCATCTAATACATTCCAGAACTGTAAGGGTTACATAGCATCATAAATCAGTATCAGTATGCTATGTGACCCCCATCAGTGCTGGTAGGGCAGGCCGGGAGCTGCGATGCGTCTTCAAGGGGCCTAAGGGTTGCCCAGAACTATAAAAACAGGGTACGCTTTGTCCCCAGAAGTAGCATCTTTCCTACTTCCTATTCACTTCATTGGAATACCATACACAGCTATGTAGATATATAGCTATGTATTCTAGTCGTTCTTTTCCCTTTAATTCCTTGTAATGTAGTTGGTTAGTGGTCCCAGATACCTGGCATTTCAGAAGTCTGAAGTAACTGTACACTGAAAACTTAGGAAGAGCCAGGAGAAGAGAAAACATCTGGCTATGTAACAAAGAGTTTAGCTACATTGAGCACATCATCAGGGTAATATGTGTCTTGCTACCACTGCCTCTCTTTGTTTCATATGGGCACATGTCATGTTGGGAACTGGTTGATGGGGAGCTCGCTCATCTGTTCACAGCTTTGGTGACTGCTACTTACTTTACTGTTTATATATATATATATATATATATATATATATATATATATCTACAGGGGTATAGCGTTACGGCTCATGGGCCCTGGTGCATGAGTTCAGTTTGGGCCCCCCTTCCCTCAGTGCTCTGTGGCCAGGGGCAGAGAAGTACATAGCCTTTGTACTGCCTGAGGCAAAAATTGAAACGGCAACACCCATGCCAAATTCTTGACCTAACTCCTGCATGGACTTTCTATAATACCAGTGTCTTCTTATGTGGCACAAGCGTCTTTGGGCCCCCTCAGGCTCCTGGGCCTGGTAGCGACTGCTACCTCTGCACCCCCTCTAGGTACGCCTATATATATATATATATATATATATATATATATATATATATATATAGTTTAGTAAACTTTTTATGCGCCCCAAGTCATGTTAAAGGGAACCTGTCATCTCCGAAACACCCCCTGAACTAGAGTAAGCGTTGTATAGTGTAAGTGATGCTGAATCCGAATATGTAAGTTTTATCTTCATACTCACTTCCATTCTGACTCTATGCTCCCACAAACTTGCAGTAAAATGCACTGAGATGACTCTTCTTTGAGTCCTCTCCATTATGTGAGTGAGAACTGGAGTCCAGTGAGTGCATTTTACTGCAGGTTTGTGGGAGCACAGCGTCAGAATGGAAGTGAGTATGAAGATAAAACTTACATATTCGGATTCAGCATCACTTACACTATACACTGCTTACTGTAGTTTGGAGGGTGTTTCAGAGCTGACAGGTTCCCTTTAAGTCTATTTTTTCCCGAATCTCAGAATTTACAATAATACAGTAGACAGGACAAGAGTAATGCCCGTTACATAATCTTAGTGCATATAGACAGATTCCCAACCTGAAGGCTATTTCCAAATGCATTGCTCTGACGTATATAGAAAGATGGTAACAAGAACTCCCACGTGTAAACTCAGCTTTATATAGAACGCTTCAAAGCAAAGTCTTTTTCTTTGATTTTGGCCTCAGCATTGCGAAAATTGCATTTTTATGCACAGCAAAAATCCATGTCAGGAACAGTTCACTGGGTCATTGCAAACTATTTTACTGGAGCATAACAGGCACTGCAATATCTTAAAAAAAAATAAAAGAATGTAATGTCTCCATCTACTGATGGCACATTCTGTCTTCCTCTGTAATTGACTGATGTTCTTTATCTCTACAAAACAAAGCCGAACGGCACAAATGTCTAAAGCTACGTTGACTTTTAGAAAGGCTCCCCTGGCAATCCCCTTTGGAGAACAAGCAGTACAAGCTAGAATATGAAACACAGCTTAACTACAAAGAGTGTAGAAATAGAAGTATTGACTTTCCCTTCGCTTGCAGCATAGAAATATTGGTCTAATCAATCATAACCTTGATTAATCTCATATGTTTTTTTCCAATATAACTGGTCGCTGGTTATAAGTGGTATACCCCAAGGCTCAGAGATGGGTCCCCTATTATTTAACTGATTTATTAATGATATAGTATATATATATATATATGTTTCATAAGCTAACTTGGACACTCTGAGTCTGGACATTATTGTGTATTGTACTGAGGGCGATGGCCGCGGCTGGCCCTGCTGTAAACTTATCATGCCACAATGTGTCCTCCCCTGTCTCTGATCAATGTGCTGCAGCCCGCCAGTACCGCCTGCTGTCAGGTCCTTTGACACCGAACAGCAGGATAGAAATCACATCAGACACTAGTCTGCCCTCCGGGTGACAAAGGACCTGTCGCTCCTCCCATTCTGAGTGTAAGCAATGCCTCTGACGCTATGTCATGCTCCATACCCCCTCCTGCTCCTGGACTCAGGCCGTAAGCCAGAAGAGGCTATGGCATGTATAACAGATTGCAGTGGGGAATGGCACTCAGGTGAGTATTTTTTTCTCCCCAGCCACTTGACCATAGGGGGCAATGAGAGGAGAGGGGCATTACTGGGGGCACAATAGGGGCATTATTATTACTGGGGGCATCATTATTACTGGGGGCACAATAGGGGCATTATTATTATTGGAGGCACAATACATAACATTATTAATACTGGATTGTGGGGGCATTATTATTGCGTGTGGCACTATTATTGGGGCATTATTATTACTGGGGGCACTAAGGTGTCATTTTTAATACTGGGGGCAATGTGGAGGCATTATTATTACTGGAGGAATTATTATTATTGGGGGAATATAGGTGGGAAGTGTAGGAGGCATTAGTATTACTTCTCAAAAATTCACATCCCCACCCATTCCTTGGTAAAACTTTATGGACTTATGTATTTTTTCAAAAGTATTATAAGTAACTCAGCTGCTTCTAAGGCATTCCAAATTCCTCTTAACAACATGATGTAGTACGTAGCCATAGATTTGACATTTAAAGGGGTATTTCCATCACTCATCATTTTCACTGACTGGCTCCAGTAGTCATATGTCCATGTCGAGAGAGAACACGAAGTACAACCCAGTGGGAAGAGCTGGAACCAGAGTGGCAGGGGGTACTGCAGTTCATCCCCATTCTCTTGAATGGGACTGAGCTGCACCTAGGCCACATGACTGATGAACATGACGTCACTAGCTTAGGAAAAGGCTGTAGCGCTCAACAAGGCACTTGTTCAGTGGGATTGCCGGTGGCTGGACCCCTTCCTATCTGATATTAATGTTCTAAGTCATCGATATCAAAACCTAGGAAAACCCATTCACCATAGTTTTCAGACTACAATATGCACTTTTTTCCTTCAAAAGTGAGGGAGAAATTACAGTGCGCCTTATAGTCCGAATGCTACTGACGACTTACATTATGGATGCGGTCATCAGCATGCAGGAGGCGCGGGGAGCAGTGAGGGAAGCGCTGCGCTGACTCTATTCACACTTCCCTGTGTCACGCGCAGGTGTGGGGGTGGGACCAAACCAAGCTTAGGAGGGAAAGGAGATTAGGCCTAGAAACTAAGGAAGGAAGATGGACACCTCCTACAGGAAACCCTGGCTCAAATCCTGTCTATCTACCAGTATGAACAGGCCTCAAAAGTAGGCAAGTTCATACACAGGAACCTAAACACCAAACTGACCCTATAGGACCCTGGAAACTAATGACAGGAATGAGTCCAAAAGGAAGGATGAACAGGAGTCTGCCTAAGGCCTAATAACAAAACAACAGGAGGGAAAAGGAAACTTATCTTTCAATGAAGAAATGGAGGCTCCAGGATCTCAGCTGAAACCAAACTGCTGCTCACCACAACAACAACTGAAGCTATAAACCGTAAGGAATAGTGGGAGAAGAAGCAATAAATAGGGGAGGGACAATTACCACACCAGGAACACCTGAGGGAAAAGGGTGTGGTAAATACCAACAACAAAAAGGGAAAACATGTCAGATTACACCACGTGTTGCCAATCTGACAGACCTCCTGTTATCTGTCATAGGAATGTTCGTGACACCCTGGTCTTCTTACAGGAGCCATGCTGCACTGTGGCCTGCCTGCTTACAGCGTCAGGACGTAGTGCATTTAGCCGCGCACTATGACCTGACGCCGAGCAGGGAGCAGTGTGTCTTGGATTTGGAGAATGGCAGCACTGTCTGGAGCAAGCGAGGTAAGTTTATTTTTTTTTTTTATGTCTGATCTGAGGCTGATGGGGGTCTGATCTGAGGCTGATGGGGATCCGATCTGATGCTGATGGAGGTTGGGGGGGTCTGATCAGAGGCTGATGGGGGTCTGATCTGAGGCTGATGGGGGTCCGATCTGATGCTGATGGAGATTGGGGGGGTCTGATCTGAGGCCGATGGGGGTCTGATCTGAGGCTGATGGGGGTCCGATCTGATGCTGATGGAGATTGGGGGGGTCTGATCTGAGGCTGTGGGGGTCTGATCTGAGGTTGATGGAGGCTTGGGTTTGATCTGAGGCTGATGGGCATCTGATCTAAGGCTGATGGAGGCTGGGTGGGGTCTGATTTGAGGCTGATGGAGCTTGGGGGTCTAATGAAGATCTGATCTGAGGTCTGATGGAGCTTGGAGGTATGATTTCTGGGGTCTGATGAAGAATGGGGGTCTGAAGAGGATTGGGGGTCTGATCTGAGGTGTAATAGGTGCATTTTATAGTCTGGTGTGTCTTATAGTCTGAAAAATACGGTAATATATTTTTATTCTGTTCAGTAAAAATGTCTTGTTATGTGTACAGTATATGGGCTAAAATACTAGAAATTATTCATATTGGAGCTACAATGATGCAGATATTTGAGACATGGTTAGAGAATAAAATCTGTGTCTTTCAAATCCTGCAAAATAAAAATTAACAACTGTACCGATCAGGCAGGTATAAAGCCTCATCATGCTGTACGTCAGATGGATGGGGGAAGTCTGCACCAGAAATTTACATTCCAGACGGATAAAATTCAAGCATGGCTGAACAAGCCAGTTGAACATGTCATTAATCTAAAAGTAAAATAAAGCACAAGACAAAAGTTAGAAACTGTTATCAGTAAAAAGCATAAAACTCTGAAAGAAACCAGCAAACCTTTACGATACATCATAAAACTGAGAATAGACTCCTTTGTATGTGTCAGATACAGGTAATGATTACAAGTCTGCACACCATGCACGGAATTCTTATATTTTCTAAAATCGAGTAAGTGCACAAAACCAGGTTTTACAGATTCTAGGCAGGCAACTTACAATAAGCTTTCTCCTACAGATACATTAAAGGGGTTCTCTGGGAATTAAAAAAATTAAAATACGTAAGTATTATTTTATAACAAACATATTCCCAAATACCTTTCATTAGTTATAATGGCTCGTTTATGTCTGGGGAGCAATCATTAGGAGAAACAAAATGGCCGCTGTCCTATTAGTACACACAGAACCTGTCCTAATCACACAGCAGGACAAGTTACTTCACAACACTGAGGTAAAGAGCTGCCTCCTCCGCCTCTGCTCTGCTTGTCAGGGGTTATCATCCTGAATACAGGTGAATCTCTATAGGAATGGAGATGATGAGGAGACATGAGAGGAGGGTGGGATGTGGCTTATGAGCAGCAGCACTTGTATACAGTCTCTATTACCACAGCAATACACTACCATAGGTAAAGTTCTTATCATCTGTATAGAGAAGAGAGGAGGATGAGGCAGCTCTTTAGCTCAGTGTTGTGAAGTAACTTGTCCTGCTGTGTGGTTAGGATATGTTTTGTGTGTACTAAAATGACAGCAGCCATTTTGTTTCCCTTGATGATTGCTCCCCAGACAAAATGAGCCATTATAAATAATGAAACGTATTTGAGAATATATTTATTATCAAGTAATATTTAAGTATTTTCATTTTCTTAATTCACAGAGAACCCCTTTAACTCATGGATGCCTAAGACATTAACTCATGGATGCCTAAGACACAACAATTGACATATCCATACAGGGATGTAGCTGGAAAGGGCCTGTCAGGGCATGTGCTTGGATGCTGATTGTGTTGACCCTCCATCCGTAAAGGGCATCTCAATGTCCACTCAAAGGGATTGGCCCACAGGTAATATTTATCCACAGTATAGGATAATTGTTAGGGTTCTTTTCCAATGGAACCCCTATTTCCTATGGCGTTCGGCTATTTTTGTCAGTCCTATAGAAGTGAATTGATATCACACCGATGCCCCGGGCAGCTTTTAACACCAGGACTACTCCAGGAGGTAGCGGCCTGGTTGGTTCCCTACGGCAAAGTACAGATCCCTGGATATGTGCTATTGGTTAAATACCAGGGAACCACCAGGACAACGCCCTTAGGTTTAGCCCGAAGTCAAACTGGTTAGTTTGCACAATGGGTCCACACGCACTGTCCGTTACAATAGAGCCGTGGTCACCACCACTCCAATGAGGGGACTCGGGACACCCATTCTGATTATCTGTGGGGTTCCACCAGTTGGGCCCCCAGCAATCACACATTTATCATCTATCCCATGGACAGCTGATGAATACTGTTAGTGAGCCGACCCCTTTAAAGCATTTTAATGACCTTATTGGCAAGAGAGTGGCTCCAAAGTAAACTCCAAATGGGGTTGCCTTCTGCTGGACATTTGGGGCCAATTACTGCATCAGGGCCCAGGTCAACCAGAATATCCTCCAGTGGGCCAGTCTCAACCAGGGTAGTGCACTCCAGCCACTAAGCCATGGCCAAGAAATTTACATACAGGGCCAGGGCAGAGAACTGCACCCAGTCCAGTATAACTTCAGAGCCGTTTCGCATTCGTATAGTCTATTGAGAATTTGTGGATAAGGAAATATGGAATGGGGCAAAAAAATGACCATGTGATGTACCAACCTTCTGTGGTCCTGGCAAGCCAAAGAATAAAAAGATAAAGATATACATAAGCACAGTGAACACAGCTGCAAGCCGAATATATATATTCTTCTCTGCACTGACCGTGCATGAATATAAATTACGGATAAAAAAAAGACATGATTCATACAGGATTTCAGAACGTCAACCATTTTGATAGGATGACCTTTAAGGCACCCAACCAATTCCACTTTAAAAATGTATGTCATCCATGTTCTGTTCTGTACAGATTTAACTGAGCTGAGTTTGTCATCCTGTATGAAGTGCCGACATATCACACCAGGGGGGATTAACGAAAATGAGTTCAGTGGAGACGCGGTGTTGTTCATATAGTCAGGGACCTACTTTCATTTTCAAAGGGGCACTGAGAAATTAGCTAAGAGTAGGTTCACATCTGCGCCACAAACGCTGGTAATCTGTTCCTTCAGAGGAACAGACTACATGAGTTTACCGTATACAGCATAGCCGGATATCGCCGCACACCATCCAATCCTACACTGACTATAATGGGATCTGGCGCTTTACGGAATAAATGTCAGCTTTCAGCCGGACAAATATTGCTGCCTGCGGTGGTATTTATGACGGACACCCGCCAGATCCCTTATGGTCAATGGATATCTGGTGGTGTGTGGATAAGGTAAACTATGGTAGCAGTGGTGTAACTACAACTAACTGGGCCCCACAGCAAATTTTTGAACGGGGCCCCCCCCAGAAACTTCTTCGCAACCCACAACTCACATGCAACCCTCACTCTTGTGGCTAGTCAACATTGAGCTCTCTTAGACAAGGCGTGACAGCCGCTCCGTCCGTTTCCTATAGTGTCACTGTATATAATGTCATTGTATAATACTGTTGAGGGGGCCCTGACAATAAAATCTTTTAGTCTCCCTCCTGAGGGGGCCCCTTGTGGGTCTGGGCCCCAAAGCAGCTGCTTCCCCTGCTTCCCCTATAGCTACGCCCCTGTATGGTAGTATGTTCCTCTGCTAGAACAGGCTATCATAGTTTGTGCCACATATATGAACCTACCCTACGGCAGCAAATTCACTTTTCCCTTCTTCTAGTTTTGATAAATCTTAGTGTTTCCTGTATCCTGTATGATGGATTCTATTAAAAATGGAAACCCCAACGCAGTTCTGGATCTGATGTCTGGCAGACACTAGTGGAAACCAGTGGGCCCGAATAGCATATGATGGGAGCGGTCACCTTCCTCTGCAGTGTCTGCACATGCAGCGCTATTCTACCTATCAAAAACCCTAGTACCTGCGATGGATGCCCCTTAATGAGTTGTCAAGGGTACCTGTGATGGATGGCCACAGCAATAATGGGTTGTCAAGGATTTTGATATCCTCTTAGAGCAACGGGGGCGTTGCTGTTACACCTACAGACTCTGCTCTCTCTCCACTTTGATTGACAGGGCCAGGCAGGTGTGATGATCTTTATGCTGCCTGGTCTTGTCAATCAGAGTGCAAAGGGCACAGCAGTTGCAGAGAGAGCAGAGCTTCTATGTGTAACGGCAACGCCCCCGTTGCTCCTAGAGGCTCATTTGCATATACTGAGAACTATTATTTTTCTCAGCAATGCGGACACATATGAACATGGGACCAACACAGATGCCTTCAGCTGCCAAGTGCACATGTAACAGGTCAGCCAGTGTCATAGCTACAAATCTGCTGACAGATGCCCTTTAAAGGGAATATATCACCTATATATATATATATATATATATATATATATATATATATATATATATTGTTTTACTATTTAAATCCAGACACTGATAAATATTCTTATTTTCTGTTTGTATTATTTATTTGACAGAATTTGATCATTGTGTTAATAATTCATCTCAGGTCATCCATCTCCTTACCAGTTCCCTGTGTTCACTCAGGAGATGTTCCGGCAGAGTGCTCATGTAGGAATCTTTCAAAGGAGTCCATCCAAGCTGGTGGGGTTCCATATAGATCATCCCACACCTAGATGGTTCAAAAGAAAAAAAAACACAACACCCACAAGCATAAGGATGAGGCGTGCTGTGCAAATAAAACAGTAACAACACCAACCTGACCATTTGAAGCAAAATCCAATTACCTGCTCACAGTTGCCGGGGAAGCTTGCTCCAAGTCAGCGGGCTCAAAAATTAAGCTCATCTTTGAATTCATCTGAATGATTTCACCGCTCATCAGGCACAGCTAAAGGGGAGGGAAGCGGGAACGATGCCAATTATCATATATTGACCATTCTTCACCTACTTAGAATTCCCAGCCTCGTTCTTCCATCTCAAATCATAATAAAAGCCTCCACATAAAACATAAGCTATGGTATAATTCAATGTACAAAGGAAATTCATGGATTGTAGATGACTGTTTCCAAGGAAAGCTCATTCAATAAGGAGTACGGCATTACCTTCTTATTGTCATCCAGGACGGTGTTCATATTTTCTATCCAAACGGCATCTACTGGGCCATCAAATACAATCCACTTGCGATCATCTGTGGTAGAGGACGCCTGCTCTCTGAAAGTAGTCGCCAGTACTCCGTCTGTCCACTCGTGACTCACGGGGTCAAAGCATCCATATAACTGACCCATAGTAATGGCTTTTGGATTGATCA
Source organism: Rhinella marina (assembly GCA_900303285.1). Taxonomy (NCBI): domain Eukaryota; kingdom Metazoa; phylum Chordata; class Amphibia; order Anura; family Bufonidae; genus Rhinella; species Rhinella marina. The sequence continues at coordinate 1,962,137 of ONZH01001400.1, read as the reverse complement.
CCCTGAAGTCCACAGCAAACTCATCCATCGATTTAGCTGGTAAGCATGAAAAAAACAACATGACTCAGAATCAATGATTCTGATTCCTATTCAGATTCCTATTTCCCATAATTCTCCCAGGAAGCACTGCCAGTAAAATTCCCTACATCAACTGGATCTCTGCAAGGAGAAATCAGTACTTTCAAAGACCTTTATTTAGCCTTGATCCTTTCTTAGGATTTGGGGAAAACTTTATCTCCTTATGGAGAGCGACTGTCTGTAAATGAGATGCTGGCTTAAAGGGGCTGTCCAAGTTATTTTTATTGATGACCTAGGTCATCAATATCAGATCGGCAGAGGTCAGACACCCAGCACCCTGTCGATCAGCTGGTTGAAGAGAAGGCACACGACGGGCCAGCGCTGCCCTCCCTCTATTGTTTACCTGCTCACAGTCACAACTGAAGGAGTGAGCAGGTGTAACTACACCAAAGCCGTGCCATTCATTTCAATGGGAGGGCTAGTTTCTATACATTTGTAACGAGCCATCCTGTTGAAATGAATGGGACGGATTAGGTGTAATTACACCTGCTCACCGCTGATAGTTTTGATAGCTCTTGATAGTTTTCTAACTTTAAATTACAATGGGAGTCATTTATTATAAGATAGACGCCATTGGCGTTTATTTGTCACAGATTGGGTTGCAAAGGGGATTTGCGGGCGAATCTATGACTTTTGAGCGTCTCATTTATTATTTTCTACACCTGTTTTAGGCGTAGAAAATGATCTAAATCTATGCCAGCAACTGCAATGCTCTACTTCTCCCTGCAGCGAGTGTGAGCTGGAGGAATAGACAATGGGCTGATATACAGCCCATCTTCCCTATTACTTTCTTTTGTTTGGTGCCTGACCTATTGGACAGTCAGGTTCGGACCAATAAGGTTCTGACCCGGCACCTGGGTCTCAATGTCAATCCCCGGCTTGTCTTCTTGTTCAATAGTTTTTATTGGGTTTTTTCTTTTTTTTAAATACAGTGCAAAATTTTCTTAATAGAAAAGAAAAGAAACGGGAAAGAGTACAAATTGTATAGTAATACAATAGAAACACAGTTCTACAAATAGTACATTCGGGTTATGCAAAGTTGAAATATTTGCTAGATGGTATATGTTTTGAACTATTAGTAGGGAGTAAACAGATGACTGGCAGCCATCCAAGCTTATAACCAGCCATACGCCTCCTCCAACATATATAAATATATTCATACTCTGTATTCAGAGGAGAGAGAGACAACGTCTCATGGGTGTAACATAGTAAACCAAAATGAAATGTAAACAAAAAGAAAAAGAAAAAAAAAGAAAACTAAAACTACAGGTGCTCTTTTGTCTCGACATTATTGAATTGAGAAATATAAAGGGATCAGTAGAAGGGCAACTCTATGTATATAAATTAAGCACTTACAAATACTGAATTTTCCCAGATATTCCATGTGGAGTGAAATTTTTTCATATTTCCATTACTTCTGGCACTCATCTCCTCGTATTTGTGGTTTAGGTTAATCTTTCTTATTATTGCAGGTATCTCTAGAATTTCAGGAGATTTCCATTTCCCCGCAATGGATTGTATAGAAGTGGTAAGTATATGATGTGTTAAGGTTCTGTATTTGTTTGCTATGTCACAGATACCCAGTCTTAGTAAATAGCATTCTGGGGAAAAGGGTAAATTTATATCTAATTTGTTTAATAACTCATTTGTAATCTGTTCCCAAAATTTTTTAATAATAGGGCATTCCCAAAAAATATGCAGCAAGTTTCCAACTTGGCCACATTTTCTCCAGCACAGATTAGAAGAGTCATGAAAGATCTTTGCTAGTCTATAAGGAGTGTAATACCATCGGAAAGCTAATTTGCAGTATGCTTCTAAATGGTCTGAACATGAAGAGCTTTTCGTGACAGATTGGAAAGTTTTTTTCCAGGAGTGTATGGGGATAGTAATATTAATATCTCTTTCCCATTTTTGGAGAATAGATGAATGTACATTTAGATAGTTGTCTGTCAGTTTTCTTCTGACCACTCTCTATTTCACGTGTTTGGTACTGTGCAGCCTGCCTGGTTCTGATCTCGGCTTATCTTCTGACCACTCTCTGTCTCTCTGACCCATTTCTGTACAACTCTGCTTTTGTGTTTGTTTGTTAGTGTTTGCCCGCCTCTGCTCTTACTTAGGGTAGGGACCATCATCCAGTTGCGGTTCTGCCAAGTAAGGCTTATACAATAAGTAGGTAGGAAAAGCGGGCTGTGTTCTAGGTTAGAGCTCAGTGTCCTTGTCTGTCCCTACCTACAGGCGTTACACCAACATGTCAGATCCTTCTTTCCCTCAACATTTGTCACTGGTGGAAAGTCCAGACACCCCCATACATATCAGATGGTCAGCTGTTCCCACTGTATTTAACGGGTTTGGCCTAGATTCATCTAATGTGCATGGCCACCTAGCTATAGTCACCTACTAAATATAAGTTTACATTTATTCTTTCTCCTAACCTAAACTTTGTATGCACATATACCCTTACCTGGAGTCCCCCACTTCCTTTTCATCCTTATACCCCATTGCCTTTTGGATGCATTACCCTTGAAGGTCACCTGAATCTCTATGATTTGTTGGTTACCTGTATGTAAATCAGCAAGTGCTCCAGCCAGGACTTTATATGCACAAGTCTTCCCGCCCATGGGATCTCCGACAATCATGAAGCCGTGACGCACAAGCATCATTTCATAGATCTGCAGTTTTAGAACAATAGAAATATATATGCAAATTGCTTGGCAGTATCAGGCATGAAAATCTGCAGTTTATATGAGGTTTTTAATTTAATCTCCCTGGGAGAGATTTTGCTGCTTCCCGGGCAGAAGGTAGACTTTACATTCTCGTTTAAGGCTAATATACACATTGCAGGAGGGGTTCAGGGATCAGCTGCTGAGATATTAATACTGTAGATGCCTGATTTGTGAAATGCATCTGCATCATTTATTTTCAATGAGACAGTAAAGCACTAAATGAGGGCTGCCTGATCTCCGTGACACATTATTGGAAATGCAAATGAAAAGAGTAAATGTGTCAATTAGGACAATGTATAATCTATATAATACAGTAATGAAAAAAACATGCTAGTTAAAATTCCAGTTTCTGTAAAGAAAGTAATAAAAACGTCTTACATGGTTAGTAACAACAGATAGTGTAGGGCTGCTAGCTATTAATTCCTCAGTGAAAATTGTATTTCTGGGCTTGAGGTCTGGCTGAAAAAATCCCGGTGTTCAACTAGTATAGCTGGGAAGTTGACTCTGGCAAATAAAGGGGGTAAGTACGGAGCACAGGAGACATGAGTACCTTTTGTGTTTGGGTACGCTGAGGCTTTTGGACCGCAGGTCAAGCAATGATGGCCTATCTTACACAAAGTGCGCCAGAAAACTTTCAATCATATCTCTAGTGATCCACGTAAAAAAAACAGTTGAATTTTAGGATATTCATCAATTGATGTGTTATGTACATTTAAGTTTCTAACTGAAAATTACAAAATATATGCGCTCTGCTGTTTTTATTTCAGTTCCCTGCCTTTTAATAAGGGGTAGAGAAGGAGATCTGAATTACTGCAGCCCTTTACTTTCTCCCTGTTGAGGGAGAGAGACAGATAGAGACAGAGAAATAGAGAAAATAAATTGAATACATTACTCATAGGCTTGCACACTACTTGTGAGCCCGCAGATGGAACTTGCAAGATTATAAGCCCTGTGATTACAGCAGCCTCAGGACTGATTCAAGCATTGTGTAAGGAGAAGGAGAGGTGAGGGGAATGGCAAGTAATGTAAGTGGGTGACCGGACTGAGGTTCCACTGAATTTATAAAATGGCAAACAAAGATAAGAACTTCCTGTTGGTGAGTTATGGAGAAGGATAAGTCTGCAGCACAACTGGCTGAACCTTGAGGCAAAGCTTTACAACAACAATATAACAGCACTCAAGTTTTAATTTTTTATGAAAAGTAGACCTTGAAAGGATTATCCAATATCACAAACAACCCCCCCCCATGTGCCGGGTCCGTCAGAGGGAATATACTTACCCCACAGCCTGCAGCTCTCCTGGTCCCCACAAAGCCGCTGCTGCTGAAAACATCCGGTGTCAAGGGGGATCAGCCAATGGCAGGCGGGGACGAGCCTCCCTAGCATCTCGGGTGACGATAGGGAAGCTCTTCCCCGTCTGCCATTGGCTGCTCCCCTCCCCATACCGGATGTTTTCATCAGTGTACAGGGAGAAGCAGCAGCGGTGGTGCGGGGACCAGGAGTGCTGGAGGGTGTGGGGAGCCCGGTAAGTATGTTCCTTCTGAGGGGCCCACAACATGGGGGGGCTGATTGTGATATTGGATAACCCCTTTAAGGGGGTATTCCTTTACAATGTATTTATAACCTATCCACCGGTTAGGTCATAAATACTAGATTGGTGGAGGCCCAGCTGTTAAGTAGACCTCTAACAACCACCAGCTCATTGTGGTCTATCATGTCACCCAGCTCAATACCATATCTATGAATACTTTGAATGGAGTGGTCTTCAAGGATGTGCTATGTCTTCCCATGCAAATAGCATCAGCGCCATAGACTTTGAATGGAACGGCAGAGCTCATGCTCAAATGCTGTCTGATTTAAACTCCTATCTGAGGTTTTGCAACTAAGGGAACGGGTGAACGGTGTTCCCTGTCCTAACAATCAGTGGGGTCCCAGCAGTTCCACCACAGTCGGAGTCTGTGAACACCTGACAACAATTTCACATAAACATACTACTAAAAGATTGATATGAAATATGTCTTATGGAGTGAATTATTTTCCAAGTTCTTCTACTTTATGATCTAGTTTGTAGAATATTCCCTGGAACAACAATGAATTAATGATGGCCCCAGTTGTAAAGATTTATAATCTCTAACCCTCGTGTTTATACACGCAGTAACTCTGATGTTCTGAAATTTCCATAAAACCACCCAAGAGAACAAGAAAAATGATGGCTTTGCGGATGCTATGAATCAGCTCATTTACCAGAAGATCTGCACATTATTCAGCTACATTATTACTTCTGAGCCTTTCGCTTCTGTCATTTACTAACAATTCAGATTGTCATTTTATGGTAAGAACTAATATCCGTATCAGCTGCACCATCCACAGTTCTAGGCAGTACCGGGATGAAAAATGTTGGCCCATGGGAAGAAGCAGAGGAATCATGTGGCTCATAATTATGTAGCAATCGCTGTAACAATAAGTCTTACTAGATTTTGCAGGAATTGTGTATGTGGCATCTATTCAGGTCTACTAGGCACAGTATTAAAAGGTGCCTGTGTGCCCTCGCCATGAGATACTGACAGGCTTCTTCATTTGCAATGAATTATGTTTTATTTGCAAGTGCTTCCATATTTCACAGAAAACATATTTGTAAAAAGAGCTGGCTACGGGGAGAAGTGTCTACAAGGTGCAACCTTCTGGCTTCATCTTGATTGACAGGTCCCCCCCTCTACTTGCATATTACATGTCAATCAAGCTCAACTTTAACCACCCAACTGTTTTGCTGGAGTCCAGCTCAGGCAGTGGGAAAAGTAGCTAACTGGAGGGGGAAGGGCTGCTTTACATGCTGCTATCTCCTGAAAGGTAGCAGTTAGAAACATGCCACTGGTCTTGTTTGAAAGCTGACAGTTCAGCTAAAGTCCAAGCAGCAGAGAAGAAATTACTGTTAGAAACTGAGTCAGGAATAATCATGGGTAAAACCTATTTTTACTTTCACTTTCAGCTGCATTCACATCATCCCGATTTCTATAAGTGATATCTTCCCCTGTACTGAACATATTGCTGTCATCCTGGTATTGTCTGAAAGCTTGGAATGCCAGCTTTTAAACAAGACCAGTTGCTACCTCCATTCACGAGGTAGCAACATCTAAAGTAGCTATCCCGCCTCTAGTTAGCTACAAACTCCACTGCTGGAGCTGGACTCTGGCAAAACAATTAGGTGGTTAAAATCAGCAGGGGTACTAAAGGGGTATTCTAGTTACTTCAAGCTATCTCCTAGCCAGTGGCGTACATAGGAAAGTAAGGGCCCCATAGCAAGGATCAAACCAGCCCCCCCACACAGGACAGAAGGGTTTCTGCCAAAACCCTTTTCAATGACCCTTGGCCTATTATTCCACTGCCCGAGATAATCTGAGCTAAGACTGGACCCCCTCTTGCCCTGGGCCCCATAGCAGTCGCATGGTCTGCCGCCATGGTAGTTACGCCCCTGCTCCTAGCTTCAACGGTTGGCTATCTCATAGTACCATAGAGGGTGAATGGAGCACAGGGTGCATGCTCAACTTGACACTCCATCAGAACAGGGGAACAGGACCATTCTAGGGATCGCTGGGAGTCCCAGAGGTCTGTGCTCCAGCGATTAGTTATCCCCCTTTGAAATGAATAAGGCATAACTGGAAGTAACCAGAATAACCCTTTACATGTGAATCATATTCATTGTAATGATGGACCTGGTTCGTATTTCATGCTGCCTGAGTCTGCTGAGAGGATCCCTTTAGGCCTCTTTTACATGAACGATGCGGATTAGGTCCGGATGCGTTCAGGGTGTGCGTTCAGGAAAACTCGCACCATTTTGCAAGCAAGTTCAGTCAGTTTGTCCACGATTGCGTTCAGTTGTTCAGTTTTTTTTCATGCGGGTGCTAAAAAAACTGAAGGTTTACAAACAACATCTCTTAGCAACCATCAGTGAAAAATGCATGGTATCCGCACTTGCTTCAGGATGCAATGCGTTTTTCACTAAAGCCCCATTCACGTCTATGGAGCCAGGGCTGCGTGGAAAACAGGACATGATGGGAGTTGTATTTTTACAACAGCTGGAGAGCCGCTGGTTGGCCATCCCTGTTTTATATGAACACAATGAATACAGTGAATGTATGTATGCAGTGTATTCGTAGCTTCTGCTAGACAGAGACACCGGCTGCCACTGGAGTTGTATTACGCTGGAATATGAATGCTTGACTTCAGCTACATACAAACTCTGGTGAGTGCTGGTCAGGAAGAACAGGGGGCCAGAGACCCTGGTATTAGAGATGGCCGGGTCCCAGCAATCTAATGTAATGTGTAATGTAAAAAGGTCAGTTTGGTCCTTTCTAGTGCATTTTAAATAAAAAAAGGCTAAATCTCTATATAGCATCACCTGGATTATCTTTCCTATGAACCATGGAACGGGCTGCAGATTCATTTTGGCAATGTTTTCTTTCAAGGCCTGAATAAAAAGGTCATAATCTGGTTTTGGCAGAACAACTCCAGGAAACAGATCAGAGATGATACCCTGCAGGAGACACAAGACAAGCACATAAGACCGCCTGATGCTTTCCAGCCTTGCTGTATTCTAACACAAGTCAGCTCAGGATCACACGGAAAAACAGCACATTATGTATGCAGTATCTCATTACTTATAACATTATTATTATTTGAACACAGTGTGGCATTGACAAAGTTGTTTAAAGTGGTTGTCTCACGTCAGCATATGGCCTTTATCATGTAGAGAAAGTTAAAGAAGAACTCCCGCAAAAATGTTTATTCTCTGACCTGTTAGAAAGGTGCATGATATAATCTGTAGTGATTGTCAACTTCTTATCAGTGACTGTTTCTGTGAGTAAAAACCTCTCTTCTTATTGTAGCTGGGTCATGTGACCAACTCCCTGACCTCCAACTGACCCAGGACAGAAAGCCAGTAACTGCTCTATTCATTCCTATGGGAGCCTCACTTTCAGTCTCATAGGAATACATAGAGAATTAGACTTCCTGTCCACACATAAGTCTCTGTGTGAGTTGGTGGGTCTAATTGCTGGTCACATGATACAGGTAAGAAACTTCAGGATGATATAAGTCAAAAATTCAGACACTGGTAAGAAAATGACATTCACTACAGATTACATCATGTACATTTCTAGCAGGACATGGAATACAATTTTTGTCGGGAGTTCTTCTTTAATACAAGGCACTTACTAATGTATTGTGACTGTCCATATTGCTTCCTTTGATTCATTTTTCCATCACATTATACACTGCTCGTTTCCAGGGGTTATGACCACCCTGCAATCCAGCAGCGGTGGTCATGCTTGCACACTAAAGTTAAATGCGTCAGCCTCTCTGTTGGCCCGGATTGTGGGAGCGTGCATAGGAATCCATGTGCTTCAGCTCCCGGCCAACTCGAATCTGCTCTGCAGCGGTGGTCATAACCTCTTGGAAACGAGCAAATCCAGCAACGAGGAATCCAGCAAAGGAGGCAATATGGACAAATCACAATACATTAGTAAGTGCCTGGTATTAAGTTCTCTACATGATAAATGCCACTTACTGATGTGAGACAGCCCCTTTAAGGATACCTACGTCATAAGATGGTGGTATTCTTTATGCACGGTAGGGTGCTTATATTTGTATGGCAAACATTGGATATCACACCCATTGCAACTTTAATTTGGCTTTGGCTTTTAATTTGGCGGCTCCCGGCTCCCATAGAAGTGAATGGGGCCCCATCTATTCCGCAATATTCGTGTGAATGGGGCCTAAGGCTACTTTCACTGCACTACGATCCAGCCGCCTGATCTGGCAGACAATGCCGGGGATCGGCTGGACACAAACTGCAGCATACATGAGCATTTTTGCTGGAATGCGGCTGAATCTCTGCCGGACCCCACTATTCTTAATGGGGTTGGAGGGCTTTCCGGATGCATCTGATCTGCCAGATCAGCCTGTCGGAATTCACGCCGCAGATGTGAAAGTAGCCTAACCTTGCCAATAAATAAGTCCCATCGGACTGGAGCTTTGGGGACGGCTTTATGGGCACTCTTACATCTGCTTGGTTAGTTTTATTAAAAGAGGCCTATTGAGCAGGCTGTTTTATAGTGGTAAAGTGGGGTACATATGAAACAACAACCATCCCACTATGTGGTGTACTTCCATGAATCATTCCACGCATTACGGTATACAGACTCCGATGAAAGACATCTCCACAACACCCCGACACGTGTTTGGCGTCAGCTTCCTCAGGGGAAACTCCTGATTTATGGGGATACACCACATAGTGGGAGGACTGTTGTTTCATATGCCCTCAGTTGTGCACCTTCTTGTGGTTTTGGATGTCAGTAGTCTTTTATGTTGTTTTTACATGTTCAATAAAGATACAATTTGGCAATACTTGTGTTAGCGGTGTGCTTTTAATTGCCATTTGTCTGTGGGTTTTTTTTTGTATTGATGTAAAATGATATAATTTGTAGCAGCCTCACTGTCTGATTACCTGAAAGAGAGGGACATCTTGTGCCAAGAATTTAGCCAGGTTGACATCTAGTAGTGCTCGCAGAAGGAGCACGCTCTCATCCTCTTCTGGATACTTCAGCTTGAGGTTGCCGGCAGCCGTCAGGACAGATTTCACGGCGCGCATACCGTAGTCATAGTGGTGCTGGGATGACAGCTGTTCTGAGCACAGTCGGTAAGTGGCCACAATCTTCTGAGCCAGGCTGACAACGAAAAAAAAAGGAAAATTAAGCAGCTCATCTAGACATGAAGTAAAAATTGTCAAGTTTATTGCCCCTGATCACAGCATTCTCATGGATTAAAGGTTGAAGTAAAGTGATTTTGTTCCTTGGTCAACCGCTTTAAAGGGCATCTGTCAGCAGATTTGTACCTATGACACTGGCTGACCTGTTACATGTGCGCTTGGCAGCTGAAGACATCTGTGTTGGTCCCATGTTCATATGTGTCCTCAGTGCTGAGAAAAATGAAGTTTTATTTTATACAAATTAGTCTCTAGGAGCAACGGGGGCGTTACCTTTACTCCTATAGGCTCCAACTTCTCTGCAACTGCCACGCCCTCTCCACTTTGATTGACAGGGCCAGATGTGATGAGGTTTACACTGCCTGGTCCTGTCAATCAAAATGCACAGAACGGCAGTTGCAGAGAGAGCAGAGCCTCTAGGTGCAATGGCAAGGCCCCCGTTGCTCCTACAGGCTCATTTGCATATATTAAAACTTCATTTTTCTCAGTAATACGGGCACATATGAACATAGGACCAACACAGAGGTCTTCAGCTGCCTAGTGCACATGTAACAGGTCAGCCAGTGTCATAGGTACAAATCTGCTGACAGATGCCATTTAAGAAAGCACAACTATTGGTCCCAAAGTAAACAATGACAAGCGGTGGTAACAATACACAGCTAAAATTAGATAACACTATCTGTAACTTCTGTTATTCCACCCAGAAATGTGTCAATAACCTGAACATTTCTGTTGCCAATATGTCTGACACAGAATGATCAGTGTGAAAGTGTGTCCGGACATGCCCTGGTGAATGTCAGTCTATTAATATATTTCCAAGTTGAATAATGGAGGAATGGTATAAAGCAGCTAGCATTTACTAAAACAGACATTCTTTACAGTTTAGCAACAAATTTGCACTCTCAGCATTTTCCTGGGTTATTTCTTGAACAAGAAACAATTTCCTAAAAGTGGTCAGAAGAATAAATGAAAACTGGGATTGAGAGATTTTGCAGATAAACCTGATTCTGCACAGACACGTCAGATGAGAAGCCACCAGTATTAGTTTATTTTCTCACTTTAAAACTGCTTTCTCAGCATCTCCCATAATCTCACCTTCACGTCAGAATGAAATATATATATTTCCTCGAGTATATGGTGAAACCACTGGATTTTAGCGTAAGGATTCTATTTAACCCTATGGCAGCTCCTCTTTCCTACCCAATGGGATGACCTGTTTTTCACCAATATAACTAAGAGCACAGCCCCACAGAAGATTACAGAAACATCCCAGACATACCTGTGTGCACTGTGTGTCTGTATTACATGTCACATCCCAGACATACCTGTGTGCACTGTGTGTCTGTATTACATGTCACATCCCAGACATACCTGTGTGCACTGTGTGTCTGTATTACATGTCACATCCCAGACATACCTGTGTGTCTGTATTACATGTCACATCCCAGACATACCTGTGTGCACTGTGTGTGTATTACATGTCACATCCTAGACATACCTGTGTGCACTGTGTGTGTGTATTACATGTCACATCCCAGACATACCTGTGTGCACTTTCTGTGTTATTGTCCATCCCAACCTGTGTGCCTGTGTGTCTATTACATGTCACATCCCAGACATACCTGTGTGCACTGTGTGTGTATTACATGTCATCCCAGACATACCTGTGTGCACTGTGTGTGTGTATTACATGTCACATCCCAGACATACCTGTGTGCACTGTGTGTCTGTATTACATGTCACATCCCAGACATACCTGTGTGCACTGTGTGTCTGTATTAATGTCACATCCCAGACTGTTACATGTACTGTGTACATGTCACATGCCTGTGCACTGTGTGTGTATTACATGTCCAGACATACCTGTGTGCACTGTGTGTGTATTAACATGTCACATCCCAGACATACCTGTGTGCACTGTGTGTCTGTGCATATTACATGTCACATCCCAGACATACCTGTGTGCACTGTGTGTCTGTATTACATGTCACATCCCAGACATACCTGTGTGCACTGTGTGTGTATTACATGTCACATCCCAGACATACCTGTGTGCACTGTGTGTCTGTATTACATGTCACATCCCAGACATACCTGTGTGCACTGTGTGTGTATTACATGTCACATCCCCAGACATACCTGTGTGCACTGTGTGTGTATTACATGTCACATCCCAGACAAACCTGTGTGCACTGTGTGTCTGTATTACATGTCACATCCCAGACATACCTGTGTGCACTGTTTGTCTGTGTTATATGTCACATCCCAGACATACCTGTGTGCACTGTGTGTCTGTATTACATGTCACATCCCATACCTGTGTGCACTGTGTGTCTGTATTACATGTCACATCCCAGACATACCTGTGTTGCACTGTGTGTCTGTATTACATGTCACATCCCAGACATACCTGTGTGCACTGTGTGTCTGTATTACATGTCACATCCCAGACATACCTGTGTGCACTGTGTGTGTATTACATGTCACATCCCAGACATACCTGTGTGCACTGTGTCTGTATTACATGTCAATCCCAGACATACCTGTGTGGCACTGTGTGTCTGTATTACATGTCACATCCAGACATACCTGTGTTGCACTGTGTGTGTATTACATGTCACATCCAGACATACCTGTGTGCACTGTGGTCTGTATTACATGTCAACATCCCAGACATACCTGTGTGCACTGTGTGTCTGTATTACATGTCACATCCCAGACATACCTGTGTGCACTGTGTGTGTATTACATGTCACATCCTAGACATACCTGTGTGCATTGTGTGTGTGTATTACATGTCACATCCCAGACATACCTGTGTGCACTGTGTGTCTGTATTACATGTCACATCCCAGACATACCTGTGTGCACTGTGTCTGTATTACATGTCACATCCCAGACATACCTGTGTGCACTGTGTCTGTATTACATGTCACATCCCAGAGATACCTGTGTGCACTGTGTGTCTGTATTACATGTCACATCCCAGACATACCTGTGTGCACTGTGTGTCTGTATTACATGTCACATCCCAGATATACCTGTGTGCACTGTGTGTCTGTATTACATGTCCAGGAAAAGCACTTTTATTCTGCTGGAAAACAGCTCCCAAGTGTCCAGCTCTGCTGCTGCAAGTGCCCAAAACAAACCAGACTGAAGAGGAGACGGCTGCCTTAGTTGCTCATATCTTGGGATTGGTACCAGCTAGAAATATGAACCTGACCTTCTTTGAAAGCTGACATTCCATCCTTTCAAACGATACCAGAATCTCAGAAGATATAGCTGTTAGAAATTGAGTCAGGAGTGAAAGCTGTTTTTACTATTACTTTCAGCTGGGCACTTGGGAGCTGTTTTCCTGCGGAATAAAAGTGCTTTTCCTGGTCATGGAATAAAGGCACAAAGGTATATTGGTGAAAATCAGGTGACGGACTCCCTTTAAACTATCCGCAAATTGAACCCAGGGGTTATTAGGGCAATTGGACATCACAGAAGGTGGGTCTCCAGACCAGGAGCCCCTCTATAAGGGTACAGCCCCAGTTTTGTAATCCAAAATCAAGGGAGGCTAATAAAAGGAGACAAAGTTAAAAGGACAGATACAACTTCTCCTCTTTTTTCAGTTCTCTCCTGGTTTTGGCTTCCAAAACTGCATCAGAAAACCTGACAGCGTTGACGTATCCTAAGACAGAGAAAAGAGCCGCTGTAAACAGCAGCTCTCACCCAGGCAGACTAAACTCATCCATGTATTACATGAATCTATTAATGCAATATTAATTTCAATTCCCCCGTGTAATAATGCGGCAACTGCAGGGGAGATACATGGCCAGCATGAACAGGTTATAGGGTTTTTCCAAGTGTTTTTTACTAATGACCTCTGGATAGGTCATCAGTATGTGATTGGTGGGGGTCTGACACTTGGGACCTCCTCTAATCAGCTGTTTGAGAAGGCAGGCCGTGAGACGCCACGTTCATCGTCACATGACCTAAGCGCAGCTCAGCTCCCTTGAAGTAAATAGGGATGTGCGTGATACTAAGCCGAGTGTACGACAATAGCAACAGAGACAAGGCCGCAGCGCCCGGATACCGGGTGTCAGACCCCCACTAATCAGATACCGATGACCTATCCAGAGGATAGGTACCATGGGGGAGATTTATCAAAACTTGTGTACAGGAAAACTGGCTTAGTTGCCCATAGCAACCAATCAGATTGATCCTTACACTTTCCAATAGCACTCTGAAAAATGAAAGGTGGAATCTGATAAATCTCCCCCATACTATGACACACTCTGTATATTGGTGGTCGCCCAATTGCTTTTTGATGGCAAAGATCGGAGAACAGAGGACTAGGCGTGTTGCATTTCAAAATGGCCTGGCCTTTGTTTTGTGAAGAGATAAGCGGCTGCCAGAGGTCTCATCCCTCTGTCCCCAATCAGTAAAATATTTAACAGCAGGTTTGATGTTGGCGAAACAAGTATTCAGCTATTTAATATGAATGGTCAGCTTTAGGGTACCTGCACATGGGCACACGCTCAGAAGATCCATACGAATTTCGGTGTGGATTTCTGTGCGTTTCTGCACCAAAAACTGCATGTTTTTGGTGTGGATTTGATGCGGTTTTGCTGCAGATCTCATTCTTCATTTGAAAAGGGTGCGGCTAAGAACTGCAAACATAATTAACATGCTGCAGATTTGAAAATCCATACGGCAGGTCAATTTCCGCACGGTAAACTTCCAGAAAGTGTACATGAAATTTGTGTAATCTCATTCACTTTGCTGGTACTTTACTATGCTGCGTTCTTTTTTCTGCAAGGGAATCCGCGCAGAAAAACAATGCATATTCACATCGTGGGCAGGTAACCTTAAAGGGGATGTCTACTATTAGAAAAATAATAGCTGCAAAACCAGCAGCATACCTGTCCATGGGTCGTGTCTGGTGTTGCAGCTCAGCTCTATTGAAGTGAATGCGGCTGAGCTGCAATACCGCACACAAAAGCTGTGCACATGGGGGGCGCTGTTTTTAGAAGAAAGCAGCTAAGTTTTTCTAATCCTGGGGAAACCCTGTAAAGACGTCCTAATCCACCAGAAAGCTTATACTAGTCATAGGATGACTTAGGCTACTTTCACACTAGCGTTTTTGCCTGATCTGGCAGGGTTCAGCACAAACGCTTCCGTTACTGATAATACAACCGTGTGCATCCGTTATGAACTGATCCGTTTGTATTATCTTTAACATAGCCAAGACGGATCTGTCATGAACTCCATTGAAAGTCAATGGGGGACGGATCCGTTTTCTGTTGTGTCAGAGAAAACTGATCCGTCCCCTTTGACTTGCATCGTGGATCATGCCGGATCCGTTTTGCTTCGCATCCCATTACGGAAAGAAAATCTGCTGCGGTTTTCTCTCCGGTCTGGGAACACAGCTAAACGGAATGGAATGCATTTAGGAGTGCTCCGTTCTGTTCAGTTCAGTTTTGTCCCCATTGACAATGAATGGGGACAAAACTGAAGCGTTTTTCTCCATTTTGAGATCCTATGACGGAACTCAATACCGGAAAAGAGAAACGCTAGTGTGAAAGTAGCCTTAAAGGAAATGTGTCGCCTAAAATTTTATCTGCCAGGTAAAACCAGAAAGCAACACAAATGCTTTTCTAATCTGTTTTTATTTTCTGATTGCGGATTTTTTTTTTTTCCTATTTCCTGAACATGATTATGGGGGCAGCCATCTTGCCCGAGCTGTTCTTAACAGCATTTACAAAGCATTAAAAAATTGCTTTACGGCAGCCCCATGGGCCATAGACACAATGGTCTGGAGGGGACTTCATTGACTTCTATGGGAAGGCATGCACTGTGACCTGTGCAGAGGTCATTGGACAAGAAAAGAAGAGATAAGCTGTGACAATCACCTATTGTGAATTGGGGATCCTGTCTTATCTATACACAGAGGTGGTATCATTACAGGCAGGATTAGAAAGACAGATAAGGAGATAACTGCAGTAAAGCGTTCTGTGCAGACCAGACTATTATTAGTTGTAGTGGCTAGTGCGAAAACTGCAGGAATTTCTGTTTTTTGTTTAAATATAGATATTGACATGAAAAATAACAGCATCAAGAATTAAAAATATGTTAAATATAAAAAAAAGTGATCTAAACAAATAGGTCATTATCTGATGACATATTCCTTTTAAGAGGTATCAAAAGTATATTTATTGCATCCCTAAAAAGAAAATAAAAAAAAATAGCTCACTTAGTACATGGAAGGTTGCAGAATCCATGCACAGGCGCCTGCTGCTCATCACATTATACAATTATCTTCCATCGCTTTCCAAATCATTTTTCCCAAATCTGTACATTACCAGCGTGCTGTTTTCCCGTCCTCATAAATAGTTTTATCTGCATCAAAACACATTTAAGGTTCTTTGACTAAACTAAACCGTTCAGTCAAACTACATTTCCAGAATGTCAGAGCAAAGATAAAGCTGGTACGTAGTGCAAAACGTGACAAGCCAGGATGTCAGGAAGATGCTTAAAGGGGAAGTTTACTTGTAAAAGCCATGTACACTTTCAGGGACATTTTTTATGACTGCATTTTAGGCTCCATTCACACGTCCTGTTTTTCTTTCCTGATTTGATCCTGATTTTTTCAGGACCCATTGAAATGAATGGATCCAGTTCAGGATCAGGATCGAATCAGGAAAGAAAAACAGGACGTGTGAATGGCTACTTTCACACCAGCGTTTTTGCAGGATCTGTCATGGATCAGCAAAAACACTTCCAAGACTGATCAGTTTTATCCTAATGCATTCTGAATGGAAAAGGATCCGTTCAGAATGCATCAGTTTTGCTTCAGTTCAGTCAGCATTCCGCTTTGGAGGCGGACACTAAAACGCTGCTTGCTGAGTTATGGTGTCCACATGACGAAGCGGAGCCAAACGGATCCGTCATGACTCACAATGTAAGTCAATGGGGACAGATCCGTTTACTCAGACATAATAGAAAACTGATCCGTCCGCCATTGACTTTCAATGGAGTTCATGACTGATCCGTCTTGGCTATGTTAAAGATAATACAACCGGATCCGTTCAGAACGGATGCAGATGGTTGTAATATCATGACAGAACCATTTTTGCTGATCCATGACGGATCCAGCAAAAACGCTGTGAAAGTAGTCTTACTCATTTTGGGCTAAAAATAATTAATTTTAGTTGGTTTTTATAAACAAATTTGAGCTATTCTGTGACAAAGGGTTAACTGTTTTCTAGCTGTATGAATGGTACTTTCACTTTGTGCCAGTCATATAATAACCCTTAAAGGGAACCTGTCATCTCCGAAACACCCCCTGAACTAGAGTAAGCGTTGTATAGTGTAAGTGATGCTGAATCCAAATATGTAAGTTTTATCTTCATACTCGCTTCCATTCTGACGCTGTGCTCCCACAAACCAGCAGTAAAATGCACTCACTGGACTCCGGTGCTCACTCACATAATGGAGAGGACTCAAAGAAGAGTCCTCTCAGTGTATTTTACTGCAGGTTTGTGGGAGCACAGCATCTGAATGGAAGTGAGTATGAAGATAAAACTTACATATTCAGATTCAGCATCACTTACACTATACAACACTTACTCTAGTTCAGGGGGTGTTTCGGAGATGACAGGTTCCCTTTAAATTACTAAAAGGTCATATACAATTATTTAAGGCTACTTTCACACTAGCGTTAATATTTTCCAGTATTGAGATCCATCATAGGGTCTTAATACTGTAAAAAAACGCTTCAGTTTTGTTCCCATTCATTGTCAATAAGGACAAAACGTAACTGAACAGAACGGAGTGCTCCAAAATGCATTCTGTTCCGTTCTCATACCGGAGAGCAGCATGCTGCGGTTTGCTTTCCGTCCTGGGATGCAGAGCAAGACGAACGGATCCGGTTGTATAATGTTTTATATACCCAAGACTGATCCGTCATGAACTTCATTGAAAGTCAATGGGGGACGGATCCATTTTCTATTGTGTCAGATTGTGTCAGAGAAAGCGGATCCGTCAAGACCCACAATGCAAGTCAATGGGAACGGATCCGTTTTCTATTGTGTCCGATTGTGGGAGAAAACAGATCCGTCCGCATTGACTTGCATTGTGGGTCATCACGGATTCGTTTTCTCTGACACAATCTGACACAACAGTAAACAGATCTGTCCCCCATTGACTTTCAGTGGAATTCATGACGGATCCGTCTTGGGTATGTTTAAGATAATACAACCAGATCTGATCATAATGATGCAGATGGTTGTATTATCAGTAACGGAGGCATTTTTGCTGAGCCCTGCTGGATCCAGAAAAGAACGCTAGTGTAAAAGTAGCCTAAGCCACATTCTAATCAGTAAAATAAGAACTGAGCTATAATCAGTGTTTATAAGGTCAGAGATCAGAGATAAGGAGCCCGTCAGCTCCCTGCCTGACAGAGCAGAGAGAAAATACAGATCCTGCTAGTAGATTAACTCAAAGCTGTGCAGGGAAAACGGCTCATCATTTTTAATAAAGACCAATTGAAAACATGATTTTTAGCTAAAAATGAGTACAATAATAAAAAAGTGTACAAGCCTTTAACTATCAAGGCCTATTATACAGGTTCTTCTGTGCTTCATTCACACGTCCATGTCCGTGACAGCACAGTCCATGTTTCATATTTTGAGACACTTTACAAGGGGTCGTCTCATCACAGCTGATTTTAACAGTGGAAGCACTGGTCAGTGAGACAAATGTAGCATTACATGGCGGCCATTAACCTTTTCACTCCCAGAGACTTCTTCGTTTTTGCGTTTTCATTTTTCTTCTCTACTTTCCGTGAGCCATAACTTTTTTATATTTCCGTTCACATAGCTGTATGAGGGCTTATTTTTTGGGGGACAAGTTTTACTTTCGAATGCCGACATTAATTATGGCATAAAATGTAGTGGGAAGCAGTAATAAAATTCCAAATGGGATGGAATTGGAAAAAAACACAGTTTCTCCTCCATTTTATGGGTTTTGTTCCCACGGTGTTTCATTTGAGGCAAAACTGACCAGTGCCCTTCATTCTCTGGGTCAGTAAGATTACAACGATACCCAATATGTATTTTGTATTTCTAAATAGTGTAAACATAAATTTAAAGGGGTTCTGCAGTTGTTTAAAACTGATGATCTATCCTCTGGATAGATCATCAGCAACTGATCGGCGGGGGTCCGACACCCGGGACCCCTGCCGATCAGCTGTTTGAGAAGACAGCGGCGCTCCAGGAGCGGCGCTTCTCTGTGTTTACCGCAGGCCCAGTGACGTCACGACTACTATCACTGGCCTGGGCGGGGCTAAGCTCCATTCATGTGAACAGAGCTTAGCCCCGCCCAGGCCAGTTATACTAGTCGTGACGTCACTGGCCTGCGGTAAACACAGAAAAGGCCGCGGCGCTCCTGGAGCGCCGCTGTCTTCTCAAACAGCTGATCAGCAGGGGTCCCGGGTGTCGGACCCCCGCCGATCAGATGCTGATGATCTATCCAGAGGATAGATCATCAGTTTTAAAGAACTGCAGAACCCCTTTAAACTTTGAAAAAAAATTTTTTTTTTTACATCACCATATGCAATGAAAAAATGGTAAATTGGCCATTTTGACCCTTTTTCCGTTACGCAATTCGCCGTATTAGAATTTTTTTTTATATTTTAAAAGTATGGGCGTTTTTGGTCGCTGTGATACCCATGATGTTTATATTTATTGTTATTTAGGTATTTATTTTTTAATTATACTGAAAGGGGGGTGATTTTAAACTTTTTAATTTTTTTTTATATATTTAACTTTTTTTTGTGATGATTTTAAGGCTCATATATGAGCCTATAAATAATGTTTTTTAATTTTAAACTATCAGGGATTTTTAAAAGGCTATTTTAAGTGACTTCTGCGCATTTCTTTTCCTGGCCTGCCATTTGGTGGCCAAAATAACAATTGCAGCATGAAAGCTGTAAGCCTCGTCAGCGAGGCTTACAACGTTCACCATTACTGCAGATGCCCCGGCCACACGGAGCATCTGTAGGAAGCGCTTCCGGGTTTTTGCGCATTTAGATGCTGTAATCTCACTTCATCACGGCATCTAATGCCTTTAATTACCACGATAGGCATTATTGCCGGTAATTATCCGCAGGTCTCTGCAGGTTAAAGGGGTTCTCCAGGCTTTTGAAGCAAATTTACATTATTTCCACTCGGAAATTGTGACTTTTGTCTCACACTCGGGACCTTTTTATTATTGTTTTGTTTTTGTTGAATGTCAATTTTCTGACAGAACCCTGTTGTTTAGCTCATTTATATTATAGATTTTTAAAAAATGCATCCTGTTTTAATACTTACATATTACTTGATCTCACGACAAGTTGGTTTTCTTTTCATAAATGCGACTTTTTGACAAAAAGTCGTATCTTTCTGCCATAAATGCGACTTTTTACATAAAGCACCACCACATAAGCTGGCTTAATTGTCCACAACAATTTGAGCCATTTCTGCCGATAAGAGGATGATAAATGAGGTGCAATATGCGCCAAAATGATAGCCCCGTCCACTTTGACATTTATAACTCATTTCTGGCATGACGCATTCTTAATAGTGAAAATTCTGCAGAAAACGGATGATATATTTGGTGCAAATCAAAACGCCATTCTTTTTGGTGCATTTTAGGCCATCATTCTGATGCAACATGCTTCAATTATGTGTTGCTTCAATCATGGATCAGAATTAAAGTTAATGCGGGCCGTACAGAGCGATTAAAGTAAATGGCCATACCATTAATAATCATAGGAGGCAGATAATCAGAAGGCTTAATCTTCCATCTGCACATTTAATGATATCATGTAAAGAATATGCTTCATTTAATGTCAAGATTTTTCCGTAAAATGCAAAGAAAATTGTCAAAATATTCTCCTAAGCATTCTGCTCAGTGGTTTGTTTGATGAAAGGATTAACATAAATTCTCTCTTATTCTGAGAGATGGTTTGTATGTATTCAAATATAATGGAGGGTTCCAAAAATTAGACATGACACAGCAAGGACTGCAGCTCAGGAGCACACAGAAAAGGGAGGAACGGCTAAAAAAAAAAATAGGCCCCTTATTATTACTACGAAGGAAGGCTACCACAATGAATACCCTGTGACAGAATGGCCTTGTACCTTGGTTGTCATCTCATAAATTGGTCACCTGCTAATGTCATGATGGCACTGATGAAGTTGACCCTTGATGCACATGGAGACCCCTTGCCAGGGGTGCACCTAGCCTTTCTGCTGCCCGAGGCGAAAACTGAAACATCCCCCCCCCAATGCCAATTTCTTAACCTAACCCCTTTGCCACAATGAAAGCGCTCATTGCCCATGACTTCTGCTGCCCTCCTCTTGCCCCTACCTGGTGCT
Source organism: Rhinella marina (assembly GCA_900303285.1). NCBI lineage: Eukaryota > Metazoa > Chordata > Amphibia > Anura > Bufonidae > Rhinella > Rhinella marina. The sequence continues at coordinate 1,941,166 of ONZH01001400.1, read as the reverse complement.
GCCTGAGGCGATCGCCTCAACTGGCCTCATCGGTGGTGCACCCCTGCCCCTTGCATCCCTTAGGTTTGTGTGCTCTTACCTTCTAGAATCCAGGAATCCCATTGAATAAAGGGATATTTCACCAATGAGCGCATAGTCCGGGACCATCATGGCCACTGTCCTGAACAAGGCCTGGAAAATAAAATGTTTTGATCTGAATTTTCCCTTTCTCCAGTATAATTATTGTATCATTTACAACATGTATGTGACACGGGAGAGAGGAGTGGAGGATGGGAGTGTTAGTTATTGCTCTGAGGTTGGTGGTAGTAGTCAAAGTTCACTGTGGCAATCCTCACCCTGGTTCTCCCAGTGACTGGAGGGTGCACCCTTTCTTCCTTCAGGCACACCCTTTTATTGGAGCTCCTGCCTGGGGTTAGTTGGGGTGCCTTTGACGTTAGGTGTTTGGTAGGGTGCAAAGCAGGAATATAGATGCAGCTGGCGGATGGTGAAGGAGTACGAAACCAGGCCACTTGATATCTCTAAATTCCCGAACTAAGGGGTGCAGATTTAAGATACGGCTGGCCAAGTGTGGAAGGGTGCATTAGCAATGTTCCTTCTCAAAGATCTCTGCCATAAACGTGCACAACACTGACTGAATCCAAAACACCTCTGGATACATGGTCAATATCAGATTGGGACCCCAACTGATCAGCTGCTTAAAAGGGACACAGCACTCAGATGTGGGCTGCGGCCTCCTCACAGCAGACTAAGCACTGTGCCGTACATTGTATAACGCCTGTGCTTGGTTTTGCAGCCCAGGTCCATTCACTTGAATGAGACTGAGCTGCACGTAGACCATGTGACCAATAAAAGTGACATCACTGGCCAAGAAAAGGGCCACATCGCTCATCGTTGCCCCGCAGCCTCTTCATACAGTTAAGACCTCCACCGACCTGATACTGCTGACCTATCCTGTGGAAGGGTCAGCAATATTGTAGTCCCAGAAAACGGCTTTAAGTCCCAAAACCTGATTACAAGACTAATGTTGTGCAGTCTACTTTTTCCAGGGCTCTTTTGAGGTTTTGTTTTCCACCAGAAATGATTTTTATCACTGGAGTATCCCTTCAAGAAAAAAGAAATATTGGCTGCATACCTTTAGATTATCTGGGAGTTCGGCACGACCTGCATAGCCGGGATTCATGGTGATGAAGACAGAACACGTTGGGTTGAGTGTCAGCTCCGTCCCCTCAAACAAGAATGTTTTCATGTTTCTTATGATGGCCTGCTGGATGCTCAGAATCTGCTGGGCCACTACCGACAAGACCTCCACCTGGTCATACAGAGATATTTCTAATGGCATCAAGTCTAATAGACAATCAGGCGAATAACATATAACGGTGAACAAGAGAAAGTAGCAAAATCTACAGTAGTTGCTCTAAGCTGTTGCACTAAGCTCTTAAGAGATGTGTCTGTCATCACACTGTCAACTGTTTCCAATGGCAACCAGCAGAGTTCTGAATACAGCTCCGGGTTATAAGATATGTAAGATTTCAGGATCTCTGCAAGTTAGATAATGCAATGTATTTACAAAGTTACTCAACTATAGAGCATCCTGTATCTATAAAGTGTAAAATGGTGTTCAAAGCTACCGCCTGAGGCCCTACTAGATAGAGGAGGATAAAAAGGAAAATGTAAGCTACCAAGTTTGTATGCAACTTTTCAATCTTTTAAAACGCGTGGCTACGAGTAAGGAAGTAATTGCCCAAAAATAAAAAAATAAAGGAATGTGCCAGCAGAAGTCAACCTATTGTTTACATTAAGACTTCATGGTAAACATATTTTCTGAAAATGTGGGTGCTTTTTTTTAATTTTCTATGTCATCATTATATATATATATATATATATATATATATATTATTTATATTTATGATTTATGTTTATTATTTAAAATATATATATATTATATTTATTATTTTATATTTAATATATTATATATATTATCTAATATATTATTTTATATTAATAATAATATATTATTATCATTATTATTAATATATTTATTATTATTATTATTATTATTATTATATTATTTATTTTAATCTGGAATTCTGCACTTTTTACACTGGTCACGGAGCCTAATAATAAGCTGACACTTCCTGTGCTGTAGAGATCACTTCCCATCAGTCCTCTCATTATCATCACAGGCAAAATTATAACGACGGACATCACCTATAAATAACACAGGATCCACCAATCAAAATAGCTGATGGACACAGTTCGCCTCTTCTCCTCCCTGCACAATGACCTCTGCTCAGGTCACAGAGCATGCCCACAACGCTCTCCCATAGAAGTCAATAAACATCTGTAGTCTACAGGTTCCTATGGTCTGTGGCTGCTGTAAGGCATATCTCCGAATGCTGAATCAAGAGATAGCCACCCCCATAATCATGTATACAAAACAGAATTTAAAAAAAAAAATCTACATTCAGAAAATAAACAGATTAGTAAAAAAAAAAAAAAAAGAATATGTATTTCTATCAGGTTATAATTGGTAAAAAAAGATATAGGTGATACATTCTGCCTAAAGAGATTACTGTTAATGGTCTATCCTCATCATAGGTCATCATTATCTGATCAATGGATGCTCCACTTCTGTAATGCCCACTGATCAAGAGGCCGTGGCCACACCTAGACCAGTGTCTCTTCCTCGACCAGTGACATGGCCTTGTTGCAGCTCAGTCCCATTCATGTGCCCCGCAGCCTCTTCAAACAGTAGAGCGGCGGGGGGGGGTTGGGTGTCACAGCCCCACTGATCACTTACTGATGACCTATCCTGAGGATAGTTCACTAATATAGGAGTCCCTGAAAACCTCTTTAAACATCTATTAATAAAATTTTACATTTACCTCAATTCTGTTGAATTCGTCAAAACAGGCCCAGGCTCCAGACTGTGCTAAACCTTTGAAGAATTTACCCATTGCTTTATAGTCCAGACCATCTGAGCAATTAAACACGACGCACTGTATGGGAGACAGGAGAATAACGATTCACATCCTAATGCTGTTTACATTGTGATTATCCTACACTATAATAGATGAGGATTACTCCGTCTTTTCCATTCAATTAAGCAGGTAATTGGAAGGATGTTCTTATACTTGACAAAACAGCTCGGCATGCACAGAGCATCGTCTACTCCACACCTCTCTTGAGACATGTAATAATATATATGTAATAAATATAGTGCAGAAATATATGGAACCCGTGTACGGATACAAAGAGTTAATTAACTGGACTGGTCAGGTCATGGATGGGTTCATGAGACAATAGGACTGACTGATTCTATTTCTTATAGGAAAGGAAAGTCTGAACTCGCGCTGTAAGGCCCCTTTCACACCAGCGTAACGGATTCAGTCCGGATGCGTTCAGGGTGTGCTCCGGAAAATCCGCACGCATCCGCACCAATCGTTCAGTTATTTCCGCGCGGGTGCGAAGCGTTTTGATGCGTTTTTCACGCGTGTGATAAAAAACAGAATTTTTACAAACAACATCTCTTAGCAACCATCAGTGAATCACGCAGACCCATGCACTTCAATGGGGCCAGGGCTGCGTGAAAAACGCAGAATATAGAATATGCTGCAATTTTCACGCAATGGTGAACTGATGCGTGAAAAACATCGCTCATGTGAAAAGACCCATTGAATTCAGTGCGGGTGCAATGTGTTCGCATCACACATTGCACCCGCGTGGAAATCTCGCCCGTGTGAAAGAGGCCTAATGGTATTAATGCGCAGCAGGAGGTCTGGACACAGGCAGATGACCCAATTCTTGCTGGTGTGGTCATAGACTCTATGGCTAGCTTTAAAGTGAATGTCCACCCTTTCAATTTCTTAGGGTCAGAGCTTCATATTACTGAAGCAAAGGCCCAAATCAACTGCGTATACATTTGAGGCTGATTATAAAATTCCCACTGCCTGCAGTCACCACTAGGGGGAGCCAATAAGTTTACTGCATAATGTTTTAGGCTGAATTCAATAAAATAGCATAAGCCATAAGCTCTGCCTAATGGTGGTGGCAGCCAGAATTTTATTACTGAAAGGAGCATGTGCCAGCAGATTTGTATCTATGATTTGTACCTGTTGCATGTCCCATGTTCATATATATATTTCTTTATAGAATAAGACATTATGTTCTAATATACAAGTATTTAACATTCTGCTCAACAAGTGTGCAGATAGGGGGTCAATTGCATTGATAAAGAAAGGTATGCATGAACAATTGACATGCTGCAGATTTTAAAATCTACACAATTTCTGCCCTTAAAAAAAGCAAAGTGTCCATCCACTTTGCTGGCACCATATTATGCTCCAGTTTTTCTGCATAAAATCCACACAGAAAAAACACTGCTTAATCTGCACCATGTGCAGCCACCCTAAAGTTATATTATAAGGGTTATCAAATACTAAAAAATGTCACCCTCATGCCCAGGCCCCTCACACCCCGCACCGCCACAGTTGCTTCTCCCAGTGCGTGGATGAAAACATCTAGTGTCGGGGTGAGCAGCCAATGGCAGGTGGTGACAGGGACTAGCCTCCCTAGCATCGCAGGTGACGCTAGGGAGGCTTTCCCCCGTCACCGCATGCTAGACGTTTTCATCCGCGCACAGGGAGAAGCAGCTGCGGCGGTGCGGAGAGCAGGATAAGTATATTACCTGTGAGGGTCCCGGGCATGTGAGTGACATTTTTTAGTCTTGGATAACCCCTTTAAGAAATAAATCAGCACAGTCTGTTGGACCAGTATCCAAATGTTGTCAAAAGGTGGAGAATAAGAGCATAAATCAGTGTATAAGACATGGCGTGAGATGTGCAGTGACTAGAAATCAATCGCCGATATAAACAACGTATTACTCGTAATAACTCTTAATAAAGGTAATTAGGGCACAGACATTTTCTCACAGAGTTATAAGGAAAACAACAAAAAGCAATGCATATCGTTTCAGGTCAATGTACAAGTGAAAATTGAACTAATTAAACAATTTTTCATGCCTCATGCTCTGTTTTCAAGGGAAAATGAAATATAATGGCATATTTAGGATTACAAGGTATCATCCACGTCAACAGTCATCTCTGAGACAAACGTCCATGTGTCTTGATCTGTTGCTGATGGCATATACTGCTATGTACTGTGTAAGGGTAAGGCCACACGTGGTGTGAACACAGGATTCACTTCAGTGGGTGGAAAATCTGCAGTGTTTTACAACAGCAGCAAAGTGGATGAGATTTAAAGGGGATTTCCGGGGGTTAACTACTGATGACCTGTCCTCAGGTTAGGTCATCAGTATCTGATCGGTGGGGGTCTGACACCTGGGACCTCCGCCGATCAGCTGTTTGAGGACTTCTCTTAGATTTTCCTAGGCCAGTGACGTCACGTTCATCGGTCACGTGGCCTAGGAGCGGCTCAGCCCCATTCATGTGATACCAAGCACCGCCACTGTAAAATGTACGGCGCAGTGCTTGGTGAGCTGAGAGAAGGCTTTTGTTGCACCCAAGCTCTTTTCCTTTCCATGGTCAGCACCTTCTTCACTGCTTTGACACTGAATGGCCCAGTCATTTAAATCAGCGAGGAGGCTGACCCAGAAATTAAGAAATATTAAGAAAAAGTATCATAACTAGGGAATGAGGCAGCACTCCAAGCTTGACAAAGGCCTCATTGTGCTGGGCTGAAACGTTGCCTTGGGAATAAACGCGTCCTTACCCATTCACCGTATTTGGAGTGCTGCCTCATTTTTGTGAATATATATATATATATTACTATGACCTTTAAATGTACTGTATATTACTAGATGACTGTCAACACATATTTATTGTAACCTGTGAAATGCCACCGCTTTGAGAAGGCCACCCTTCATTCAACCCAGATTCCACTGAGGCAGATTTTCAATTCCTTTATATCCTATGTACAATACAGTATATTGTGCCCCTTCTCTGACAGGACCACCTCTGTCAAATACCACTTTTTACTTTTGGGTGATCATATAAAAAAAAAAAAGTCATGCCATCTAATGGACTGTACCCGTTGATGTTTTTGTGCAACATGATCATACGATACGCTCTTACTTCATCATGCTCCCTCTCATTACATTATCTCAGTTGTCTCAAAAATCTAATATATTTTCTTTTACTTTGTTGATGACATACTGCAGAGATCAGTGACTACACATGACATTACCTGTTTGGCCAAAGCCTTGGCAAGATCTTTTGTAGTTTCGGTTTTCCCAGTTCCTGCAGGACCCTCCGGAGCTCCACCAAGATTTAACTTGAGTGCACCCATTAAAGTTCTGCAGCAAAGACAAGAGTCAATTCATAAAGTCTACTGTGCTAGATATGGTCATTAGGTATCTATTCAAGTTCTTAGTATTTTAAAGCGGGTTGTCTCACTTCTGAAAATGACTTATCATGTAGATAGTTAATACAAGGCACTTACTAATATATTTTGATTGTCCATATTGCTTCCTTTGCTGGCTGGATTCATTTTTCCATCACATTATACACTGCTCATTTCCAGGGGTTACAACCACCCTGCAATGCATCAGCGGTGGTCGTGCTTGCACACTATAGGAAAAATCTCTTGGTGGCCAGGACCATGGGAGTGTGCATAGGCCGGCCACCACTGTTGGATTGAAGGGTGGACGTAACCATGTAAATGAGCAATGTATAATGAGATGGAAAAATGATTGTCCATATTGCCTCCTTTGCTGGCTTCAATCATTTTTCCATCTCATTATATACTTTTCATTTCCATGGTCAACAGCGGTGGCCAGGCTTGCACACTATAGAAAAAAGTGCAGGCCTATGCACACTCCCATGGTCCCAGCCACCAAGAGCTTTTTCCTATAATGAATCACCATTTGGACGTTTTTTTCCGCCACACAATTCGCCGTATTGGAATTTTTTTTTTATATTTTAAAAGTACAGGCGTTTTCGGTCACGATGATACCCATGATGTCTATTATTATTGTTATTTAGGTATTTATTTTTTCATTATACGGAAAGGGGGGTGATTTGAACTTTTAGATATTTTTTATTTTTTATATATTTTTTAACATTTTTTTTTATTTTTTGTGATTATTTTAAAGCTCAAATATGAGCTGATATATTGTGTTGTTTTTTTTCTTTATGAGCAATCAGGGATGTACTAGATGGAGTTAAATCCCAAAATTGCTAATTTCTTATCCTGGCCTGTCATCTAGTGGCCAGAATAAGAATTGCAGTTTGAAAACTGTAATCCTCACCAGCGAGGATTACAGTTTTCATATGGTGTACAGACACCCCGATTGGCCACTCGGGGCGTCTGTACACCACCCGGAAGCCTACGCATCCGGGTTCAGACGCATCCTGATGCCGTGATCACGTGTGATCACGGCATCAAAAGGCCCAGGAAGACGCCGCCGATGGAGGTAAGTAGCGGCAAGTCTCTGCTGTTAGAAACAGCAGAGACTTGCCGGCCATGACACCCGCTGCACCTGCGAGCGGGCGTCATGTCCCCGCACCGCGCTGTACATGTACGGCGCTGGTCGGGAAAGGGTTAAGGTGGGCGTAACCATGGAAATGAGCAGTGTATAATGTGATGGAAAAATGAAGCCACCCAGCAAAGGAGGTAATATGGACAATCACAATAAATTAGTAAGTGCCTTGTACTAACTATCTACATGACAAATGCCATTTGCTGAAGTGACACAACCCCTTTAAGTAATTCGGGTATATCAACATGTGAGTGGGGGGAACTAATTAGAAAATGTGAGGTCAGTACTGTGGAGCATATCGGTGACCAGTACTGGAATATTACTGTTAGTGTATATGTACTGCACCATAAAGGACGACTTCTCATATCTGACATATACATACCTGTAACATCGATCAGTCAGTGGAGTAATGACAAGTCGCGGTGAATTGCCCAGATATTCATAGCCATACTTGACTTCGGTAGTGATCATTCTGACCATGACATCTCGGCCTTCCCAATAATATCTCAGCTGAGAGATCCACTGGAAGTCACTTAGGCTGGATACTTTATCCTTTGCCAATTTAGCAACAACATCACGGGCTGCAGAACAAAAGCCATCAGATGTGCAATACAGAGTTACAAGATTTCAGAATATGGTTTGCTGCATTTCTGTAGTCTGTATTCTGTTTCCAATCAACATTCCCAGGTATCCTGGGGTTCCTTCAGCCCTGATCAGACCAGAAGACAACAAGCCCTGTCACCTTTACAAAGGGGAGTTCAGCTGCTCAAAGATGATCTGCAAAGCAGTAAAAACACCTGAGAGAAATTACAGGATGCTTTACTTGCCCCAAAACCAAGGCGCAGGGGTGTAACTACCATAGCGGCAGACCATGCGATTGCTATGGGGCCCAGGGCAAGAGGGGGCCCAGTCTTAGTTGGGATCATCTCCTCTTCTACTGGAGGTGATACTTGGTCAGGACTCTACCCTCTAAAGGAACAACTTTTTAGCAAATGAGGCCGTGGAAAAATAGCCCAAGGGTCATTGAAAGGGGTTTAGGCAGAAACCCTTCTGTCCTGTGTGGGGGGCCTGGTTGGATCCTTGCTATGGGGCCCTTCCTTCTCTATGTAGACCACTGCCAAGGCGGCAATGGTATGAGGGATTCCCAGGAGTGGAAATGTTTTCCAGGGATAATACTATGACCATAAGGTTGGAAAACACTGACCTAGTGTATATAAAAATTCTAATATTCAAGCAGGAGCTAACAATAAAGGAGAGTGGGCCCCATAACATAATATTACACATCCCCTGCTTAACTAAATGGAAATCTTCTGATGGCCATCGCTAAAGAGGACTTATTAAAATGAGATTCATGCATTTTCAATTGACCTGTGTTAAAAAGGTTGTTGTGGTATTTTTTTCAGGCCTCCCAAAGTGCCAGACGGTGGGGAGCTGCTGGTCCCAGATGTATCCATATCATCCACGTGTCACTTGACGTCACCACCGCGGCCAGTCATCGGCTGTGGTGGTCACATGACCCGTGTCAAACAGAACAGTTAACGTGAGCAGGGGTTCACTTCAATGAGGCAAGGTGAGGCGATTGCCTCAGGCAGCACCAGGTGGGGCAGTATAGTATAGTGCAGTACAGTGGGCATAATATGTGGCGCTGTATTATCCTGTATGTTTTGTAGCTCTATATGTAATGTTTTCCAAGGGCTGGAGGGAAGGGGTTAGGATAAAAAATTGGCATTGGGAGGTTAGGGCGCCATTTCAGTTTTTGCCTCAGGCAGCAGAAAGGCTAGGTGCACCCCTGAACATGGGTACAACCAGGACCAGCAGCCCATGAGCGGTATCGATAGAGCTGAAACCCAGCAGCAGAGATCAGGTACAGTAAGTATGCTCACTACTGCAAGTCTGGCCATTCTGGGGTGTCTGACAAAAAGCACAGAAAAGGTAGACAACCCCTTTAGAGGCGTGGGGACCATCAGGGCAGTTTTTTTTATGATTGCATTTTCCTCCTTTTGGGCTCATTTTTTCAATTGGTCTTAAATAAAAGTTTTCAGCAGTTTTTGTAATACATGCGGTTAAAAATCACTGTGCTTGCAGACTGTCCCTCCTGAGTTCCGTCAGCTGGCAGCTCATGTAAAAAGCGTATCTCTGATCTTCTGACCTCATAAACACCCATTATAGCTGAACTCCAATCAAACTGTTAGGCTTCATTCACACGACCGTATTATGTTTCCGTGTCCGTTCCGTTTTTTTTTTGCGGACCGTATGCAGAACCATTCATTTCAATGGCTCCGCAAAAAAAAACGGAAGGTACTCCGTGTGCATTCCGTTTCCGTATGTCCGTATTTCCGTTCCGCAAAAAAGATAGAACATGTCCTATTCTTGTCCGTTTTGCTGACAAGGATAGGCATTGTTACAATGGATCCGCAAAAAAAACAGAAACACGGATGCCATACGGAACGTCATCCGTTTTTTTTGCGGATCCGCAATTTGCGGACCGCAAAACACATACGGTCGTGTGAATGAAGCCTTAAGAATATGGCTTAAAGAGGACCTTTTATCACTCCTGATATGCCTATTTTAATAGCTTCATGTATTCATCATGTAATAACAATTCTGGGGCATCTTTTCTTATGTCTCTATGTTGTACCATTCCTTTATTATTTCTACTAGAAGTTATTAATAAATTGCTATTAACCTTCAGTAAGGGTATAGAGGGGAGGTAACAAGTTGGGGGTGTGTACCTGCACAGACTGACTCTATCCAATCAGTGCTGCCATTTTCAGACAGTGCAGGTACACACCCCCAACTGGTTACCTCCCCTCTGTACCCTTACTGAAGGCTAATAGCAATTCATTCATAACTTCTAGCAGGAATAAAAAAATGAATGGCATAACATAGAGCCATAAGAATAGACACTTCAGAAGTGTTATTACATTGGGGATGCATGTAACTATTAAAACAGACATGTCAGGAGCCATGAAAGGTCCTTTTTAAAATGAGTGTTTATGAGGTCAGGAGATAAAGCTTCACAAGAGCCGTCAGCTGACAGAACTCAGAAGGGACAGTTCTCTACTCCATCGGAGGAAACTACTACTATAAAAGACGTGTGATATTTGGGGGCTTAGTTACAGATTTTGCATTCAGGTCCACGAGCTGCAATTCGTACAAACAAAAAGCAAAATCGTTCTGTCTTTATGTTCAGCCTGTTGCATAATCCATCTGGAATGCCGCACTGCATATTTATTAATTAACTGGCATAACAGGTTAACATTATTACGGAGGATTACTTTGTCACCTTTATCCACATCTTTAATTAAAGGTGTTCTCTGATAAATGGTGTACAGGCCTGAGCCGCCATCTGCAAGGGACTAATCAGTTAGGGGCTTGTTTCCTGAGGAAGGAGCCTCTGTATCATTACAAAGGGGCGCTGGAAGGATAAGGCCTCAAGCACATGACTTTTGGTTTGCGTCTGATCTGAATCCATTCATTTCTATAGGGCGGCAAAAAAAGGCGGACAGCAAACATTTGTCATTCGTGTGCTGTCCGCCTCTGTGTGGCTGTTCTGCAAATCATAGAACAAGTCCTATTCTTATCCGTTTTTCAGACAAGATTAGCCATTTCTATAATAAGGACCGTGGAAAGTGAAGGATGCACACAGCCAGTATCCGTATTTTGTGATCCACGGACTGCAAAATACATCCGGTCGTGTGCATGTAGCCTTATGTTGGTGGCTGTCATTATTTCTAGAACACATACAATGTAGAGAAGACCTAGTTCAATATTGCTCCTAAATGATCTTTCGTGTTAGGCCTCATGCACACGACCGTTTGTATTTTGCAGTCCGCAAAAACGGATCCGCAAAAAATATGGATTCTGTATTTTGTGGAATGGAACAGCTGGCCCCTAATAGAACAGTCCTATCCTTGTCCGTAATGCGGACAATAATAGGACATGTTCTATTATTTTTGCGGAACAGACATACGGAAACGGAATGCACACAGGGTAACTTCGGTGTTTTTTGCAGACCCATTGAAATGAATGGTTCCGCATACGGTCGGCAAAAAAAAATGTATCAGACACGGAAAGAAAATATGTTTTTACACATGAGTCCTAATGTGAATGCACAAGTAGCTCTCACCTGTAAGGGTTCATGCACTCAAACGTATTTTCTTTCCGTGTCTGTTCCGGGTTTTTTTTGCGGACCATATACGGAACCATTCATTTCAATGGGTCCGCAAAAAAAAAAAGGAAGTTACTCCGTGTGCATTCTATTTCCGTATGTCCGTTCTGCAAAAAAATAGAACATGTCCTAATATTGTCCGCATTATGGACAAGAATAGGACTGTTCTATTAGGGGCCAGCTGTTCTGTTCCGCAAAATACGGAATGCACATGGACGTCATCCGTATTTTTTGAGAATCCATTTTTGCAGACCGCAAAATACATACGGTCGTGTGCATGAGCTCTAATAGTGTGAGGTTGTTTTATATCAGAATAAGTGCTCATGCACACAACCGTATGTATTTTGCGGTCTGCAAAAAATACGGATGACATCCGTGTGCATTCCATATTTTGCGGAATGGAACAGCCGGCCCCTAATAGAACAGTCCTATCCTTGTCCGTAATGCGAACAATAATAGGACACGTTCTATTTTTTTGTGGAATGGAAATACGGACGTACGGAAACGGAATGCACACAGAGTAACTTCTGGTTTTTTTTGCGGACCCATTGAAATGAATGGTTCCGCATATGGTCCGCAAAAAAAAAAAACGTAACAGACCCGGAAAGAAAATACGTTAGTGTGTATGAGCCCTAAACCTGTCATTTTTCTTGATTTTAATTAGTTTAATCTATTTTAACTTCTCGTATCCAATCAGTTTAATGGCATTCCACCATCACAACTGGGTGCAGAAGAAGGGTCCCAACCTGCTCAACCTATTCATAAAAAGACTCTGCGGAATCATGCAAATCACACTTTTATTAGGCCTAGTGTGATCTGCAATGTCTCTTTACTGACATCTGTATCTGATTAGTGGGGTTCTGACTCACTGATCAGCTTTCTCAAGAGGCCACGGTGCTTTGGTGAGCTATGCGATCTCCTCACTACATACCAAGCACAGCGCCATCCATTGTATAGTGGCTGCGCTGGGTATTGCAGCTCAGCCCCATTCATTTGATGGTGACATCACTGGCCTAAGCAGCAGATGCAGCCCTCGGGAGCAAACAGCTGATCGGCTGGGCGTCCAACCATCACCAGATACTGATGACTGATCCTGAGGATAGGACATCAATATTCTAGTCCCGGAAACCCCTTTCAATGTTCTGCCTCTAGTATAACAGGACATAAATCTGTAATGTGAATGTCCACTCTTGAATACAATCTTCTGTGCTCTGTCTTCTGACGTTCTTCCTCAAATATATTCACATTTTTGTTCTTTAATGAAATTCTGCAATATACTCTTTTCCTACATGATGTGGAGGAGAAAGTAATCACATCCAGGTATAGTGAAGTCGACTTCAATTCCATAGCGGACTGCTAAACCTTCCATTTGCGGTGGCGGTGATTTTTGGGAACAGATCTTACCGTGTACATCGATAACTGTAAGGGCTCCTAGAGTTGCTCGTGCGCCACCAGACAATTTTCCTCTGACCAGCTCGACAATTTCACTGATCTGCTTATTGCTCTTCTCTAAGAAATCCTGTGAAAAGTCATTTATTTAACAGCAATTCAGGAATATAACAACTGGTATTATTACATTGTCCATTTGGCTAGCTATGAAACTATGTCTGCTGGCCATTACAAAATGGGCCCGAAACGGTGCAAAAAAGGCTCTTTCTAAGCAATTTACTGTATGTCCTCTAACCAGTAAGTGAAGAAATGACAGATCACTAGAAGACATTATGAGTCTTTACTTACAGACAGAGTGCCCTCGGTAATGGCTTCAGAGACTTCTTTTGTCCAGTAAATAGAGGACACGCATATAACGACTTGTCCAGGCCACTGAAGGACCCACTGCTTTCTAGGAACCTACAAGGACAAAAATACTAATTATCTCCAACACAGAGACCCATCTATCTATGTATCTGTGCATTTTTTGCAATATTTTACATACATTTCTGACATTTATTTAAGTTTCAAATGGAAAAAAGTCACATCTCAACTCCACCAAGTCCCTGGTGTAGAATTAGTGCCATATTTTTTAGCCAGTAAGAATTTGCCATAACAATCCCACGAATCGGCCTTTGGACGAGCTGGACTTATGTAAGCCCCTCCACCACCCCCCCAAAGTGCCCGTTTTATGGGCATTCCCAGGGAGATTTGGAGGTCTGCCTAGGTGATCTGAGGGTGGGGCTTAACTGCCCAGAATTTTACTTTTTACATGTTGGTAAGCAGTGGCATACATAGAGAAGTAAGGGCCCCGTAGTAAGGATCACACCAGGCCCCCACACAGGACAGAAGGGTTTCTGCCTAAACCCTTTTCAGTGACCCTTGGGCCATTTTTCCACTGCCTCATTTGCTAAAAGTTGTTCCTTTAGAGGGTAGAGTCCTGACCAAGTTTTTACCTCCAGTAGAAGAGGAGATAATCCCAACTAAGACTGGGCCCCCTCTTGCCCTGGGCCCCATAGCAGTCGCATGGTCTGCCGCTATGGTAGTTACGCCCCTGTTGGTAAGTAGGCAATGACAGTAATCCGCAGTTTCCGCAAGAAAAGTCATCACTGGTGTAAGACAATATTACCGCACAGAAAACCAAACCCATTTGGGCATTTGCAGAGATTTTTTTCCATTAGAGAACCTTTTAAAGGAGGCTCTGTTCTTTTTGCAACTTCCGCGCCCTCTGCACTTTGATGAACAGGGACAGGCAGTGAAAACGTTGTGACTGCCTGCACTGTCAATCAAAGTGCAGAGGATGCAGCAGTTGCAAAGACTGCAGAGCATCTACGTCAGGGATCATCAACCTCCGGCACTCCAGCTGTTGTGAAACTACAACTCCCAGAATCCTCCTTTCACTTCTATGGGAGTTACAAGAACAGATGAGTAAGTGTGCATGCTGGAAGTTGGAGTTTCACAGCTGCAGGAGTGCTGAAGGTTGCTGATCCCCACTCTAGGTGTAACGGCAACGCCCCCTTAGAGGCTCATTTGCATATATTAAAACATCATTTTTCTCAGCAATGCGGGGACATATGTACATGGGACCAACACAGATGTCTTCAGCTGCCAAGTTCACATGTAACAGGTCAGCCAGTGTCATAGGTACAAATCTGCTGACGGATGCCCTTTAATATCAACTTTTTGCTATTTTTGCTACTGTGACAAGAATTTGCAGTCCTTGTGGATTATCTGTTCTGCTACCAATGCTCCCGCTTTCTCATTATCATTGTAATGACTTGGGTTTAAAGTACTCATAGATAAAATATAATATATCTATGCAAATGAGTGCATATCAGGAAACCAGAGACACCCATCTGTAGACAGCGCTGTCTAGCCCCCGAGCAGTACTGTCTACAGATGGGTGTCTCTGGATTGGCTGGTATGAGTTAATTTACATCCTTTTTTCGGAAATTAGTCTCCATACAACGCTGTCTCTCTTTAATAAGTAACATAACCCCCCCTCCCCCCGCTGCTAAAGTGCTATATGCATGTATGAATTAAAGGGGTTGTCTCATCTCAGACAATGGGGGCATATTGCTAGGATATGCCCCCATTGTCTGATAGGTGCGGGTCCCACCGCTGGGACCCATACCTATATCAGGAACAGAGTGGTGGCTGGAAGACTCCTGGCCACCACCAAGCGCTCTCCCCATAGAAATGTATGGGAGCGCACTGCTCATGATCAGCCACCGCTCCTATTCACTTCTATGGGCCTGACGGAAATGGCCGAGCCAGCGTTCGCCTATTTTCGGAGGCTCCATAGAAAATGAATGGAGGGCGGCTGGGTATGTTCAGTGCGCCCCCACCACTTTCGAGGCTCTGTTCACGATATAGGTGTGGGTCCCATGATCTGTGATGAGACAACCCCTTTAAGGCCCACCAGCTTGAATTTATATGCAGGGGCTGTATGGTGCAAATGTATGAAAGGGATTGTCTGTAGAGATGGGAGAATCGATTGTAAATGAGTCAAATTTGTTACGAATTTCCCCAAAAATTCAGATAGTAAATCTGAAATTTTTCTGATTCGTTTAAGTTGAATTGTTCAAAATGATGGCCACTATTTTATAGGTCAGAAAACAGAGAAGAAAGCATCTGCCACCAAAAAGGGATCATATATGGATTATTTTTTAATTAAAAATTAAACGTGACAGTGCCGTTTACTACCACCACCTCCCATCCATTTACCCATTGACATATATGTCGCTGTCACGCTAAGATTACTAATACTGTCTTGGTGTTAAAGATCTTGAAAGGGGTTGGATACAGTCATAGGAGACCTCAGAGTGTCATACATGACATTTCAGGGCCATTGTGGCATTTTTGATTTGGATTGAATTTATGCAGGCCTGAATCGAATCTGATTCGTGCAAATTGGACCCACAATGAAGTTCAAGAAATTCGCTCATCTCTAGTTGTCTGGTTCAGAAAAATGTACTTTCTGGTTGTACTGAATCATCATCTATTAGCTTGATGAGAACACAGTTACAATGAACCTCTCTAACCCTGGAGGACCAGATATGTCCATACAATACACCGGAGGTCCCCAAGTTTTTGTATGTGTGATAGTCAGGTGCAGTGGTGGACTGGGAACTTAAAAGTGGCCCTGGAAAAAAAAACCTAAAAGTGGTCCCATGCTGTAGGCTGGTCCAAATTGACAAAAAAAAAAGTAGGCAGGGTCTGCAAGTAGCGCAGCACAAAATACCGCCCCAGCAGAACGGAATATCACAGTGCAGTAGAAAATACTGCCGCCCCTGCCACAGTATTCAACTGTATCTCCATCCAGAGGTTGGTAATACAGTTGAGTTCAGGAGGGCTTGGGTGGCCCGCTGGGCATCGTCCCACTGGGAAATTTCCCTGTCGGGTCTATGGCCAATCTGCACCTGGTCGGGTGCCACATTTAACACAAAAATGGACAAGACACATATCAAATGTGGAGAAACAAGAAAACCAAAAGTGGTAACATTTGCTGATAGTCCTAAGGACTCATAGACCAAGTCACACACAGCTGGGTGTCTTGGGTCACAGTTGGCTCCTGAGCCACTCACCGGGAACAACTGTATTTAAAGGGGTTCTCCGGGAATTAAGAAAATGAAAATACTTAAATATTACTTCATTATAAATATTTTCCCAAATATCTTTCATTCGTATAACGGCTCATTTTGTCTGGGGAGCAATCACTAGGAGAAACAAAATGGCCGCCGTCCTATTAGTGCACACAATACCTGTCCTAATCACACAGGAGGACAAGTTACATCACAACACTGAGGTAAAGAGCTGCCTCATCCTCCTCTCTGCTTGTCGGGGATTATGATCCTGAATACAGATGAGTTCATGAGCAGATAAGCAGCAGCATTTGTATGCAGTCTCCATTACCAGTCTGTCCTGTCCATCCGCTCTGTAATTCATCTCCTCATGAACTCCATTCCCACAAAGATTCAGCTAAATATCATATTAAACTGTATTCAGGATGATAATCCCTGACAGGCAGAGCAGAGAGGAGGATGAGGCAGCTCTTTAGCTCAGTGTTGTGAAGTAACTTGTCCTGCTGTCTGACTAGGACAGGTATTATGTCTACTAATAGGACAGCGGCCATTTTGTTTCTCCTAATCATTGCTCCCCTGACAAAACGAGCCATTATAACTAATTAAAGGTATGTGGGAATATATTTATAATAAAGTAATATTTGTGTAATTTATTTTCCTAATTCCTGGAGAACCCCTTTAATGTACAGCCCATTGCGATCAATGGAGACTGTGTAATTCTTAATTTCCCCTGCGGTTGTACTGTGGGAAACTGATCACCTGCTGGGTTTCCACCTTGTGAGCACCTTATTTTTAGGGAACCACAATGGGATTGTAAAAAAAGAGAAGAACCCCTTTAATTCAGTAACACAAAAATTCAGAGGTGAAAGTATCCAGAGATTTTAACAAGCACATGCTTGGAAAAAGACTAATTAACTGCACTGCATAGAAAGCAAAGTAAATTAGTAAGAGTAACGACTATTCTAGGAACCAATTATCTTCAACACTTACAAATGTGATAGAAAAAGACATGGGAAATGGATGAAAATAAGGCAAATGCTGGGAAGGAAAATGAGATGCTCATTCATGCACCTTTCCTCAATCTGTTCTTATAATGGGCAACTTTAATAGGCGTTACTATGTTTAAGGAATATCTAATTCAGCCGTTGTCTGGGTGCCATCACCATGGAAGTCTATGCAGTGTACCGTAATATACATTTACATTATGTTTGCCTGAAAATGGACCAAACAATTCTTTGGATAAGACAGCTCCTCCAGACGTGTCCCAAGGTCTCATTCATCCAAAATGATGAGCAATTTGGAAATCGAGTTGGATGTATCCTACACAATTTCAGAATTTTTGAACTGAAAATATATAGGTTAAAGGGGTATTCCAGGATTTTAATATAAGCGGCTTATCCTCAGGATAAACCATCAACATACTGATCGGCAGGGCCCGACTTCCACAGCATTGCTGATCAGATGTTTCAGAGTAGCGCCAGCACTGGAACTGCACAGCTCTCACAGTGAAGTTTTCAATTGCAGCACTGCACCCATTTACTGCACCCATTCCCTTCAATGGGAGCTGAGCTGCAGTACCCAGTATGGCCACTACACTTTGAATGGTGCCGTCTGCTTCCTGCTCCATTGAAAGTGCTAGTGCCGATGCTGCAGGCTGAAGGGAATAGCTGATCGGTGGAGGTGCGGGGTGTCAGACCCTCACTGATCAGATATAAAGACATCCCGACAATAGGTCATCAATATCCGGAGCCTGGAAAAACCCTTTAAAGGGAATCTATCACCAGCAACCTGCTGTTCAAACGGCTTGCACAGATGCATAGCTGTGGTTCACCTTGTTAAAATGCTGTTTTTCTTTTGTTGATCCGAGGCTCTGTCCTCGAGTTATCTTAATTTCTTTTAATATGCAAATTAGGCATTTGGTGCTATAAGGGCGTCGCCACTGCTCTTGTTGCACCCTAGCTCCACTCGTTTCTGTGACCAGCCCCTCCCTCGCTGCTTTGTCACTGCCCAGCTGTCAATCAAAGCGGACAGGAAGGGGCTGACCGCAGAAATGAGAGGAGCTTGGGCGCAACAAGAGCAATGGCGCTACCCTCATTGCACCAAAGGCCTAATTTGCATATTAAAGAAGAACTCCCGCAAAAACATTTTATTCCATGTCCTTCTAGAAATGTACATGATATAATCTGTAGTGAATGTCATTTTCTTACCAGTAGCTGAATTTTTGAGTTATATCATCCTGAAGTTTCTTATCTGTGTCCTGTGACTAGGAATTAGACCCACCAACTCACACAGAACCTTATGTGTGGACAGGAAGTCTAATTCTCTATGTATTCCTATGGGAGCCTCACTTTCAGTCTCATAGGAATGAATAGAGAAGTGACTGGCTTTCTGTCCTGGGTCAGTTGGAGGTCAGGGAGTTGGTCACATGACCCAGCTACAATAAGAAGAGAGTAGAAACTCTCAATTTCAGCCTCTGATAAGAAAATGACATTCACTACAGATTATATCATGCACCTTTCTAACAGGTCAGAGAATAAAAATTTTTTGCGGGAGTTCTTCTTTAAGTATATAACTCAGGAACGGAGCCTGGGATCATAAAAGAAAAACAGCTTTAATCAGGTGAACCACAGCTATGCAGTTAGATAGGGAGGTCGCTGGTGATAGTTTCCCTTTAGGTTTCATACACAGGAAAAATATTTATCAAGCCCTCTGCAGCCAAGTCCTGCCCAAATAGACGGGTCCAGATCACATTCATCTCGTGTCCATTTCAGATCACATTCATCTCGTGTCCATTTCAGATCACATTCATCTCGTGTCCATTTCAGATCACATTCATCTCGTGTCCATTTCAGATCACATTCATCTCGTGTCCATTGTGAGGGGGCTATGAAACTTTCGCTGAACTTTAATTCTCTTGCTTTACTGTTTTTGTACAAAGGTTGATTCATTTTATAGCTGTTATCTCCATTCATTTACCCAGAGATTTTAAAAATTCTGCCGGTCGCCCATGGAAACTGACATCAGTCAAACATGTGACCAACAGTGTCAGCTTTGTCCATCTCCTCTCAGCTCTCACCCACGCACGGCCCTCTGGTAACAAGAAACCGGCAGAATTCTGGGTGGCTTTAGACGTAAATGGAGAATAAGGGCGGGTGCACATTATGTTTTATGTCTCCGTTTGATGTATACGGTACAAAAAGAGGCATACAAAAATGCAGAATACTACGTTTTTTGTTTTTTTTTTACAATGGAACTATGATGAACGTATGCCACTGTATGGCATCAGTCTGAGGCATCCGTTTAACATACTGTATACGTTTTTGTATACGTTAAACGGATGGGAAAAACGTGATGTGAACCCAGCCTAACACATCACATTTAATATTGTTTCAAGATCTCTTTACTAAGAGGTTCAACTTTTTTAAAAAAATTTTTTGTCAGAAAGTGAGTTTCTCCTTTAATTAAATGAGGTTATACAGAAAAACAGAAGATGGTATTATTATGCGCACTGAACGGGCCTGAGAACAGGATGGCGGGTGTATATCCCTTCATTATGTTCCTATAGCCAGATGGAGTTCATCAATAAGTGCAACTAATACGGTAAGCGCTTGCTGCGACCGGTTGAAGGAAATGCTGTTCCACCGCTGTGAGTTTACCGTAAATTGTTTAACGTCTACTGAATGCAGTTCATGGCGGTCAAGCTGTGCAATTCTATATTCTCGAAAGCCTGCAACAGGATGCTAATGAGCTGGGCTGGCTGATCTACAGCAAACCATAGTTAAAAATCCATTATATTGTAGTGTTCACTGCTGGGGCCGCACTTCTTCACTATAGAGGTGCTTAGATAAGCTATTCCAAAAAACTTTCCGTACGAAAAACCTTGTGCAGCCACATGTCCAGGTTTTCGGATGCAGTTTTTAAACCCAAAATCAGTAGAGGATCATAAAAGGAGAGACCGTATTGGGGTTTTTACACATGCAAATTTTGTCTGCCTTTTTTTACCACTAGAAAAACACCAGGCATGCAGTTTTTTTTATGTGTTTCTTATGGCATCTTTCAAACAGAAATACGCCTAAATGAGGCGTATTTCTGGCACAGATTGAGGAGCAAAGGTTCTTTTTTGTAGCAATCTGCGACTTCAGGTCTAAAAAAGGGGGCGTGCCGTGAGTGGGGAAGGGGACGGGCCAGTAGGCCCATCTCGTTCATCATTTTCTACGCCTTTTCTTGGAAGCTGGCTTAAAGAAGAACTCCCGCAAAAAATTTTATTCTCTGACCTGTTAGAAAGGCGCATGATATAATCTGTAGTGATTGTCATCTTCTTATCAGAGGCTGAAATTGAGAGTTATCCCCTCTCTTCTTATTGTAGCTGGGTCATGTGACCAACTCCCTGACCTCCAACTGACCCAGGACAGCAAGCCAGTAACTGCTCTATTCATTCCTATGAGACTAAAAGTGAGGCTCCCATAGGAATACATAGAAAATTAGACTTCCTGTCCACACATAAGTCTATGTGTGAGTTGGTGGGTCTAATTCCTAGTCACATGACACAGATAAGAAACTTCAGGATGATATAACTCAAAAATTCAGCTACTGGTAAGAAAATGACATTCACTACAGATTACATCGTGTACATTTCTAGCAGGACATGGAATAAAATTTTTTGTGAGAGTTCTTCTTTAAGCTACTTTCACCCTTGCGTTGTAAGGATCCTTTTGTGAGATCCGTCACTGGCTCTCACAAACGGTCCTGAACTGATCAGTTTTGTCCTAATGCATTCTGAATGGAAAAGGTTCGGTTCAGAATGCATCAGTTTTGCTTCAGTTTTGCTTCAGTTCAGTCTCCATTCCATTTTGGAGGCGGACACTAAAACGCTGCCTGCTGGGTTTTGGTGTCCGCATAAGGAAACTGATGCAAACGGATCCGTCATGACTGACAATGTAAGTCAATGGGGACGGATGCGTTTTGTCTGACACAATTTAAAACGGATGCGTCCTCCCTTGACTTTCAATGGAGTTCATGACGGATCCGTCTTTGCTATGTAAAAGATAATACAAACGGATCCGTTCAGAACGGATGCAGACGGTTGTATTTTCATGATGGATCCATTTGTGAGAGCCTGGACGGATCTCACAAACAGATCCTGCAAACGCAAGTGTGAAAGTAGCCTTACATTTAGAAGTGGCGGAGGATCCGCCGAAGTTATGTAGAGGCCGGCATTTCTTCATAACTCCGGCAGATTAACTGCCAGGTATAGGGGTTATTAAGACCGGCATCTAAAATGTGCCCCAGTGTGATTGGCCACTAGCGTTTTCTTCGTGCCATTTATCCCCTTATAGAGAAGGTGATGTGAAAACGTCTGGAAGAACACCATGGGCTCCAGCATGCTGTGGATTTGAAAAGAAGCCAGAAAGACCAAAAAAAACAAAAACACCACCTAAGGAACACAAACACCAGGAGGAAAAAAAAAAGCAGTTGTGTGTCCTGTGGATAGGAGATAACGATACATAATCTAAATACCACTTTAATGGGGTTGTACAGGCGGTATTTATTGATGACTTATCATCAGGAAAGGTCATCAATATCTAATTGGCAGAGGTCCGACACCCGGCACCCCCATCGATCAGCTGTTTGAAGAGGAGCCAGTGCAAGACACTAATTTATTGTGATTGTCCATATTGCTTCCTTTGCTGGCTTCATTCATTTTTCCATCTCGTCAAGCAGCGGTGGTCCTGCTTGCACACTATAGGAAAAAGTGCCATCCTATGTGCACTACCATGGTCTCAGTCACCAGAGATGCCAGTGCCTTTTCCTATAGTGTGCAAGCACGACCATCGCTGCTAGATTGCAGGGTGGTCATAACGAGCAGTGCATAATGTGATGGAAAAATGAATCCAGCCAGCAAAGGAGACAATATGGGTAATCACAATACATTAGTAAGTGCCTTGTATTCACTTTAACTCTACATGATAAATGTAATTTGTTGAAGTGAGACAACCCCTTTAATTACACAATATATCATAGGACAGTAAAGGTATAAGGTGGTACAATAAAGACATCAGGCACTTCTTTGGGTTCTGGATGTGACTTTACAGCAGCCGGACTGGGAATACCTGCTTGCGGGGAATAAATCTGTGTCCGCTGGGAAGCTGGGCGCCTTCTTTTGCTCTCTCTCTACAATTCACTACACTGCAGTGAAGAATTAGTAATAACCGCAGGTCAGTTTAAGGTGACTGCTATAATAAGAATGTAATAACCTTACCTCCACGTATCCCTCAATCCCGTCATGAATGACTTGTCTCATACTGCCCAACATATTTTCTTCCACTTGCAAAAGCCATTTTTCAACCATACCCTGGAAGGCAGACAAACAAGCACAATATATTGATATAGCATGACATACTGTTTGTATAATGACCAGCATGGAGGCATATTACTCATGTCAGTTCCTCGCACCCAATACCTCCAGGAAACTGCTCTATAAGAAATAACCTGATCTGAATAATCCGTCTAGTGAGGAATGACCAGCGGCAGACACATCTGTCTCCATGGCCCGGGATCATCCTGCTAACACGATGGAAGGTTGTAGACGGCGATCGATAACAAGGCTATCCACAGTCTCCAATGACACGTGTGTAGATACAAAGAATACAAAGAAAACCTAGTTCCTCCTCAGGATAATATGGAATTGTCATATTTCGTCATTGGACAACCTTGCTCATAGCTTTTATTATCTGTTTATGGTTTTATATCTATGTTGTGTGATTCTATACATTTTCATGCCATTCTGTAAGATTGATTGTACAATGCCATTCAGTCTGGACCGGTAGGAGAGAAATCAAATTAGCCTTCAAATGCTAACAACTAGTGGTAACGAGGTTTCCTGGACGGGACACTAGAGCCTCATGGTAATGCCCGACACGTCAGACATCAAGGTGCTTTTCAACTGGAGTATCAGAAGATGAAGAAAATATATCATAAGTGATAACTCATCTCTGGTACAACTCACATATTAAAGGGAGTCTGTCGCCTAATTTTCACCAATATAACTAAGAGCAGTGCCTCACAGAAGATTGCAGACACATCCCAGACCTATGTGTGTCTAGAAAAAGCACTTTTATTCTGCTGGAAAACAGCTCCCAAGTGCCCAGCTTAAAGTGAAACTAAAAACAGCTTTCTCTCCCGACTCGATTTCTAACAGCTATATCTTTTGATATAGTGGGTATAATGCTATTATTCTGGTATTGTTTGAAAGGTTGGAATGCCAGCTTTCAAACAAGGTCAGGTTCATATTTCTAGTGGCTATCAATCCCAAGATTT
Source organism: Rhinella marina (assembly GCA_900303285.1). Taxonomy (NCBI): domain Eukaryota; kingdom Metazoa; phylum Chordata; class Amphibia; order Anura; family Bufonidae; genus Rhinella; species Rhinella marina. The sequence continues at coordinate 1,917,168 of ONZH01001400.1, read as the reverse complement.
AATCAGCTAAAGCAGCCCTCCCCTCTTCAGTCTGGTTTGCAGCAGCAGCAGAGCCAGGCACTTGGGAGCTGTTTTCCAGCAGAATAAAAGTGCTTTTCCTGGACATGGAATACAGGCACACAGTGCACACAGGTATGTCTGGGATGTGTCTGCAATCTTCTGCGGGGCAGTGCCCTTAGTTATATTGGTGAAAAACAGGTGAAAGACTCCCTTTAATTACTGTAATAATTGCATTCCGTATAATCGTGGGCATCGTAGGAAGCCCAAACATCCTGCCCCTGACAGGCGGCGTAATAAGAATCTCTCATTCCGGGACCCATACCCCATATTTGGTATTAGAATGATCGGCATGATGAAATATGCGTTATTAAAACATGTTGGGGTCCCGAACATCCATTAGTGTGGACGGGAAGCCATGTTTTATTAATATTATATGCTTGCCAGCCGAGGGATAGAGGTGGAGCTGCACCCACAATGAAGGCCTTCCCAGAAGGCTGGGCCGAGAATGGGAGAAAGACCCCTCTCAGCTCCACCCTCTGTGGGATTTGGGACTTTTCATTGACACAACTTGGGAATCCGATCAGCACTGGGTTGTGTTCCGCGTTCTCCTGTCTCCGGAACCAGAATGGACTCTGATCACACAATTCGTTAAGTAGTAAGAACCTTTCTGGTTTTATCCTTTTACTTTTATAACTGTTTAGTGCACGTTTATGTATGTCTCTTATTTCTTTATATTTTTGTAACTGTACCTTTTTAGTACATTAAAGCACATCTTTAATGGTTTTGCCTTGTGCCCTGAACGAGCCCAGTAACCTCCCTTTTTAAGTGTATGAGTGCGGTTTGCATTATTTGCTATTAGTGTGGCTAGTGCTACTGTGTGCCTGCTTGCAAGTGGAGGGCTGTGGAGTTTCCACAGGAGCGCTAGTGCCTTCACAAAACAGCTGATCGGTGGGGTCCAGGGTGTAGATTAAAAAAGGAAACTCTTTTAAGATTAAAAAGTGAGGGCAGCGAAAACTGGTGACAGATTTTCTTTAAGAACAACTGAAAAAATATAAAATTTTGAACAAAATAAGTGGAATGGAATAATAAAAATCCCCCCTTTAAAGAGGACCTTTCATGTCTTGGACTTACTGTAGATAAATACATTTATTGGTAGGGCAACCCCCGCTGCTTCTAACACAGGGTTTGGGTTTTCAAAATATCGCTCCTGCGCTTCGCTGTGCCCCCTGTATTTCTCCCGCTCAGTATGCTAATACTGAGCATCGGAACAGGGAGGAGGAGATGCCCGGGTTTCTCAATGGGCGTCTCCTTCTCCCTGGCTATGCTGCGATCCAATCACATCGGAGAGCGTCACAGCCAGGGAGAAAAAAACTAAAAAAAACAAAAAAAGAAAAGAACGGAACAGGGAGGAGGAGCCCGGGTTTCTCAATGGGCGTCTCCTTCTCCCTGTTCCGATACTCAGTATTAGCATACTGAGCGGGAGAAATACAGGGGGCACAGCGGAGCGCAGGAGCGATATTTTTGAAAAACCGAACCCCGTGTCAGAAGCAGTGGGGGTTGCCCTACCAATAAATGTATTTATCTACAGTAAGTCCAAGACATGAAAGGTCCTCTTTAAGGTTTATTTGCCTCCATATATGTGCATCAATTCCTGGATAATCTTTCTTTTTTTTTTTTTTACTGGTGGTTTAGCAGTCTGTACTGCCCTTCCTGTAATGGAAATACCCATGCAATGACTTCCTGGCAAGCAGCAGCCAATGCAAAGTGGCACAGCTGCAGGGGGCAGGAGAGAGCAGCAGTCTGAACCAGGGGCGTAGCTAAAGGCTCATGGGCCCTGGTGCAAGAGTTCAGCTTGGGCCCCCTTCCCTCAGCGTTGTATCGCTGAGGACGGCGATACAGATGAATATGGAGATGAGTGCTTCCACAATGGAAGCGCTCATCTCCCTCTGCCCCACCACCGCCCACAACTGTGCGCAGGGCCACGCCGCACCCCCAATTAGGCAGGCCCTCAGGGCCCCCCTGGATTAGGGGCCCGGTCGCAACTGCGACCGCTGCAACCCCTATAGCTACGCCACTGGTCTGAACCAATGATGACTAAGGAGGTGTGTCTCAGACTACCTCAGATGCCCTCTAGGCACTGTTGCTAAGCTGTAGTCACCGATCATAGGCGCTGAGCAAACATGAAGCTAAGTACAGAGGAAATAAATGGCAGGTAAGCATTACTTGTAGGCAGGCTCAGACTGGCCCACAGGGGTATAGGTGAATCCCCCAGTGGGGCCCTGAGCATGGCGGGCCCCTAGTCTCCCACCCCCTGCACAAGTGGCACATAGCACAGTAGACTTACTGCACTACATACATATATTCAATGTACAGCACCTCAACCAGCCTATGTTCATATAAAAAAACTTGATAAATCATTAAAGAAACTCCCCGGTTTATTATCATAGACACGATCAGAGCTGAGATGACTTCTAAGTATAGAGGAAAGCTACCAGTGTCCTCTTCTCCCCAGGACCTACCTTCTCAAAGTTGCTGCAGGGACCCCCATATACAATCATCTGGTAGCATCTTGCTGCTGTGTGAGCAGGTAATATTTGAATGTATCCGTACGGTGGGCCCCCAAAATAAATTTTACTGGAGGGCCCTAGGCACCCCAGTCCGACACTGGTTGTAGGTATTAATTTATATACAATTTTTAAGGTCACTACTGGACATCCACTTTAAAGAGGACCTGTCACCGCTCCTGACATTCCTGTTTTAATAGCTTCATACATTCTCCATGTAATAACAATTCTGGATCATCTATTCTTATGTCTGTATGTTGTGCCATTCCTTTATTACTTCTACTAGAAGATATGAATGAATTGCTAGCAGTCTACAGTAAGGGTACAGAGGGGAGGTAACCAGTTGGGGGTGTGTACCTGCACAGTCTGACAATGGCAGCACTGATTGGATAGAGTGAGTCTGTGCAGATACACCCCCCCCCCAAAAATGTTTACCACCCCTCTGTACCCTTACTGCAGACTGCTAGCAATTCATTCATAACTCTAGTAGAAATAATAAAGGAATGGAACAACATAGAGCCATATGAATAGATGCTCCAGAATTGTTATCACAGGCATGTCAGGAGCGGTGAAAGGTCATCTTTAAATGCATTTCAATGAGCGGTCACTCCATGCACCCCCCCATACCCTCATCTAATGATTTCTGCTCCTCTTTCACTATGTAAATATAGCATTTCATTTAAGTGTGTACGGTACATTCCTAATACAGAAGAACTAGTGCACTGTGTATTATTCCAGGAGCAGAAGGCTATTTATTAACCATAATTCAGAGAGCCGGATACAGGCTAGATTTATTTTAGAGCTCGCTATACAGTAAAGTACTTTCTTTTTCCAATAAGTAAGGTTAATAGGTGGAACAGGATGCACAAAGTGAACAAAATAGAAGAAAATTACTTTAGCTTTTGCCGGATAAATCTTCTGTGTTAAAGGGACAGTTTCCATCTCCGAGCTGATCATGCCAGTGATCTCCATATCATCAGTAAATTCCAACTTGGCGATCCCCTCGAAGCACTTCTTCAGATGAGGCTGTACTCGTAAAGGGTCCTTAGTTTCAGACAGGATTTCCAGGAGCTCGTCATTGGAGAGGAAAAAAAACCTTATTGAAAGAAATAGACAAATACATCAAAAACCTCTGATAAAAGCAGCAATACACATCTACGTATCATTTATAGATTTAGAAGTGGTCAAACATACATATCTAGGGCAAAGAGTAGCAACCTTCGGCACTCCAGCTGCTGCGACTACAACTCCCATTATGCACACTTTCTTGGCTGTTCTTTTAGCTGCCAAAGTAGTGAAAGGTGGATTCTGGGAGTTGTAGTTTCAGAACGGTGTAGATAATCATACAGCTTTCATTCTAGAGATCAGATTTTAGGAAAAGCAGTTTAATGACTCTTTATACCTGCGGGGGCAATTTTTTTATGATTGCATTTTGGGCTAAAAATAATTTTTTCAATTGGTCTTTATTAAAAATATTGAGCTGTTCTGTCACAAAGGGTTGACTGTCTAGCTGTGTGAATCCTATGTTTTAGGGTGCATTCACACGACCAAATTTTTGGTTAGCATCCGATCCGCATTTTTTGTGGCTAGGACGCGAACCCATTCATTTCAACTGGTCCGCAAAAAATGCAGACGGCATACTGTGCTGTTCGCATTCGTATGTCCGTTCCGAAGCCCCACAAAAACAATAGTACATGTCCTATTCTTGTCTGTTTGCGGACAAAGATAGGCATTGTTACAATGGATCCGCAAAAAAAAAAACAGATGCATCACGGATGTCACACGTAGGAACACTCGTTAGTGACTATCTGGCGGTGTAAGTGTACTGCCGATTACTCAATGAAGGAGTGAAACGCTCATTCATCGGACAATGTGATAGTTTGTGCTTACACAAAAAACGTTGCTGTCAGCAAACAACAAGACATGGATGGGGATGAGCGATGATATTAGTGATCATTCCTCCCCATATTGTGGAGCGGATCTCTGCAACTTTTTTACACCAGAAGACTGCCATGAAAGTGAAATTATAAATTCCTCCCCAAGGGTTTTTCAAAAAGACGTTATGTGAAACTTTATCTATAGTCATCTCCATTAAAGGGGTTGTCCCATGAAAAATATTTTACAGTTTTCAAACCAGCCCCTGGATCTGAATTATTTTGTAATTGCATGTAATTACTGTAAAGATTTACCATAGCCACTGAGTTATTCAATGAAATGTATCTGTATAGTGCCATTTAATTTCTTATTTCTTTGACCTGCTCAATGAGAAGGCCGCACATGCTCAGTTTCATCCTTCAACTGCCTCCTGAGCTGTGATAGGGAGAGCATGGACACGCCCCCTTAGCTCCAGCAGAAAAGACACTCCCCTTGAGCTGTCAGCTTGATATAAATCTAGCAGAGCAATGAATGTGGAGATCTCTGGATCCATGTGAGGTACACGGCTGGTTCTAGCTTTGTTAGAAAGATATTGTCATGTCCTATATGATGTCTGATTTTCATTTTTTACATTATTAGTGGGATAACCTCTTTAGGTTTGGTGTTATCCCATCCTTTACCCATTAGGTACAGATCTTGCAGCTGTTAAACAAACACTATACTATTAAAGGGGTTTTCTGGACTTGTTTATTGAAGGCTTAAGATAGGTCATCAATATCAGATCATGGAGGTCCAACTCCCAACACCTCCCATATTTAGCTGTTTTCACTAGTTGTGACAGTGAGACTACACAGCTCCATACACTGCATAGTGGCCATGCCTGGGTACTGCAGTGCCGCTATCATTTGAGTTGGACCCCGCCAATCTGATATTGATGACCTATTCTGAGGATCCCGGAAAAAAAATCCTTTTGTGCACAGTGCAATGGCCGGCGCCTCTTCATCCACAACCAGAGCAAGGGTTTATTAAGACCACCTTCTAAAACACCAGTCTTAATAAATGACCTCCATAGTGTATTTCTCATACACAATCTAATGATTGCTTGTTATATTTCCCTACGGGTTTAAAAAATGTTTTTTAAATAAAAACAATTAAAATATAAAAATTCAAATCACCCCCCTTTCCCCCAAATGTAAATAAAACTATTTAAACGCTAAAAAAAAAAATACACATCATGGGCATCGCCGCATGCAAAAACGCCCATACTATTAAAATATCTTCCCCATCTGACCAAATGGGAAAAAAAACCCAAATGGCCAATTCACCGTTTTTTGGTTGCTTCACCTCACAGAAATATAGTCATATACACCCCAAAATGGTATTACTGAAAAGTACAGATCACCCCCCAAAAAATTAGCCCTCACACAGCTCTGTGCACATAACTACAAAAAAAGTGATAGGGGTCAGAGTATGGCGATGAAAAGAAAAGAGCAATATTCAAAGTTTTTATTTCTTTACAGTATTAGAACGCAAGATATCGCTGTAATCATAGTGACCTGGAGAATAAATGTAACAGGTCAGTTTTACCGCATAGGAAATGGTGTAAAAAAAAAAAAAAAAAAAAAAAAACAACCCTTAAAACTGGCGGAATGTTTTTTTTTAAATAATTCAATACCTTCTATAATTTTTTTCCTGCTTCCAACCACATTGCATGCAACCGTAAATAGTGCCATTAGAAACTGCATCTTGTCCAGCACAAAAATGTGAATGAAAAAAGTTAAAAGTTATGGCTTTGGGAGGGCAGGGAGTAAAAAACGAAAATAAAAACGGAAAATCAGCCGGTCTTGAAAGGGTTAACGGCTGGGATATCTGTACTATTTATTGCTAGTTGAATGTTTTTTTTTATCTGTAGAAACGGCACCACTGTTGTCCACAGTCTGTGTCTGGTATTGCAGTATTCATTTCTATGGAGTACCAGATACGGCCCATGAGGAAGAGTGGTGGTGTTCCCAGAAAAACATAAAAAACACACCTTTTCTAATCCTTTTCATTTACAAAACTCTTTTAATTCACATTTTTTAGAAGCTAACTTTACTAAGTATTCTGTCCTAGGGTGTATATAACAGCTTGTTCTCTTCCAGATCAATGTGATGCCTGAACTCTGTACACAGTGTACACAGCCGCATAAATTTACCCTTGCGCCGAGCGTACAATCCCCAGTGTGGAAAGCCTTCATTTAAAATGCCGTCTGCTGTAAAAATAAATATCAAAATCCACTTTCCTCAAAATCACGAAGGAATTCCAGTGGGGTGGTCAGAGCGATTATTATCAATAGCACATTCAATGTACTGTGGATCTGTTTACTGTGGAGGGGTTCCTCCAATAGAGGCAGACCACGCAACGGTGCCTGAGGAGGGGGGGGGGGTGAGGTTGGGGTACGGAACTTGCTCTTCTCTGCCCCTGTGAAAACACTGCATTTTCACACTTCTGCCACTAGGGGGAGCTCAGTGCAAAGAGATACAGCTTCCATGGTAGATGCATTAACGCCTATATGCAATGAGCTCCCCCTAGTGGTGGCTGCAGGCAGTCAGTTAGCTTGCTTTGTAATAGAATAGGAGGCAAGAGATTTATCAATGTATTGATGCCAGTTGAGCAATATGGTGAATGAGAATCAGAATGAGAGCCATATTTTTGAAGCGCCTGTTCCAGTTTTTCCAACATAAAAGTCGGACAAAGTGGGTGAGGCCAAAGACAACTTTGAATTTAACCCCTTTTATCCTGGGTAAGTTTTCACCTTCCTGACCAGGGCATTTTTTTGGCAAATCTGACGTGTCACTTATCTGAGCCATTCTGAGACTGTTTTCTTGTGGCACATTGTACTTCATGTTCTTGGCAAATTTGAGTTGATATGTTTCACAATGGTTTATATAAAAAAAACAAATTTTATTAAAAAATTTGAAAAATTAGCAATTTTCAAAATGTGAATTTCTGAAAGATAGTGATATCTTATAAAATAGTTATTCATTTACATTTCTGATATGTCTACTTTATGTTGACATGATTTGGAAATAATTTTTATTTTTTTTGTTTTAATGTGGACGCAATTTTTAACACTTTTAAGAAAATTTCCAGAACCTGCATTTTAAAAGACCAATTCCGTTATGAAGTCACTTTGAGGGACTTACGTAGTTGAAGCCGTCCATAAAAGACATTATAGAAACTACACCCCTCAAGTTATTCAAATATGATTTTACAAACTTTGTTAACCCTTTAGGTGTTCCACAAGAATAGAGGAGAAATTACAAAATTTCACTTTTTGTTGCAGATTTTCCATTTTAATCCATTTTTTCCTGTAACACATCAGGGGTTAAGAGCCAAACAAAACTGATGCCACTGGATACAGCAGGGTCCCGGCTGTCAGTCACTGCTGGGCCCCAGCACTGATCGGGCGCGCACAGTTCCCGCTCCTTCCAGATCATCATGACATCTGTACTACAGGGGCGTAGCTAAAGGCTCGTGGGCCCTGATGGAAGAGTTCAGCTTGGGCCCCCCTTCCCTTAGTGCTCTGTGTGTCTTCTTATGCGGCACAAGGATCTTTGGGCCCCCTCAGGCTTCTGGGCCCGGTAGCGACTGCTACCTCTGCACCCCCTATAGCTACGACCCTGCATACTAGTACATCAATTTGCGGAAAGTCACTTCCAGCTGTGACATACTAGTACGTCAAATGTTGGGAAGAGGTTAATCTGCTGGTACATCGTCCCGTGTAACAGGGCCTTAAGTTCTGCTATGGGGCCCCATCTTCTATATTAAAAATGTTCAGCCATTTATGTGATAGAGGGGTTAAAAAAAAAAAAATCAGTCTGTTTGCAGAGTATCACTTCTCAGTTCCATGAAGCCTTTTCTCTGATTTATCTGACCAGCGGGGTTGCCTGTAGTCAGACGCCCACTGATCTGATGACCTATCCCAAGGACAGATCATCAAGATTATATTTCTGGAAAGCCCCTTTAACGGTGTGCACCATTTTTTGGCATAAAAGATTGGTGTAAAGTATGTAAGTCAGCCAAAAGGAACATATATTCCAAAGCGTGCACCACTGTGATAAATTTGGAGCAGCTCCTGCTAATCTGGTCTAGGTTTATGCTTTTGTCATTTAGGACAATGTAAGAAAATCTGCCCCGTTACGTTTCCTGGCTTCACAATGAATTGTCACCAGCACATACCGTAAATAGATTTTTCTATGTGATCTCCGCAGGAGAAGAAATCACTGTCACATATTGGCTCTTTGTGTATGGAAATAATATCAATGACATATTGATCGGCGCGTGGAATTGTTTAGCCTGTGAGTTCATACTGTGGAAGGAGGTCAATCACATGCGTTTACCTTGGAAAGAATAATCTTTTCTTTTCCAAATAAGAATTCAATCCCTTCTGAATGTCTTCCAGGAGGATATTGGATTCCTGAAGCCTTTCTAACATGTTTGGCTGTTTGGTCGCGATAAGCACTCGGGTATCTTTCACCTGATAAAAATTAAGGAGCAGTAGTTAGGAGACGTTTCATGGTACGTAGGGAATTACACAGAACCTGTCTTCCATATCTATCAGCGCTGAATAGACGACTAACTTGGCCTGGGGAGAATTAACTTCTCGGTGCACAGCAGGACACAGTGGGATTAAGGCGAATGGATATGTAACTGGAAAATAGAATCTAAAGAAAATATGGTATTGAATCCGTTATTAACCCTATAGAGCACAAAGGAAAAAATGTAAACAGTTATTTCTATTATGCTTTTCTCACTTGTGTAGAGAACTTCATGTACAGTAATGATCAAATATAATATACGCTGACAACAATGAAATTCCAATGACTGACTTTTTTTTTGGGGGGGGAGGGCGGTACTATATCGCCTTATGGAGAGGACCTAATCAGCGTGAAGAATCTTATAATTCTGGGAAGAAGCTATGCAAATGAGCTCTAAACAAGCTCTGCCTCTAATGCCGCCAGATGTAAGGCAGCTATCCTGTAAGTCAATGTTCAACTTTTAAATAGGCCTTGAGAGATGACTTGGATAATAATTAAAGGGGTTATCCAATCCCTGAAATGCCTCCCAAAATGCCCAGGCCCCTCATATAGGTTATACTTACCCCGCTCCCCAGCACCCGCGTCACTCATGATGCCCGTGCGGCCACCGCTGCATCCACCCTTCACATGGATCAAAACATCCGGCGGGAGGGGGGGTATTAGCCAATAGCAGGCCACGACACCACTTTGTTGCAGTGGCGCCCGTGCAGGCATCACTAGTGCAGGGTAAGTATAACCTGTATGTGGTGCCTGGGCATTCAGTCCAGTTCAGTAGAAACTGTGAGATGCATATAGTTCAGGTTCATAAAAAGGTTGTCCGAAAATGACCACTTATTAGCCATCCACACACGAGGTGGTAAGTATCTGATCAATGGGGTTTTCACAGCTGGGACCTCAGCAATCATGAAAACGAAGTTCCCAAGTGCCCATTTCAATGAAGTGGCCGTCAAGCATGTGTGCTGCCCCTCTATTAAAGGGGTTTTCAGGGAAAATTAACTGTTAAGGGAAGGCCCTGTAGCCCGCATCACCTCCAGAAAGATTCATACTTACTGTGAATTGAACCCCAGACCTTCAGTATGGCAACCTGCAAACATTACCATTACACTACAGTATATGACCAGACAGGTAAGAACATAAGGTTTTCTGTGGCTAAAAAGCAGTAACAGTTATACTGTATAGCAGGTTTTTAAGCACAAAAAATACTGTCTTTATTACACTACACGGCCAAGCCTAGCTGAAAACCTTCTGCCTACCGTACAAAATGTCTGGGGTTCAATACACTACAGAGATTCATTAAACAGTTCCTTAAAGGGGTTCTCCGGGAATTAAGAATATGAAAATACACAAATATTACTTTATTATAAATATATTCCCAAATATCTTTCATTAGTTATAATGGCTCGTTTTGTCTAGGGAGCAATCATCAGGAGAAATAAAATGGCCGCCATCCTGTTAGTACACACAAAACCTGTCCTAATCACACAGGAGGACAAGTTACTTCACATCACTGAGGTAAAGAGATGCCTCATCCTCCTCTCTGCTCTGACTATCAGGGACTATGATCCTGAATACAGTTTAATATGATATTTAGCTGTATCTTTGTGGGAATAGAGTTCATGAGGAGACATGAAGTACAGAGGACGGACAGGACCAACTGTGGTAATTTGGGGTTGTGGTAATGGAGACTGTATACAAGTGCTGCTCCTCATTAGCCACATCTGCTCATGATCTCAATTCCTACAGAGATTCAGCTGAAGATCTTATCAACTGTATTCAGGATCATAATTCCTTACGAGCAGAGCAGAGAGGAGAATGAGGCAGCTCTTTAGCGCAGTGCTGTGTATAACTTGTCCTCCTATGTGATTAGGACAGGTTTTGTGTGTACTAATAGGACAGCGGCCATTTTGTTTCTCCTAATCATTGCTCCCCAGACAAAAGAAGACATTACAACTGAAAGGTATTTGGGAATATATTTATAATCATGTAATACTTACGTATTTTCATTTTCTTAATTCCCGGAGAACACTTTTAAAGAAGTGTCCATGTCCTGCTAGAAATGTACATGATGTAATCTGTACTGAATGTCATTTTCTAACCAGTGGCTGTATTTGTGAGTTATATCTTCCTGATGCTTCTCATCTGTGTCATGTGACCAGCAATCAGACCCACCAACTCACACAGCATTTCATGTGTGGACAGGAAGTCTAATTCTCTATGTATTCCTATGGGAGCCTCACTTTCAGTCTCATAGCAATGAATAGAGCAGTGACTGGCTTCCTGTTCTGGGTCAGTTGGAGGTCAGGGAATTGGTCACATGACCCAGCTACAATTAGAAGAGAGGGGATAAACTCAGTAATGCAGTCTGTGATGAGAAGATTGCATTCACTACAGATTATATCAGGCACCTTTCTAACAGGTGAGAGAATAAACATTTTTGTGGGAGTTCTTCTTTAAATAAGAGATATGACAGAAACATTTAACTTTCATGGTAAAAGTTACATTTTTCTTGCATTGTTAATGTTTCTAAAAATCAAAATAAGAGCAAAGACCATTACAATAAATGCATTTTTGTGACATACTTGACGTATTATCTATGGTGATAGGTAAACAGAGCATATAAAATACAGTATATAACTAAATTAATTACAAGCATGATACTGCATCAATCACAAACCTACAACAAAATGGCAAGCAATGTAAAATATTAGCTATCAGGTCACCCCTGTTTTCTCTCAATGTGCTATAAGAACATTATTTAATACATTATTAAATTATTACACTGTCCAAATTACAACAAAAAAAGTAAAAGAATTTTTTAAAAAAAAGATCTATTTGCTATCAGAATTGTTGTGTTTTTTCAGTGTTTTTGTACTCCTAAGTAATATTTTGGTTGTTTTGGTAAGATTATATAATGGAGTGTATCTGGTAAATAATAATTTATTATATAGCGGACTTATGTTCCGTTACCTGGTTCGGCTTTGTCCATCTGCCCACGAGTACACAAGCCTACCCTCATAGTTCTTGATGTACCTGTCTGATGTTATACTTATCCCATGTCTTCTAAACTCATGAGATTGTAATTGCTGTTCGTGATTTTCTCCTTCTGACCATTCAGACATCAGTACAAATTCAATTTGCATCTCTAATAGGCCGAACAAGTCTGACATTTTAGTAGACGACATTGAATTGATGGTAAATGTTACCTTTCTCTTTGTGTTTTACGGCGGAGCGGTCGATCCTCTCTTGGTTATATTTATAAAATGAAAGAACATTGAACATTCAATTCTAATACTAAATGAGTGATAATGAAGAAAGCTAAACAGAACTATCCGTGCATCTGCGGCTCCGCTCACTGGGCTTTATGCTCTGGTGGAGCACATTTATCACAGTCACACCTGGTTATGTGCTGATCCACAAAGGACTTTGGTCATTGGCAGAGACAAATCATATCTACTACGTGTTTAGCATTCAGCTTCATTCGCGTCTCTATGGACGAGTGTAATAAATAGCATCAGTCTGTGTTTATATAGCTTCCCAGATAATGTAAAAAGTCATTTACATACCGACTCTACCATTATGTCCTTCCAGGTGCTGTCCACGATACCAAATTTCCGTCCTTCTTCTGGCATTTGAGCTATTATGTCTTCAGAGCTAAATATGGGCTCCAGGTAGAGCCAAGTCGCCTGACACTTTAACCAGGAATCCAGAATATCTTGAATCAGGACCAGTGTCTGCTCCCACTCCTGCCATAGACAGAATTTTTAAAATACATGTATACGAGTGACCTTAAAGAGGTAATGCCTAAATATTACTTTATTATAAATATATTCCCAAATATATATATGAGTCATAATAATACCTCATTTTGTCTGGGGAGCAATTATTAGGAGAAATAAAATGGCCGCCATCCTACTAGCATACATAAAACCTGTCCTAATCATACAGCAGGACACAGCCACATCCCCACCTTCTTTCTCTCTGTACTTCATGTCTCCTCATGATCTCCATTCCTACAGAGATTCAGCTGAAGATCATATTAAACTGTGTTCAGAACCATAATCCCTGACAAGGAAAGCAGAGAGGAGGATGAGGCAGCTCTTTACCTCAGTACTCTGAAGTAACTTGTCCTGCTGTGTGATTAGGACAGGATTTGCGTGTACTAATAGGGCAGCAACCATTTTGTTTCTCCTGATGATTGCTCCCCAGACAAAACTAGCAATTTTAACTAATGAAAGGTATTTGGGAATATATTGATAGTAAAGTATGGTAATATTTAAGTATTTTAATTTTCTAAAATTCCTGGAGAACCCCTTTAAAAAAAGCCCAGGAAATCATCTCCATTTAACACCACATCAATCCATGAAAACACATCTCATTGACATTCGCTCACAAAAGGTTCTGATCCTTCTAGTATCGAAATTTAACTAGTAGGGAATCTTTTAGTAAGGGTACCTGAGAAAAAGTATGCCAAACCTCACCTCCTGAGGGCGAGAAACTGTCTCTCTGATGTCATCTGTAGCTAGTGAACCCGATCTGTAGGCTCCATCTCTAATTCTCACTTGAGGGTCTGACATTGACTTACACGTCTCTCCATTCTGTAGAAGAGCTATTCTGCCTAGGATAATCACTGAATCCTCTAACTTATACGTTGGCTTCTTCTCTCTTTGAGAAATCTTCCCTTTTATCATTGGTTTCCTAAAAGGGGTTTTCCCATCTTATAAAGTGATTGTATATTGCATATAGAGTCTGAAGCACCCTATTTTAAGATTTCCCTTCACTGCGGTGCTCCCACTCACTTGATAGTGGTCAGGGTTCCGCCATATAGGAAAATACAATGAAGGGCATGCTAAGCCATTGCTGTGACGCTTCATTCTTACGATCAGTGGGAGTCTCAGAGATCAGACCCCCCACTGATCATAGAAAGACAACATCGCTTTTTAAGATGGGAATAACTCTGTAAAAGCTTCCTCGCATTTTATTACTTGACTTGTATCCACAACCCACACTAACCAAGGACTTTTTTTCTTTTCTTTTTGCGAAGAATTATGTCCCTGCTCTGAAAATGTCACATCCAATGGATGATGGGCAGCTAGTGTGGCACGTTTTTGGGTGAGAGGCTGGGTAAGGGACACTAATGAGAAGCAGGCAGAGCTTCTCTGAATCTGAAATCTTTGTGCAGGTGAATGAACACTTAGCTACGTCTCTGTATCCAGTGGTCATTCAATAGCTCTCGTGATGAACGTATACAAGACTTTTCAGAATAAGCAGTCACGTGTGTGTGTACATCCTCATAGCACTATATATGTCCATTAGAGGAACTGTATTCTGCATTCCTACCAGTTTTCCTCTCTGCAGGCTCCATCTCTACTTCTCAGTTGTCCATGAGCCTTTATGGATGAAGGCTAGCTGCTATAATGTCTCCAAAACACTGCACACAGAAATTGCTGTGGACAGCATGTAATCTGATCCTTCAGTGATCTGATTTAGCAGGGAATTCAGGGTGAGTGACCAGTTTAGGAAAGAAGGGAACTGATAAGTGAAGAAAGAAGCAAAATATCTTACATTCACCTGTACTACTGATTTACGCAAAGTTTGTAATAAACTTTACTAACTTTGAAACAGATATCATAATGCATGAGTTCTCCAAGCCCAGGCTAATAAGTCTGTAAACTGGATGAACAATCCTCCTACACTTGCCACTTTCTCTACCCAAAAGGCACGCTTTCTCCTGCATTATTTTGAATAACTCCTTTATATCATTACAATATCTAATTTACTTTGGCTCTCATTCTCCTATAAACTCCCACTGCTTTACCACCTCCTGTACCCAGCTGTATTATACCTGTGGTGTAACTACCTGCCGGTAAAAGATTTTAATCTTTCTTTAATATGTTTATGTGCTACAGATACAGATCGACTCATTAATCACTCATTCACAGACAACTAATTAAGGCACATAATGTACTCATAATAAAGGGTTAGCTCATAACTGCTGCAATTTCCTCTTACCCTGGCTTCCGCTTCAATAGGTTTAATGAATGGTGAACCACACATTGTTTGGGTTTTAATAATGTGGTCGTCAAGCAGTAATTGAATATCATCAACAGCGGACAGGATGCTTGTACTCTGTCAAAAAGAAAGGTTATATCAGCCATGTATCTAATCACAAAGGCGAGTAGGTGTTTTGAGTACATCATGTTCTCTTATATATCACAAGCCAAGAAAATAACATTTCTATTGTACGGCACGTGAAGGGTAGGTGTTAACATTAAAGGGATCATACAGGATTAGAAATATATGGCTACTTTCTTCTGGTGTCAAACCTGTCCATGGGTTGTGCAAGGAACTGCAGATCAGCTGTTTGTTTTTTTGTTAGATAAAATATTCATGTTTCTCGCACGCCGATGCCTTGCAGAATGGATGGGGTTGACCCCCAACAAGAGGTAAAAAGAGCTCACCTTAAAGCAGGTCTCAAACTACTCGCAGCTATACAAACTTCTACGGCCGCGTCGTCCTCCTCCAGTTCAGTGCCGTCCTGCTCCTGCTATGTAAGTATGTATGTGTAAGTGTATGTATGTGTGTATTTGTATGTGTAAGTGTATGTAGTGTGTGTATGTATGTGTATATATGTGACTGACGGGTGGGGCCGGAGCGCAGTTCTGGCCCCATACATGTACCTGCGGCAGCCCGGATCCGGCGGCACCCTTCACCTGCCGGATCCGGGCTGCTGCTAGTGTGAAAGTAGCCTTAAAGTGATAAAATAGACTAAGTTAGAGTAGATGTTGGTCTTAGGCAAGATCTTCAGAATCTCAGAGACTGTGTCACCCTTGCTGAAGATCGTATCTCAGCCCTGGGCGACCGCACGGCCGACACGATATCCGCGCTACAGGATCTAACACATAAAGCTGAGCTCTGGCGCCAAAAGGCCGATGATTTTGAGAACCGGTCCAGGCAGAATAATTTGCACAGAAGGCCAAAGGCCAGAAGAATTCTTGGAAAAATGGCTGCAATATTTATTCCCTGACGCCCCCTTCTCCACGTCCTTTAGAGTAGAACGGGCTCAGAGTCCCTGCAAAACCTCCTATCCAGGGGGCCCTCCTTTGCTCGTTTACTTAACTACAGCGACCAGGACACCGTGCTTAAATCTGCCCGTCGGCTTGGAGAAATTAAGTTTGACAACACATAAGTATCCTTCTTTCCAGATTTCAGAATTATAGAAACAATGGGCCACCTTCGTCAATGTCAAGCGCCGCTTGAGGGAGCTCCAGACCTCATATTCCATGGCCTACCCAGCATGTCTGAAATCGTCGATGGTAATAAAGTGCAGATCTTCAACTGGTTGTCGACCTCCCGAAGATGATCGTCTTATCCTGTAAGACTGTTCCTACTGTCTATGACCTGATGTTTGTTTTTTCTTTTTTTTTTGCTCCATGTATTCTCCTATCTCATGGGCTACTAGACATTGTCTTCAATTTTCTCCATATATTGTAGCCCATGGACTGTATTCTATTCTGTCCCAATTATGGTTTCCCGGTCATGCAACGCCTAGCTTTCTGTTAGCTGTATTGTGTGACTCCTATATAGACCTGCTCATAGTCTATGAGGCCACACAGCCTTCCCCTATTTTAATTTGCCACTTTTCACATATTGGAGAATTGATCTTTGATTTTACCCTTTAGAAGGATCGATACCCCCTCAGATTGTTATTGTTTGTATAGTTTGGTTCTTTACCTGAATGTTGCTTGCATTAGACCTGAGGCCTAATTCAGTTTAGTGCAATCCTTTCTCTTTCCGCAGGCGGAGAGCACCATGGTGTTATTGGAAATATAAGGGTTGTATTCTACTTATTCTGACCTTTACCAATGGTCATAACTAATTTCACATGTCTTTCGTGGAACGTTAGAGACCTGGGGTCCCGCCTTAAAAGATGTATGGTTTTCTCGGCAATCACGGACAAGAATAGGCATTTTCTACGATCGTTGCGGCCATCTGCGGTCCACAAATCACTATGGTTGTGGGCAAAATGTAAAGCCAAAAAAAAGAAGAAAAAAAAAACACTCACCTTTACAGCAAAGTTCCCACTTCTGGTCCAGCAGGGATTTCCCATCAACATACAAATCACCATTGTGGTCCAATCAAAGGCCTCATCGGTGACATACTGTTCCTAATACTGATCAGTCCACAGTGGCCATGTGCTATTGACAAGAGACTTCGCACTTTTGGTCCAGCGGGGGGGATCGGAAACGGTGTAGAAATTACTTTCAGGTTGCATACGATAAAAGTGTTTATTGACAAGACTTTTGCGACATTTTAAGGATCAAGTATTAGAGTTGAGCTATTGGTCTTTGACCAGTCTGGTGTATACTGATTCCTCTGGAGCGTGACTCGATCAGTCTACATGAGCAGCTGCACACTTTGGCACGTGCCGCAATGACATCTGCACACCAATGAACTGGGAGCATATAAATAATGAATCGCTCGGGCAGAGCTGTACTTATGATTTCTCTGCAGAACTGGTAATTCCGCCCTCAGACGTGCCTTGTTGGAAATGAACCTACAGTTTAGTAGGTTCAATAATAGACAAGAAAAGAGCTGAAGACATCTGATATCATGAATCGTTTATAATGTAGCTGGTTCTGCTTACAGAATTGGCTATGTTCACACAGCAGAATTTCACTTTATTTTCAATTTCAATGCAGCGGACCTCCTCACAATTTAGCCCCACTGAATGTAGCTAAATGGTGAATGAACAGCTGCCATGGCTTCCATCCGGGTCCATGGAGACATCGCTCCAAGAATGGGCCTAGATTTTCTTCATGGCTGTAACCCGGTGGCCGCACAAACAGCAACGTGACCAATATAAAACAATGGGAGGTAGAATCCACGCAGCTGCTGGCTTTTTGGCAAGACTTAAACGGGCCTGAACGGGCCTTTTAGGATGTACGTTTTAAAGAGGACCTGTAACCACGAAATGAAATGCAATCTGCAAGCAGCAATTACAGAGCAGGAGAAGCGGAGCAGATTCTGATTTCATTGTTCAGGGGGGAAGTGTTATCAGTGACTGACAGCTATCTCTGTATACACACACCGAGAATGCTATCAAGCACTGATACCACCACCCCCATGTACAACTATCAGTGACAGACAGCTATCTATTAACGATGAGCAAATCGACTAACTTGGAACTAGGAGTTAGGGGTTGTTCACATATCAGTTATTTGATCAGTTATTTCCATCAGTTATTGTCAGCCTAAACCAGGTGCAGGTCAAAAACACCAAACAGGTGCAGATCTTTTCATTATACCTGATCTCTGTTTAGTGTCCACTCTTGGTTTTGGCTCACAATAACTGATGGAAATAACTGATCAAATAACTTATATGTGAACAACCCCTTAGGTAAAAGGTTTTTTAACAGTAAAAATTAATTTGTACTTTCTTTGCAAAGTAATAACTTCGGCTCATCAGAGCCAATACATTCTAAAACTGTACGGAGTGCTCGCTCCATACAGTATTCCAACAAAGTTTAATGCGAATCGACTTTGGATCTGTCATCTGAAGTTGATTCGCTCATCCCTACTATCTATGTATACACACTTACACAGACAATGCTATCTACCAATGATAACACCTCCCCGTGTACAGCTATCAGTGACTGACAGCTATCTCTGTATACACACTTACACAGTGAAAGCTATCAATTACTGATAACACTTCCCCTGTGTACAACTATCAGTGACTGACAGCTATCTCTGTATACACACTTACACAGAGAATGCTATCAATCACTGATAACACCTCCCCTGTGTACAACTATCAGTGACTGACAACTATCTCTGTATACACACTTACACAGAGAATGCTATCAATCACTGATAACACCTCCCCTGTGTACAACTATCAGTGACTGACAGCTATCTCTGTATACACACTTACACAGAGAATGCTATCAATCACTGATAACACCTCCCCGTGTACAGCTATCAGTGACTGACATCTATCTCTGTATACACACTTACACAGAGAAAGCTATCAATCACTGATAACACCTCCCTGTGTGTACAGCTATCAGTGACTGACAGCTATCTCTGTATACACACTTACACAGAGAATACTACCAATCACTGATAACACCTCCCCTGTGTACAACTATCAGTGACTGACATCTATCTCTGTATACACACTTACACAGACAATGCTATCTACCACTGATAACACCTCCCTCTGTACAGCTATCAGTGACTGACATCTATCTCTGTATACACACTTACAAAGGGAATGCTATCAATCGCTGATAACACCTCCCCTGTGTACAGCTATCAGTGACTGACAGCTATCCCTGTATACACACTTACACAGAGAAAGCTATCAATCACTGATAACACTTCCCCTGTGTACAGCTATCAGTGACTGACAGTTATCTCTGTATACACACTTACACAGAGAAAGCTATCAATCACTGATAACACCTCCCCGTGTACAGCTATCAGTGACTGACAGCTATCTCTGTATACACACTTACACAGAGAATACTATCAATCACTGATAACATCTCCCCTGTGTACAGTGAAGTCAGAAATAGCAGAGATTTAAATGTATACATTTCAAGTTTTATTGAATAGTTTCCCACAAAAATATGCAATACATTTGGAAAGTCTTCAGACCCTTTTATTGTTTTCACATTTTGTTATGTTGTGGTCTTCCTAAAGCCCCACCAAACTATGTAATCAGGGGAGACGTGCCCTGGTAAGATTGGTGACCAAGAACCCAATGGTCACTCTGTAATAGCTCCAAAGATCCTGTGTGCAGATAGGAGAAACTTCCAGAAGGTCAACCATCACAGCAGCACACCACTGATGTGGGCTTTATCGCGGAATGACCAGAAAGAAGCCACTCCTCAGTAAAAGATACATGAAAGCCCGCCTGGAGTTTGCAAAAAAGCACCTAAAGGACTCTCAGACTGTGAGAAACAAGATTCCCTGGTCTAATGAAACCAAGATTGTACTTTGTGGTCTCAGTTCTAAGTGTTATATTTGGAGGAAACCAGGCACTGCCCATTACCTGTCTAATACCATCACACAGTGAAGCACGGAGGTGGCAGCATCATGCTGTAGGGGTGCTTTTCAGAGGCTGGGACAGGGAGATTAGTTTAGTCAGAGTTGCAGAAAAGCTGAATGGTGCAAAGTACAGAGATATTCTAAATGGAAACCTGATCGAGAGTGCTCTGGACCTCAGACTGGACCGAAAGTTTGACCTTCCAACAAGACAATGACCCTCAGCACATAGCTAAGACAACACAGGAGTGGCTTAGGGACAACTCTGGGAATGTCCTTGAGTGGCCCAGCCAGAGCCCTGACTTGAACCCAAACAAACATCTCTGGAGAGACCTGAAAATGGCTGTCCACCGACGGTCTCCATCCAACCTGACAGAACTTGAGAGGATCTGCAGAAGAATGGCAGAAAAGCCCCAGATCCAGGTGTAAACCTTGTGGCATCATCCCCAAGAAGACTGGAGGCTGCAATCTCTGCCAAAGGTACTAAATCCTGAGCAAAAGGGTCTGAATACTTATGTTGGTGTAATATTTCAGTTTCAACTTTTCAATAAATTAGCAAAGATTTTGAACATTCTGTGTTCACTTTCTCATTATGGGATATTGAGTGCAGAATGATGGGAAATAACTTTTTTTTTTTTTTTTAGCACAAGGCCGCAACATAAAATGTGAAAAAAAGTGAACGGCTCTAAAGACTTTCCAAATGCACTGTATGTAAATCTGCTCAACTCCTCCTGCTCTATAACATGTTGTATGCAGATTGTACTGATTTGGTGGTGGTAAGGATTCCGTAGTTATGTTTGCTAATCACGGGTTCCCATGTGGTGGCACTGGAACGTGACTGGAAAAGGACTATGTTCATGACCATGAAAAGGGTACATGAAGCAGGCGCCAACTTAGGGCAACACTGGGGCGAGTGGCAGAATCTATGTTCCATGCTTTACCTTCATTTCCAAAACTCACAAGTCCTTTTTGGAGCCAAATTAAAATGTTAAATCTCAATTGTGACAGGCACATTCTTGTTTGTTTTTTAATAAACCTGCCCTGGAGTCTGATTTCCTTTAATTAAATCCAGATTAGAAACCCCATTTTCAAATTCTCGATGATTGATTGATGAGTTAATAGATGGAGTTTCCCATTGAGGTTCCTCATCTATTAGCCAGAGCAGATCATGGCTACAAAGAATGACATCCAGCAGGGGCGTAGCTATAGTGGAAGCAGGGAGAGCAACTGCTACGGGGCCCGAACTCAGGAGGAGGACTGAAAGATATTATTGTCAGGGCCCCCACAAGAGTATTATACAATGACATTACATACAGTGACAGTATATACAGTGACATGACATACAGTATACGAGCAGCTGCCAGGCCTGGTCTGAGAGAGCTATTTTGATTAGCTGCAGGATTGAAGGTGGTATGGGATGAGGGGGTTGATGGGGGGGCCCGTTTAAATATCTGCTGTGGGGCCCAGTCAGTTTCTAGTTACGTCACTGACACTCTGGGCTCCTGTGAACAAGGCAGACATAGCAGAGCTGGAGAGGGTTCAGAGGATGAAACTAAAGTAATAACTGGAATGGGTGGACTACAGTACCCAGAAAGATTATCAAAATTAGGGTTATTCACTTTAGAAAAAAGACGACTGAGGGGAGATCTAATAACTATGTATAAATATATCAGGGGTCAGTACAGAGATCTCTCCCATCATCTATTTCTCCCCAGGACTGTGACTGTGACGAGGGGACATCCTCTGCGTCTGGAGGAAAGAAGGTTTGTACACAAACATAGAAGAGGATTCTTTACGGTAAGAGCAGTGAGACTATGGAACTCTCTGCCTGAGGAGGTGGTGATGGTAAGTTCACTAAAAGAGTTCAAGAGGGGCCTGGATGTATTTTTGGAGGGTAATAATATTACAGGTTATAGATATTAGAGATGGGTCGTTGATCCAGGGAGTTATTCTGATGCCTGATTGGAGTCGGGAAGGAATTTTTTCCCCTAAAGTGGGGAACATTGGCTTCTACCTCACAGGGGTTTTTTGCCTTCCTCTGGATCAACTTGCAGGATAACAGGCCTAACTGGATGGACGGAGGGCTTTTTTCGGCCTTATAAACTATGTTACTATGTTACACTCAGGAGGCTCCAGACAATCTGCACTACAGGCCATTGATTTGAATGAGAACAGTGTAATGCCTAATTTCGCCATTGGTAGCGCTACAGGAGAATGGGGTATAGGCTCCCCATCAGATAACCAGTTATTGTCAGGGGTCCCCCTTCAAACAAAAAGTGTTTGTCCAAAGCAGTGAAGTCCTTTCAGGGGCCAAATTAAAAGATAAAAACCAAAATTCTAATGGACTGTAACTAATATATGGTTAAAGGGGTATTCCCATTCTACCAAGTGTTTCCTTATCCACAGGATAGGTGATAACTATTAGATCGGCGTGGGTCCTACCCCTGGGACCCTGATTACTCGTACCCCTTGGGGCAACTCGAAATTTACGGAGCGTGAGGTCAGAACTTCCATAGAGATGAATGGAGCGGCAGTGTGCATGCAGATTGGGCACACTGGGGAATTCGGGGACCCCTGAAAGGTATGGGGCCCCGTTTTCATAATCGGTGGGGGTCTCAGTGGCAGGACGCTCACCGATATAATAGTTATCCCCTATCCTGCGGATAGAGAATGAGTCACATCTGGAATATCCCTTTCAGTATTAATTGCTAAAAAAGGTACGTACACTATGGTGTATATAAAACCTTGAAGGTTGCCTTAATAAATGCATATCTACAGAACTGACCAAACTCTGGAAATATAGTCAATGATAGTACACTGCATTTTCTTTCTTTCATTGTTTTCTGTAGCACCGCAGAACTTGCCATCCATTATTTTCCCCCGTACTGAGTCAGATGTTGACTTTCCGTTCTAACGCTGCTCTTTGAGACCCACTAAACAAAGCAAAGTGCCATTTTCTTTTCTCTAATTCCCCAATCAAAGCACAGAGATCAAGGGTATTATCCATTAATGGCAGCGTGCTAAACAACAAACAGTGCTGGAAATCATCGAAGATTAGGGATATTGAACAAGCTCTCAAAGCCCAGTTATTAAAAAGGTGTGCGCTCTGCGGTCAGCAGAAGACAGACCTTTCCAGAAAGGATCCATTGTGTGCTGAGCACGAGCGCAAAGCCAAACACCATGGCGGTAAACAAAATCTAACAAGACTTTTATGGATCACGGCCTTGTGGCTGAAGGGAAATGGCAGAACATAGCTCATCCATTGTGAAATCACACACCAGAATAAAGGCTGCATTCACACTTAGACAATTGAGTTGCTTTTTTAAAAACTTGACTAGAACAGCTCGAGCTACCAAAAGCTCTAACTGAGGAACTTAACTAAAACTTAAAGGGTTATTCCCATCACAGACAATGGGGGCATATTGCTAGGATATGCCCCCATTGTCCGATAGGTGCGGGTCCCAGAGATAGGAGAGGGGAAAGTAGTGGAGGGCACACTGTGCATGCGCAGCCGCCCTCCATTCATTTCTATAGGGCCGCCGAAAATAGCCGAGCGCTGACTCTTGGCCCCATAGAAATTAATGGAAGCAGGGGCAGCGCATGCACAGTGCGCTCCCATTCACTTGCATGGGAGCAGCGGGGAGTAGGGCTTGGTGGTGGCCGGACACCAGGAAACCCAGGGCTCTCAAGCCACAACTCTACCTGCTCCGTTCTTGTTGTAGGTGTGGGTCCCAGAGGCGGGACCCGTTCCTATCAGCCAATGGGGGCATATCCTAGCGAAATGGATGGGATGGGGAAGTTCATCCCCTGGTGCAGAGATGGCCAACCTGCGGCTCTCCAGCTGTTGCAAAACTACAACTCCCAGCATGCGCAGACTGCCTACAGCTGTCAGCCTACAGCAGGGCATGGTGGGACTTGTAGTTTTACAACATCTGGAGAGCCGCAGGTTGGCCACCCCTGCCCTAGTGTATCCCTGACGCCCTACACTGGTTCTCCAGGTGAGTATGCTGAAAACTCTAAAATGAGCAATCTCACTGGAATGGTCACTTTCATTATGTGACCCTGGTAATCCCTAAAGGAGTAATGTATTTACCCATCCAAGGGTTCGGGTAAAGTATCCTGGTTAGAAGTCCATGCAGACAGGTTCCAACATATGGCAACCGCACTGTGACGTGTGGTCTAGACAGGGGACTACAGTTTGTTGATAGAGGTTATGGTGTGGCGCTACAGAAAGCTAGAAAGACTTCCTAGACATGTATGCTGCTTTAAAGGCTATGTACAGCTTTGGAGGCAATTTTTGTTTATAATTGCATTTTACTGATTTTTGGCTAAAAATCATATTTTAGATTGGCCTTTATTAAAAAAAATATTGAGCCATTCTGTCACAAAGGGTTAACTTTTTCTAACTGTGCGAGTAGTACTCTCATTTTCACTTTGTGCTGGTCATCTAATAAACCTCTAAACTACTGAGAGGTTATAAACACTTATTGAAGCCACATTCTTATCAGTAAGATAAGAACTGAGCTATAATGAGTGTTTATAATGTGAGAGAACAGAGATAAGGAGCCTATCAGCTCCCTAAATGACGGAAAAATCCACAGGCAGCTAGAAGAGCATCTCTGCTCTGTACAACAAAAAGGACTCCATATTTGTAATAAAGACCAATTGAAAAAATATTTTTATCTCAAAATAAGTACAATAATAAAAAAATTGCCCCCAAAGGTGTACATAGCCTTTAAAAATTGTAATGACCAAATATATTTGCAGCATGTTCATTCCAGGACAAACTGTGCACAGTGGTGCTTCTTGATGCCAGCAGCCACCACAAGGCATCCCTCGTGGATTTATACATGCACATCTGTTTAGAGGAGCATTTGAGTGCAGAAGGCCCTGGGTTGGGAGATACAGATGATTTATTGCGTGATGCGGGAACAGTTACTCCCCCCTCCCAGGAATCCCTCAGTCTGATGTTACAGATGACGTCAGCAAGGAGGGTGGAGAGCCTATGCCTGCTGATGCGTCCAGGTCCGTCCCCTGGGCAGACTGACAAGTCAGATGATATGGAAGTAAGAAGATGTATATTAATGCCATCTATCGTATCTCAACGATAGACTAATGCCAGATACAATGGATGGTAAAAATACTTAAATAATACAGACAAATATCCGAGAGGTACCATCAATAGTCTAATGACTTAACGATTCACGATTCATTGTTAATTCACGATCTGTAGTTTTTATTGATACCATTGTGGAGTGTCTATGACTTTTTGATCACTTGCTGAGAGCATCAGGTACTTATGTACCTGAGCGGGTGCGCTCCTGGGCTCAGGCCCCTGACATCTATGGCTGCTCAAGTATTTCAGATATTGTAACTTACCGTATCACGATACTGAACGAAGTTGAAGCTCATTGTGGACCACTCTGATTTCATCTTCTCCATGGCTTTCTCTAAAGAATACTCTTTGCTTGCTGATGCTCCGATCTGCTCCAGCCTACGATGCACAAATTGTACCAGTGCTACTCATCAAATACTGTACTGAAAGGATTTTTAACTTGATAAATGACATACAGCATCATCAGGAAGAAATGAGGAGCAAACCCTGGTTAGTACACATAACAACCATGCATTCCCCATGTAATAACAATTCTGGAACATCTATTCCTATGTCTCTATGTTGTGCCATTCCTTTATTATTTCTGCTAGAAGTTATGAATGAATTGCTAGCAGGCTGCAGTAAGGGTACAGAGAGGAGGTAACAAGTTGGGGGTGTGTACCTGCACAGTCTGAACATGGCAGCACTGATTGGATAGAGTAATTCTGTGCAGGTACACACCGCCAACTGGCCACCTCCCCTCTGTACCCTTACTACAGACTGCTAGCAATTCATTCATAACTTCTAGTAGAAATAATAAAGGAATGGTACGACATAGAGACATAAGAATAGATGTTCCAGAATTGTTATTACATGGGGAATGCATGAAGCTATTAAAACAGGCATGTCAGGAGTGGCTTTGATAAAACTTTTGAGATGTCATAGCAATGTATAAAAGGTTTTGATTGGTGGGGGTCTGAGTGCTGAGACCCACCACTGACCGTCAGAACGAGGAGAGAGAAGCACCCACACAGAGGTCTCTCTTCTCGCTGCAGGAGAGGAAGTGAGACGGACCCAACAGGAAGTCTATGGGCTTGTGTTGTTGCTGTCTCCTGCAGCGAGGAGAGAGGGCATGCTATGTGAGCACTTCTGGCGTCAGGCGAGTCCGAGCATTCCTCTGTCCACTGACTTATTTAAAGGGTTTCTGTCACCAGTTTTTTCAGTATAAATCAGGCTGACATTAGAGATGTGCTAATGTCACCTGATTCCAAATATATATCTGTTTTATTTACTGGTGCCCCCATTTTTATATAAAATGAACTTTTATTTTATGCTAATAAGGCTCCTAGGTGCAAGGGGCGTTACCTCTGCTCATAGAGGCTCTGTTGATTGACAGGACCAGGCAGAGAAGAAACACTCCATTCACCATAGCTTTTAAGGACCTTCAATGATGTCATGACCATGTGATCAGTCACATGGTTAGGATCACACAAACAGCCTGTCTCCTCCTAAACCATGTGACTGATCACATGGTCATGACATCATTGAAGGTCCTTAAAAGCTATGGTGAATGGAGTGTTTCTTCTCTGCCTGGTCCTGTCAATCAACAGAGCCTCTAGGAGCAGAGGTAACGCCCCTTGCACCTAGGAGCCTTATTAGCATAAAATAAAAGTTCATTTTATATAAAAATTGGGGCACCAGTAAATAAAACAGATATATATTTGGAATCAGGTGACATTAGCACATCTCTAATGTCAGCCTGATTCATACCGAAAAAACTGGTGACAGACACCCTTTAATGATAACTGTGTAATGCTTCATTTCCCCTGTGGTAGCGCTGCAGAGGAATGGAACACTTGCTTCCTTGTTCCCTCAAAGATGACGGGTAATTGCTTAGTGATCTCATAAGCTGGACACCCTGTGATCACCTCATGGTCGGCGATCCATATATTTAAAAAGGCTTCACATAAGACTTTGCAGATCTATACACACATACATAGGCATATACATAAATTAAGCTCACAAACACTGGAAGCCAATTTCAGGCACGGTAAGAAAAGCTCTCGGTTCTGTAAATCTTCCTGGTATAACATATGGTGTTGATGTTTCATTTGTGAAATTAAAATCTGCCTTGTAGAAAGAAAATCCCTGGAGGAAATAAAGGCAGTGAAACACATGGGACACTTTAACTAATCAGAAATCACATTCGCGCACTTCTCGTGATGCCGGAGTGCACGGGAAATAATTGCTCTGTAACCTACTTCACATATCAAAGTATGAAAAGTGAGCAAATGTCAGTTTAGACATTATTAGAAGGTATGAGAAGGTAAGTACGTGTGTTATCTAGAGTACCATAGCCATGAAGAGAACACATGGTGCAATCTGAGGTTTTGCCCCTCTCCTCTATCTACAGGGCCTGGTGAGATAACTATACAGGAACCTGGTCCTGTCAATCAAGGAGAGGTGGGGCTGGCAGAGGAAGCCAGAGGAGCACAGATTGGCTTGGGCCTTCCCTCAGTGCACTTAAAGGCTATGTACACCTTTGGGGGCAATTTTCTTTTATTATTGCATTTTACTTATTTTGACCTAAAAATCACTTGGTCTTTATTAACAATATGGAATCCTTTTTTGTGTACAGAGCTGACATGCTCTACTAGCTGCCTGTGTATTTTTTCTCAATTCCGTCATCTGAGCAGCAGACGGACAGCTTATCTCTTCTCTCTCACATCATAAACACTCATTATTGCTCAGTTCTTATCTTACTGATAAGAATGTGTCTTAAATGAGTGTTTATGACCTCTCAGTAGTTTACAGATAAGGGTAATTAGGCACAAAGTGAAAGTACCAGTCACACAGCTAGACAAACAGTTAACCCTTTGTGACTGAACAGCTCAATATCTTTAATAAAGACTAATTGAAAATATGTATATAATTTTTAGCCAAAAATAAGTTAAATGCAATCATAAAAAAATGACTCCAAAGGTGTACATAGCCTTTAACTGCTCATTTGCATATGAATTAAAAGTGCTTTTTCTCGCTAAGTGAAAGGTATCAATTAGAGATGAACGAGCATGCTCAGGTGCAATTTTCGCGTATTTGCGTACGCATTTTAAAATCGGTACGCTAATGCATACGCATATTTTAATCTGTACACTAATGCGTACGCATTTTAAAAATTTGTACGTTATACGTACGTATTTGTGTACAGATTAAAATATGCATATGCATTAGCGTACCGATTTTAAAATGCGTACGCAAATACGCGAAAATTGCACCCGAACATGCTCGCTCATCTCTAGTATCAATACATTCAGTTGAGCTAGAACTACAAGACATTGTGCCTGGTGTAACAGTGAATGTCCTGCTGTGCACCTTGAACCTCATTTTACTATTCATACAGAAAGACCTGCATAAATGTTAAATAACTTTGAAAACACATTGGATTATTTATCCTGCACCAGTCCTGAGTGACTGCCTGTCCTATGGTCCAAAGCTGCATTCACAATTCTTCAGACTTCAGGGCTGAAATCTCCCAGTGTAACGGGGAGTCGGCGGCGCGCTTCCCTTCTGCCGTGCCGCCGGTCTCCCAGGAGTGCGCCGGAGCGGGGACGCAGGATGCGTCCTCGTCTCCATGACGACACTCACAGGAGAGGGTCCGGCTCGCGCACTGATACAGCGTGTCCGGCGTCCTCCCCGCCCCCCTAGTAAACGAGCAGGCGGGGACATCTGAGCGCTGGTCTGGGCAACCAGCGCTCAGGACATTTATTTATACCTGGTTTTGGGTCATGTGGCACTGGCCACGCCACATGACCAAATTTGGTGCATATTTGAGCGCTGGTCACGTTTGGCCAGCGCTCGGTATGCAAATGAGGTCATGTGACGCTGGCCCCGTCACATGACCCAGTGGAGGGCTATTTAAAGCCACTAGTTGTCCTCCCTAATCGCCTGTGATTAGCGTTACTACTTTGATCAGTGCTTGTGCGACCTAGTGTTTGATTGCTGTTTGACCCTGACCTTGGACTTGGACTTCGACCTCTCTTTGCTTCACCCCCGGTATTGACGTTATCTCCTGTGCATGACCCGGCTTGCTGACTATTCTGATATTGTGTTTGTTTCGTCTGTGTTTGTCTCTCCAATTGTTCCCTGTTCCTCCCTGTGCACTTATACAGAGCAGGGACCGTCACCGTGGTTGTCCGCGGCCGCCTAGGGCCGACTGAGGCAAGCAGGCAGGGAGAGAACGGGGGGTATTCAGTACAGGGCGCACCTTCCCTTGTCTCCCCCGTGACAGAATCACAGGCCATACTAAATGGAGCCGTTGCTAATTCTCACGGATCATATGAGTGACATGGCTCAGATGATCCAGGATCTGGCCGAGAGAATCCAACACCAGGAGCAGCTGCAAACTGTACCCGCAGCCGCTCCCTCCATTATTGAACCCTATATAAGGTTGCCCGATCGGTTTGTGGGTAACCGAAAGACTTTCCGTTCTTTCCAGGAAAGTTGCAAATTATATTTTCGTTTACGCCCACACTCCTCGGGTTCTGAGCAGCAGCGGGTAGGAATAATTATTTCCTTGCTGCAAGGGGATCCGCAGGAGTGGGCTTTCTCATTGCCATCTGACTCCCCATGTCTGTTGTCTGTGGAGGCCTTTTTCCAGGCCTTAGGTCTTTTGTATGAAGAACCAGACTGGGCCACTGTAGCAGAGACTCAGCTCAGGAACATTCAGCAGGGAAACCGCCCTGTAGAGGATTACTGTGCAGAGTTCAGGAAGTGGTGTGTCTCCTCTGGGTGGAATGACCCAGCTTTGAGAAGCCAGTTTAGGGTGGGGTTGTCAGACCAACTCAAGGATCTTCTGGTTTGTTATCCTACTCCTGACTCCCTAGAGACGACCATGACTTTAGTTATTAAGCTGGATCGACGGGTGAGAGAAAGACAGAGGGAACGATCAAATACTCCTCAAGCTGTCGTCCTGCCTGAGTTTCCTCCTCTGAGTCCACCTCCTGCCAAGGTCCCGGAGTCCATGCAGTTAGGAGGTATCCTGAGAAACCAAAGACGTTTAAAGGGAGCCTGCTTCTACTGCGGTGAGGTGAACCACTGGGTCCAGCAGTGTCCAAGACTTCCGCCCTCTAGGAGATCTCCGGTGGGAGGTAAGGTAACCCCAGCAGTGGTAAGGAGAAAGATTTTAGTACCCATCTCCATTGCATATGATCAATTCAGGGGTTCTGGAAAGGCTTTTGTTGACTCTGGTTCTGCTGCTAATTTTATTAATTTTGATTTTGTACAGTCTGTGGGTTTACCGATGGTCCCTTTAAGGGAGGGTATTCAAATTATCGCCCTCGACTCCACTCCCCTAAATAATGGGAGGATCGAGTTCTGTACTCCTAGTGTGACCCTGACGGTTGGGATTTCGCATTCCGAAAAATGTGTTTTTTGGGTTTTAAAAAATTTACCTGCTGACCTAGTTCTTGGTTTACCTTGGTTGCAGGACCACAATCCTGTAATCAATTGGTCAACAGGTGAATTAGAAAAATGGGGGCTGAATTGTGACAAGTGTTGCAAATCTGTATTGCAGTTGGGAGGTACTACTGAGTCTCCTTTCTTACCTGAGTACATCAAGGATTTTTCGGACGTTTTCTCCATGTCCGAGGCTGAGTTCCTCCCTCCTCACCGGCAATATGATTGTGCCATCGATATTATTGAGGGGTCCAAATACCCCAAGGGCCGTATCTATAATCTCTCTACTCCAGAGCGTCAGTCCATGAGGGATTATCTCAAGGAGAGTCTGGCCAAGGGTCACATCCGGCCTTCTGTTTCTCCCATGGGGGCAGGATTTTTCTTTGTCGGGAAAAAGGATGGAGGGTTGAGGCCCTGTATTGATTACAGGGAACTCAATAAAATTACTGTTAAAAACAGGTACCCGCTGCCCCTTATTCCTGATTTGTTGAATCAGGTTCAGGGTGCTTGTTGGTTTACTAAGCTAGATCTGAAGGGGGCGTACAACCTGATCAGAATCCGTGAGGGTGATGAATGGAAAACTGCCTTTAATACCCCGGAGGGTCATTATGAGTACCTAGTAATGCCCTTCGGGTTAAGTAATGCTCCTGCGGTGTTCCAAAATTTTGTCAATGACATTTTTAGACCATTTATTGGAAAATTTGTAATTGTCTATATTGATGACATCTTGATTTTTTCTACAGACTGGGAGAGTCACGTATCCCACACCAGGCAAGTGCTGGAGGTGTTGCGTGAGAACAAGTTGTTTGTCAAAGGGGAGAAGTGTATCTTTGGTGTTCAGGAAGTGACCTTTTTGGGATACATTCTCACCCCTTTTTCCTTCAAGATGGACCCGGGTAAGGTACAGGCCATTGTAGAGTGGGTGCGACCTTCCTCTCTGAAGGCGCTCCAGCGATTTCTGGGTTTTACTAATTTCTATCGGAAATTTATCAAAAATTTTTCTGTTATAGCCAAACCCATTACGGATTTGACCCGCAAGGGAGCTGATTTAGTCAACTGGTCCCCTGCAGCTATTGAAGCGTTTGAAAAGCTAAAGCGGTTTTTTGTTGATGCTCCTGTGCTGATCCAGCCTCCTGACGTCCCTCCTGAGCCCATCCTGCCAGCTGACATCATCGTAGCCGCTACCTCATCTGATCTCGCTTCTGAAATCGTGGCAGGACAACATCTTGCTCCCACTGGTACTCCCAATGACAAGTTATTTGTGCCAGCTCATTTGCGGTTGCGACTGCTGGGTGAGTGCCATAGCTCTGTTTTATGTGGACATCCTGGTATCAATGCCACCAAGGAGTTGGTCTCTAGGCAGTATTGGTGGTCGTCAATCTCCAGAGATGTTCAGGCTTTTGTAACTGCGTGCAATACTTGTGCCAGGTCCAAGAATCCCAAGACTCGGCCTATGGGTGAGTTGCGTCCATTACCCATACCTGATAGACCTTGGTCACATCTGTCCATGGACTTCATCACGGATTTGCCATGCTCTGAGGGTAAAACCGTGATTCTTGTAGTGGTGGACAGATTCAGCAAGATGTGTCACTTTATTCCTTTGTGTAAATTACCCTCTGCAAAGGTTTTGGCTTCCGTATTTATGGACCACATAGTTAAACTACACGGTGTTCCTGAGAATATTGTTTCTGACAGGGGGGTGCAGTTTGTGTCTAAATTCTGGAGGGCCTTCTGTAAGAAGATCGATATTTCCTTATCCTTTTCGTCAGCCTTTCATCCAGAGACCAATGGTCAGACTGAACGTCTTAATCAGTCCGTTGAGCAATATCTCAGATGTTATGTTGCTGATAACCAGCATGTGTGGGCCAGATTCCTGTCTCTGGCCGAGTTCGCGATTAATAACCGTGTGAATTCGTCTTCTGGGGTATCGCCGTTTTTCTGCAACATGGGGTTTCATCCGCGCTTTGGCTCTTTTTCTCCAGCTGTTTCGGCGGTCCCAGAGGCCAATGCTCTCTCTCAGGAACTGTGCACAGTTTGGGCACAGGTTCAGTCGAACCTGGAAAGAGCCCAAAGGATTCAAAAAACTAAGGCCGATAAGAAACGTTCTAAGGGTGTGAATTTCAAGGTGGGGGACATGGTATGGTTGTCAACTAAAAATCTACGTATGAAAGTACCATCCTATAAGTTTGCACCTCGCTTCATTGGTCCATACAGGATCACCAAGGTGATCAATCCGGTGTCGTTTGAATTGTGTTTACCTGACTCCCTTCGTGTTCACAATGTTTTTCATATGTCTTTGCTTAAGCGTTATGTTGCTCCCGCTGGTCCAGAGGAACTGCCCCCGCCTCCGGTCGAGGTGGAGGGACAAGTGGAGCACGAGATTCATAGAATCATTGACGTTAGGAAGGTCCGGAATTCCTTCCAGTACCTTGTACACTGGAGGGGATTTGGGCCTGAGGACAGATCTTGGGTACCGCTGAGCAGGATGCATGCAGACGCACTTGTTAAGAGTTTTCATCGACAGCATCCTGAAAAGCCGGTTCCTCCAGCTAAGGGTCCGGTGGCCCCTCGTGAAGGGGGGGTACTGTAACGGGGAGTCGGCGGCGCGCTTCCCTTCTGCCGTGCCGCCGGTCTCCCAGGAGTGCGCCGGAGCGGGGACGCAGGATGCGTCCTCGTCTCCATGACGACACTCACAGGAGAGGGTCCGGCTCGCGCACTGATACAGCGTGTCCGGCGTCCTCCCCGCCCCCCTAGTAAACGAGCAGGCGGGGACATCTGAGCGCTGGTCTGGGCAACCAGCGCTCAGAACATTTATTTATACCTGGTTTTGGGTCATGTGGCACTGGCCACGCCACATGACCAAATTTGGTGCATATTTGAGCGCTGGTCACGTTTGGCCAGCGCTCGGTATGCAAATGAGGTCATGTGACGCTGGCCCCGTCACATGACCCAGTGGAGGGCTATTTAAAGCCACTAGTTGTCCTCCCTAATCGCCTGTGATTAGCGTTACTACTTTGATCAGTGCTTGTGCGACCTAGTGTTTGATTGCTGTTTGACCCTGACCTTGGACTTGGACTTCGACCTCTCTTTGCTTCACCCCCGGTATTGACGTTATCTCCTGTGCATGACCCGGCTTGCTGACTATTCTGATATTGTGTTTGTTTCGTCTGTGTTTGTCTCTCCAATTGTTCCCTGTTCCTCCCTGTGCACTTATACAGAGCAGGGACCGTCACCGTGGTTGTCCGCGGCCGCCTAGGGCCGACTGAGGCAAGCAGGCAGGGAGAGAACGGGGGGTATTCAGTACAGGGCGCACCTTCCCTTGTCTCCCCCGTGACACCCAGCATTCCTTACTAGCTCAGTAACTGCACATAGCTTGGTCTGGTGATCTGCATGGCTAAAAAAGTGCACGATTTACGGCAGTCACTGTTCTTTTATTTGATGGGAAAACAAGCTGTCCCACAAGATCATACAAGCTGTTAGGGGTGTGTCGCATGACATGCCTGTTGACTGTTTCCACTAACAACCAGCAGTATCATGAAGTTAGCTTGCCTTTAATACAGGCTGCAATTACGGAGAGGTATTTTCAAGGTCACTCAACCTTTGGTACAAAGAATGACTTACGACATTATATATACACAAAGCACAAAGAGCTACTCAACGCTTCACCACTTCAAAGTGATGGGATTTCTTACTTTTCTATGTACTTGGATAGTCCATATTCCAGCATGCTAATGAGAGACGTGTT
This sequence comes from Rhinella marina, assembly GCA_900303285.1. Lineage (NCBI taxonomy): Eukaryota > Metazoa > Chordata > Amphibia > Anura > Bufonidae > Rhinella > Rhinella marina. Next base: position 1,882,804 of record ONZH01001400.1, on the reverse strand, counting down.
AGGCTCTGGAGTGATATCAAATCCTACTATTTCACTGATCTGAAAGGACAAAAAAAAGACATGTATAATAAAATACGTACGTGTACTATTGATGCTGCCATTATTTCACAACCTGAAAGCAACCTAAAACTCAAGCTAAAATAATTCCAATACAATAAACACATTTTGGGGGTCATTTACTAACTAGAAATTTGCTTATATTAGGCTAGTTTCACACTAGTGGCAGGGGACTCCGGCAGGCTGTTCTGGCGGGTGAACAGCCCACCGGATCCGTGCTGCCGCTGGTGCACGTGTGGGGCCGGAACTATGCTCCAGCCCCATTCACTGTAATGGGGGCGGGCCGCGGATCCGGCCGCTGCACGGCAAAACATATCGTACTTTTGTTCTGGCCGCCTCTCGGCAAGTTTGCCAAGCTGCGGCCGGATCCGCAGCCCGCCCCCATTTCAGTGAATGGGGCCAAAGCGTAGTTTCGGCCCTACACGTGCACCTGCGGCAGCACAGATCTGGCGGGCTGTTCACCCGCCGGAACAGCCTGCCGGAGTCCTCTGCCGCCGATGTGAAAGTACCCTTAGGCGTATTTCTGGCACAGATTGCATGCGAAGGTCCTTTTGCGCAGCAATCTGCAACTTCTCCCCAGGTCTAAAAAAGTAGACATGGGCGGGGAAGGGATCGGGCCAGCAGGCCTATCTCATTTACCATTTTCTATGTCTGGTTTAGGCGTAGAAAATGGTCTAAATGTAAGACAGCTCGGAAGCTGCAGTGGATGGAAGTTATAGAGAGGCTGGCGCTTCTAAGTAACTCTGGCGGTTCCGTTAAAATCAGTGGCAAACTATTGGGATTTCGCTATCCCTTTCAGGGTGATAACGCTAAGGGAAGACTATGTTAACAAGGATTCATGTACAGGTAAGGCTAGGTTCACATCAACGTTTCGTTTTCCATTCTTCTGATCCATCAGAAGAGCAGAAAAGTAAAAAACAAACAAAAAAAAATGGGATACTTTATTTTGAGCATCCGTTGTGCTTATTTTGCATCTGTTTTGGTCAGTTCTGTCTGACCAAAGGACTTTTTTCACATCTAAAATAACAGATTTTTGCTGGAATTAAAAAAAAACGGATGCAAACTGAGCACAACGGATGATCAAAATAAAGTATCCGTTTTTTTTTTATGTTCTTCTGACAAATCAGAAGAGTGGAAAACAAAACAGTGATTTGAATCCGGGCTATTGGGCATGACCACGGAGTCAACCACATGGTGCCTCCACCCCGTATAGTGCTGGATCATGGACAGTGGCGTATATAAAGAAGTAAGGCCCCATAGCAAGGATCAAACCGGGCCCCCCACACAGGACAGAAGGGTTTCGGTTTCTGCCTAAACCCTTTTCAGTGACCCTTGGGCCATTTTTCCACTGCTTCATTTGCTAAAAGTTGTTCCTTTAGAGCAGTGATTTTCAAGCAGTGTGCCTCCAGCTGTTGCAAAACTACAACTCCCACCATGCCCTTCTGTAGGCTGACAGCTGTAGGCTGCCTGGGCATGATGGGAGTTGTAGTTTTGCGACAGCTGGAGGCACACTGGTTGAAAATCACTGCTTTAGAGGATAGAGTCCTGACCAAGTTTTCACCCCCAGTAGAAGAGAAGATAATCCCAACTAAGACTGGGCCCCCTCTTGCCCTGGGCCCCATAGCAGTCGCATGGTCTGCCGCTATGGTAGTTACACCGCTGATCACGGACTTAAAGTCCTATTAATTATTAATGAGAAAACAAATCCCATATATAAAGTGATGAATAAAACACCTGTTCCCAATGGCGGGGCTTCATCCCGGGGTTACAGATGACGGATACGATGGGAAGGTGCACTTTGAACTTCTCAATTTTAAACTTCACATTCTCGGCGACTCGTTTCGGTCCGGGCATGTCTGTGAAACTCTTGGCCAGTTTGTAGACAGTTCTCCACATGTTCCCCACTTCCTCCGTGATCTCTTCTGCATTTAAGTCCTGGAAAGCTCCTGCATTACAGGAGAAAGCCGGGGTTAGAAAGTTACTACAAACCGTTTGAGGCTTTTCTTGGTTATCCACTTCTTCTACCAAAACCCTTATCAGAGAATGTGTAACTTTTTCTAAAAGTAGAAGTATTTTTTTATTTTATTTTTTTTTAATCCTGATTCTTAAAGGGATTGCTGTATTTTCTAATGTTACTTGCTTCTCACTTGCAATTTATCAACATTAGTGCAAACGAAAAGTGATGCGGTTGCCCTTAAAGGGGTTATTCCATGATTAATGTAAAACATGACAATCAGAAATCATATAGTACATGCCACCCTCTTTCTAACAAAGCTAGAACCAGCCCTGTACCTCACATGGATCCAGAGATCTCCACATTCATTGCTCTGCTAGATTTATATCAAGCTGACAGCTCAAGGGGAGTGTCTTTTCTGCTGCAGCTAAGGGGGCGTTTCCATGCTCTCCCTATCACAGCTCAGGAGGCAGTTGAAAGGGGAAACTGAGCATGTGCGGCCTTCTCAGTGAGCAGGACAAAGAAAAAAGAAAAAAAACAAACAGCAGGTGGCGCTATATACACATTTTATTGACTAGCTCAGTGGCTATGCTAAATTTTTAACTACATACAATTACAAAAGTATATAATGTTGCTGCTTCCATTTACCAAAAGGACTCTGAAAAAAAAGTCCTGGAATATGACTAGTTGCCATAGACACGCTTTACTGTGGAAAATTTACTATGAAAAATAGACCAAATTATTGTTTTAAAAAATAGCACCTCTAGTTCAGCAAATACCTGTCATGCTGTAAAATTCATGCCGGCCTTACACACTAGAAAGCTGTCTCTCCTGACTACCCCCATATACATGCATGCTCGGTCGAGCATGTGTGTGTTCTAAATGGATAGGGGAATAAGCCAGTAACAGATACCTGTAGCAGTGACTTATCTCCCTTGAGAACAAAAAAATTGGGCATGTTGAAATCCAGCATGCCTGACTGCTTTTACACTCACAACTGCTACTAAGGCCCCATTCACACGACCGTATGTATTCTGTGATCCGTATAAAAAGGAAAGTCTTCCGTAGTGTTCTGCAATTTTGCGGACCCATTGACTTTAATGGGGCTACGGACGTGATTTGCGTCCAAGTATAGGACATGTTTTATTTTTTTTTGCGGGGGAACTTCCGTGAGATACAGGATGCGGAATGCACACGGTCTGCATTCCGCATTTTTTTTTCTCCTATGGAAAAATGAATGGGTCCGTATGGTTCCGCATCTTATCTGCAAAAATGTGGATAAGATGCGGAAATGTGCATACGGTCGTGTGAATGGGGCCTAAGGGTAAAGTTATGACACTCCGACACACATTATACAGTTACCAAGATTTTTGAGTTTGGCTGACATTAAAGGGGTTGTCCTATCATAGACAATGGGGACATATCGCTAGGATATGCCCCCATTGTCTGATAGGTGCGGGTTCTACCTCTGGGACCCACACCTACGCAGAGAAGGGAGCAGGAAAAGTTGAGGAGGGCGTACTGCACATGCGCAGCCGCCCTCCATTAATTTCTATGGAATAGCCGAGCGCTGGCTCACCTATTTCCATCGGCCCAATAGAAATGAATTGGAGTGGTGGCCGTGCATGCGAGGTGCGCTCCCATTCACTTTTTTGGGAGCAGCAGGGGAGCTGTGCCTGGTGGTGGTTCTCCAGCCACAACTCTCCTCGCTCCATTCTTGTTGTAGAGCTGGGACCTGCACCAATCAGACAATGGGGGCATATCCTAGTGATATGCCTCCATTGTCTGTGATGGGAATACCCCTTTAAAAGGAGTCCGCTAGCAGTTTTGACCATGCTAAACTGTTAACAACACTAGGTAGGGACTGGCAGAATAGAAGTTCATATTCTCACTACTCCTGATAATTAAAGGGGTTGAGTCACTAAGCATATTCTACATTTTTCACACCAGCACCTGGATCTGAATACTTTTGTAATTGCATGTAATTCAAAATATAGTATAGCCGCTGACCTATTCAATAAAATGTATCTGTATAGCGCCACCTGCTGTTTGTTCTTTTCCTTATTTTCTATCCGTCTCACTTAGCTGGTCGAGCATGCTCAGTTTAAATCTTCAACTTCCATCTGCCATATGTTGTGTTAGAAGCTATGGCAGGTACAGGGAGAGAGCTGCAGCAGGGAGGACACACCGCCTGAGCTGCCAGGCTGAAGATAATCTAGCAGAGCAATTGGAGCAATGAATGTGGAGATCTGTGGATCCATGTGAGGTACAGGGCTCATTCTAGATTGTCATGTACTATATGATGTCTGATTTTCATTTTTTTATATCAATCATGGCATAACCCCTTTAAAGTTCTGCAAATCATGTTTGCACCACACTTCTTAGGCCCTAACTAGTGCTGTCAGCAGTTTAGCATGGTGAAAACTGCTGGCAGACTCCCTTTAATGTCAGCCAAACCCAATGATTTTGGCCAAACAATTAATGTGTATGGGAGTAGTTCAGAATGGTCAAAACTGCTGACAGGCTCCCTTTAACTCTGGAGTGAGACGCCCATTCACACGTTAATGGTATCTATAGATTATGACATAGAGTTTGGTAAGTGCTCCAGGGAAATGAAGTATGGTAAGTGCTTTTTGAATAATATAGAGCGTGGGCAGAATTACACAGGTCCTGCCGCTGTGTCATCAAAAGCGATTGCATATTTCAACTCGGTACTTTAACAAATCAATAAATGTATTATTCACTTTTGCTCCCTTTCAATACAAAGCGAGAAGATTTAGAGAAGCGATGTGCTAGCACTAATCTTTTCTGCAGAGAACACGGGAGCTGCCAGACCGGATGAAAACACGCCCGCCATAAAAATGATCCATGTGTCACTTTCATTCAATGAATTCATGCAGTAAATTAATTATAAGGCAAATGTTTCATTACAGTACAAAATAAATAGTTATATGGATTGTAAGACCTCGGGGATACAAATCTGCGGCACTTACAAAAAGGCCGAATTAATACACAAACTGTCCAACAATTGCATATATTTTACAGTTATTAAATGAACTTCTGTAGCATCTAAATCTTATCTTTAAAGGGGTTGTGTCACTTCAGCAAATGGCATTAATTATGTAGAGAAAGTGAATACAAGACACTTACTAATATATTGTTATTATCCATATTGCCTCATTGCTGGCTGGATTCATTTTTCCATCATATTATACACTGCTCGTTTCCATGGTTATTACCACCCTGCAATCCAGAAGTGGTGGTCGTGCTTTCACGGTATAAGAAAAAAACACCGGCCTGTGTGCACTCCCACGGCTCCGGTCACCAGAGAGGCGGCGTTTTTCCTATAGTGTGCAAACACGACCACTGCTGCTGGATTGTAAGGTGGTCGTAACCTATGGAAGTGAGCAGTGTATAATGTGATGGAAAAATGAATCCAGCCAGCAAAGGAGGCAATATGGACAATCACAATACATTAGTAAGTGCCTTGTATTAACTTTCTCTACATGCCATTTGCTGAAGTGAGACAACCCCTTTAAGTTAAAAGAGAAAAAAAAAAGGACTAATGACCATGGGAGAGAACAGACAATGGCAGTTTACATGTTAACACTGTCTGACCCTGCAAATCAGTGCAGAGGGCGCAGCAGTTGCAGAGAGAGCAGAGCCTCTAGGTGTAATGGTAACGCCCCCATTGCTCCTAGAGGCTCATTTTTATATAATAAAACATAATTTTTCTCAGCACTGAGGACACATATAAACATGGGACCAACACAGATGTCTTCAGCTGCCAAGTGCACATGTAACAGGTCAGCCAGTGTCATAGCTACAAATCTGCTGACAGATGTCCTTTAAAAAGGGTTTTCTATGATTTTCTTTATCAGATCTGCTTATGTAGTTGCTTATCTCATGTACATTTTCCCCATGTTTTTTTCTCTTAAATTTGGACTCTGACCTGTATTCACCATGTAAAGCAATCTCTCTGGTTTGTTTCCATCCTGTATGTAGCGCTTCCTGTTGCTGTATCCACCCAAACCCATGATGCACTTCTCCTTTTTCTGCCACACCTCCAGCACCGCCCAGCTAGTTTATAGCTCCTCCCACCCAGCTAGTTACATAGACACTCCACTATCACTGCCCCTAACAACGTCCAGCTAGTTTATAGCTCCTCCCACCCAGCTAGTTACATAGACACTCCCCTATCACTGCCCCTAACAACGTCCAGCTAGTTTATAGCTCCTCCCATCAAGCTAGTTACATAGACACTCTCCTATCACTGCCCCTAACAACACCCAGCTAGTTTATAGCTCCTCCCACCCAGCTAGTTACATAGACACTCCCCTATCACTGCCCCTAACAACGTCCAGCTAGTTTATAGCTCTTCCCATCCCGCTAGTTACATAGACACTCCTCTATCACTGCCCCTAACAACGCCCAGCTAGTTTATAGCTCCTCCCACCCAGCTAGTTACATAGACACTCTCCTATCACTACCCCTAACAATGTCCAGCTAGTTTATAGCTCCTCCCACCCAGCTAGTTACATAGACACTCCCCTATCACTGCCCCTAACAACACCCAGCTAGTTTATAGCTCCTCCCATTCCTCTAGTTACATAGACACTCCCCTATCACTGCCCCTAACAACGCCCAGCTAGTTTATAGCTCCTCCCACCCAGCTAGTTACATAGACACTCCCCTATCACTGCCCCTAACAATGTCCAGCTAGTTTATAGCTCCTCCCACCCAGCTAGTCATATAGACACTCCCCTATCACTGCCCCTAACAATGTCCAGCTAGTTTATAGCTCCTCCTACCCAGCTAGTTACATAGACACTCTCCTATCACTGCCCCTAACAACACCCATTTAGTTTATAGCTCCTCCCACCCAGCTAGTTACATAGACACTATCCTATCACTGCCCCTAACAATGTCCAGCTAGTTTATAGCTCCTCCCACCCAGCTAGTTACATAGACACTCCCCTATCACTGCCCCTAACAACACCCATCTAGTTTATAGCTCCTCCCATTCCTATAGTTACATAGACACTCTCCTATCACTGCCCCTAACAACGCCCAGTTAGTTTATAGCTCCTTCCACCCAGCTAGTTACATAGACACTCTCCTATCACTGCCCCTAACAACGCCCAGTTAGTTTATAGCTCCTTCCACCCAGCTAGTTACATAGACACTCCACTATCACTGCCCTGCCCATGGACATAACATCAGAGGAAATAAGAAAGAGCTGCATGGACGTGGTCATGTGACCACAGCCCAGAACGGGAGATAGGAGCCACAAAGATAAAAAAAACACATTGTTAAATTATAGCGACCTTTATAAATGATTATTGTAAAGGATGTTGATGCAAACTGAAAACTCCTTTAAGACTCTTCAAGGTTACTGGTGCTGAAAGGCGTCCAGTGCAATGTGTTCAGTTACCTAATCCTTCTGCTTATTGCATGCTTCAATCCTACTGCTGTGAAAGTGTCATTCAAAGAGCAGCATACAACAAATGGTTCATGATGCCAGGCGACATCTCATTGTCCTGGATCAATAATATCTGCAGAGAACTATTAAGAATGCCATTTCACTCCTGTATAAATTTATCATTTTCTGTGTCCCACAATGGACACCGCATTGAAGGAGCAATAGACTCACCATTCATCCACTCCTCGGATTTATTGTGGAACTGATAAGCTGTAGCCCAGAGCTGCTCGAACGGCACCTTGTTTATCATTGTCTCTTGCAACAAAGGAAATTGACTTTTCTCCCATTCAAGTAACTCTTCTTCTTTATTGATAGCCTATAAAAATCACCATCGCTTTATTACAGGGGCAGGCGTGACAATTCTGCACTTAACTAAAAGGCGGCAAATAAAACTTCTTGATTTCTTCTGAACGGTATACACTCAGAATAGAGAAAAATATATATTCTTAGGCTACTTTCACAGTTGTGATGGCCTTTTCCGGAAGGCTGTTCTGGCGGTGGAACAGCCTGCCGGATCTGCGCTACTGCAAGTCCATCGTGCCGCCGGAAATCCGCTCTGGCCCCATTCACTATAATGGGGGCGGGCCGGAATAAAACTAAAGCATGCTGCAGTTTTTGTCCGGCCGCCTCTCGGCATGTTTGCCGTGCTGCGGCCGGACCTGCGGCCCAACCCCATTATAGTGAATGGGTCCGGAGCAGAATTCTGGCGGCACGGTGTACTTGCAGTAGCACAGATTCGGCAGACTGTTCCACTGCCGGAACAGCCTACTGGAAAAGGCTACCACAAGTGTGAAAGTAGCCTTACCCGTAGTTTACATCTAGAATTTATCTGTATTTATGGTTCTGTGCAGTCAGAAAACTGGCGGTGATTTTCATTCATGGCGCTGTAATCTGCGCAGTAGTCTGATAGAGGGAAAATTGACTGCTCTATTTGTCTGCTGTTTTCATGCAGAATAAAAATGCTTTTCCTGGACATGGAATAAAGGCACAAAGTGCACACAGGTATGTCTGGGATGTGACATGTAATACAGACACACAGTGCACACAGGTATGTCTGGGATGTGACATGTAATACACACACAGTGCACACAGGTATGTCTGGGATGTGACATGTAATACAGACACACAGTGCACACAGGAATGTCTGGGATGTGACATGTAATACAGACACACAGTGCACACAGGTATGTCTGGGATGTGACATGTAATACACACACACAGTGCACACAGGTATGTCTGGGATGTGACATGTAATACAGACACAGTGCACACAGGTATGTCTGGGATGTGACATGTATTACAGACACACAGTGCACACAGGTATGTCTGGGATGTGACATGTAATACAGACACACAGTGCACACAGGTATGTCTGGGATGTGACATGTAATACAGACACACAGTGCACACAGGTATGTCTGGGATGTGACATGTAATACAGACACACAGTGCTCACAGGTATGTCTGGGATGTGACATGTAATACACACACACAGTGCACACAGGTATGTCTGGGATGTGACATGTAATACACACACACAGTGCACACAGGTATGTCTGGGATGTGACATGTAATACACACACAGTGCACACAGGTATGTCTGGGATGTAACATGTAATACAGACACAGTGCACACAGGTATGTCTGGGATGTGATATGTAATACACACACAGTGCACACAGGTATGTCTGGGATGTGACATGTAATACACACACAGTGCACACAGGTATGTCTGGGATGTGACATGTAATACAGACACACAGTGCACACAGGTATGTCTGGGATGTGACATGTAATACAGACACACAGTGCACACAGGTATGTCTGGGATGTGATATGTAATACACACACAGTGTACACAGGTATGTCTGGGATGTGACATGTAATACAGACACACAGTGCACACAGGTATGTCTGGGATGTGATATGTAATACAGACACACAGTGCACACAGGTATGTCTGGGATGTGATATGTAATACAGACACACAGTGCACACAGGTATGTCTGGGATGTGACATGTAATACAGACACACAGTGCACACAGGTATGTCTGGGATGTGACATGTAATACAGACACACAGTGCACACAGGTATGTCTGGGATGTGATATGTAATACAGACACACAGTGCACACAGGTATGTCTGGGATGTGACATGTAATACAGACACACAGTGCACACAGGTATGTCTGGGATGTGATATGTAATACACACACAGTGCACACAGGTATGTCTGGGATGTGATATGTAATACAGACACACAGTGCACACAGGTATGTCTGGGATGTGATATGTAATACAGACACACAGTGCACACAGGTATGTCTGGGATGTGATATGTAATACACACACAGTGCACACAGGTATGTCTGGGATGTGACATGTAATACAGACACACAGTGCACACAGGTATGTCTGGGATGTGACATGTAATACAGACACACAGTGCACACAGGTATGTCTGGGATGTGACATGTAATACAGACACACAGTGCTCACAGGTATGTCTGGGATGTGACATGTAATACACACACACAGTGCACACAGGTATGTCTGGGATGTGACATGTAATACACACACACAGTGCACACAGGTATGTCTGGGATGTGACATGTAATACACACACACAGTGCACACAGGTATGTCTGGGATGTAACATGTAATACAGACACAGTGCACACAGGTATGTCTGGGATGTGATATGTAATACAGACACACAGTGCACACAGGTATGTCTGGGATGTGACATGTAATACACACACAGTGCACACAGGTATGTCTGGGATGTGACATGTAATACAGACACACAGTGCACACGGGTATGTCTGGGATGTGACATGTAATGCAGACACACAGTACACACAGGTATGTCTGGGATGTGACATGTAATGCAGACACACAGTGCACACGGGTATGTCTGGGATGTGACATGTAATGCAGACACACAGTACACACAGGTATGTCTGGGATGTGACATGTAATACAGACACAGTGCACATAGGTATGTCTGGGATGTGATATGTAATACAGACACACAGTGCACACAGGTATGTCTGGGATGTGATATGTAATACACACACAGTGCACACAGGTATGTCTGGGATGTGATATGTAATACACACACAGTGCACACAGGTATGTCTGGGATGTGATATGTAATACAGACACACAGTGCACACAGGTATGTCTGGGATGTGACATGTAATACAGACACACAGTGCACACAGGTATGTCTGGGATGTGACATGTAATACACACACATAGTGCACACAGGTATGTCTTGGATGTGACATGTAATACACACACAGTGCACACAGGTATGTCTGGGATGTGATATGTAATACAGACACACAGTGCACACAGGTATGTCTGGGATGTGATATGTAATACACACACAGTGCACACAGGTATGTCTGGGATGTGACATGTAATACACACACAGTGCACACAGGTATGTCTGGGATGTGACATGTAATACAGACACACAGTGCACACAGGTATGTCTGGGATGTGACATGTAATACAGACACACAGTGCACACAGGTATGTCTGGGATGTGATATGTAATACACACACAGTGTACACAGGTATGTCTGGGATGTGACATGTAATACAGACACACAGTGCACACAGGTATGTCTGGGATGTGATATGTAATACAGACACACAGTGCACACAGGTATGTCTGGGATGTGATATGTAATACAGACACACAGTGCACACAGGTATGTCTGGGATGTGACATGTAATACAGACACACAGTGCACACAGGTATGTCTGGGATGTGATATGTAATACACACACAGTGCACACAGGTATGTCTGGGATGTGATATGTAATACAGACACACAGTGCACACAGGTATGTCTGGGATGTGATATGTAATACAGACACACAGTGCACACAGGTATGTCTGGGATGTGATATGTAATACACACACAGTGCACACAGGTATGTCTGGGATGTGACATGTAATACAGACACACAGTGCACACAGGTATGTCTGGGATGTGACATGTAATACAGACACACAGTGCACACAGGTATGTCTGGGATGTGACATGTAATACAGACACACAGTGCTCACAGGTATGTCTGGGATGTGACATGTAATACACACACACAGTGCACACAGGTATGTCTGGGATGTGACATGTAATACACACACACAGTGCACACAGGTATGTCTGGGATGTGACATGTAATACACACACACAGTGCACACAGGTATGTCTGGGATGTAACATGTAATACAGACACAGTGCACACAGGTATGTCTGGGATGTGATATGTAATACAGACACACAGTGCACACAGGTATGTCTGGGATGTGACATGTAATACACACACAGTGCACACAGGTATGTCTGGGATGTGATATGTAATACACACACAGTGTACACAGGTATGTCTGGGATGTGACATGTAATACAGACACACAGTGCACACAGGTATGTCTGGGATGTGATATGTAATACAGACACACAGTGCACACAGGTATGTCTGGGATGTGATATGTAATACAGACACACAGTGCACACAGGTATGTCTGGGATGTGACATGTAATACAGACACACAGTGCACACAGGTATGTCTGGGATGTGATATGTAATACACACACAGTGCACACAGGTATGTCTGGGATGTGATATGTAATACAGACACACAGTGCACACAGGTATGTCTGGGATGTGATATGTAATACAGACACACAGTGCACACAGGTATGTCTGGGATGTGATATGTAATACACACACAGTGCACACAGGTATGTCTGGGATGTGATATGTAATACAGACACACAGTGCACACAGGTATGTCTGGGATGTGACATGTAATACACACACAGTGCACACAGGTATGTCTGGGATGTGATATGTAATACACACACACAGTGCATACAGGTATGTCTGGGATGTGACATGTAATACAGACACACAGTGCACACAAATATGTCTGGGATGTGACATGTAATACACACACACACACACACAGTGCACACAAATATGTCTGGGATGTGTCTGAAATCTTCTGTGGGGCAGTGGACAGGTGAAAGACTCCCTTTAAGGGCTCATGCACATGAACGTGTGCGTTCAGTGCCTGTGCTGTGGACCATAATTTGCAGTCCACAATGCACGGGCACTGACAGTGGGGCCGCCGGATTCGGATCACGGACCTATTCATTTTAATGGGGTCCGCGATCCGCATCCGACGGTCCACATCGCAAAAAAAGTAGTGCATGCACTTTTTTGCGGTGCGGAGGCACGGACAGAAACACCACAGAAGCACACCGTAGTGCTTTCGTGGTGTTCCGATACGTGGCTCCGCATCTCCGTGATTGCGGACCCATTGAAGTGAATGGGTCCGCGCTCTGCGATGTGGGCTTCACACGGCTGCTGCCCGTGTACTGCGGACCCGGCGTATGCGGCTGTAATACGCACACGGGCCGGCAACGGTCATGTGCATAAGCCCTAACTTGAATAGGTATGGCCATAGAACATGACCCTCCGATGCACTGATCCCAAGAAGACAGTAAGAAGTCTACCTGTCTCTTCTTAGTGAAGGGGAAGGTAATAACTGAGTATTCGCATGCAAACAAAAAAACGCAAAGTGTGTTTTTTGTTAACAAATGTGTTTTAAACGCTCCAAAAATTGCCTTATATTGTTCATCTACTATATGATGGATTTATCTTCCAACCTCAAACTCCACAAGGGCTGCGTTCAGGTTCCCATCCAGCTCATTTAATTTTTCAACGTTATTCTTCATCTCGTCCATGGTCATTGTCTCCTTTTTCTTAAACGCCTCAATTTCGGAATTGTAGCCATTGAGCAGTTTCTCAAAATCGGTGCGCCTACACAGAAAAGATATAGAGAGTCACTTCAGTTCACAGTTTTACCAAATTTATGATACCAGTATTAAACATTTATGAAAATGTCACCTGATGCTTTCTGACGACGTCGCAACCATGCGTAAGGCAGACTGAGAATGGAGAATGGATGTCTGATGACATAAAGTAGGTGCTCCTATTGCAAGAGACAATCAGCCTAACCCCTGTGCGGATGTCGCGGATTATGTGGGTCCGTGTAGGGTAAACCCTATGAGCGGTAGGCTGAGGCTCTGGGGCAAAGAATGTGCAATGGTAAGATGTTTTATACGGCAGCGAGCCGATGACAGCAGGTGCCTACGTCACTCAGCTGTGTAATCGGTAGGCTAACCAGGTTCTTGCAATGATTTCGCATTGCACAAGGTTGTACGATAAAATGAATCAAGTGTATAAGCTCAAATCTGAAAATTTTGGGTCTAATGTGAGGAGGCATTGGAATATTAAAGGACATCTGTCAGCAGATTTGTTCTTATGAAACTGGCTGATCTGTTGCATGTGTGCTTGGCAGCTGATTGACAGGGCCAGATGTGATGACGTTTAACTGCCTGGTCCTGTCAATCAAAGTGGAGAGGGTGTGGCAGTTGCAGAGAGAGCAGAGCCTCTAGGTGTAATGGTAACGCCCTCGTTGCTCCTAGAGGCTCATTTGCATATATCAAAACATCATTTTTCTCAGGGGGGAATGTGTGATGGGTATCAATGGAAACCAAAAGACCCTACGCCAAAACACAAAAAGAGCAATATTCTGTATGCAGTCCAGTGCAGTGCGGAGTGCAAAGAATTGTACACCGGCAACCCGCCGATCAGCTGGGGGCGGAAATCCATGCGAGCGCTACTTCCTCTTCGTTACACTGCACATCATTTCAGAAGCGAGGGTGATTACAAGTACTCCCTCCATTCACATGATGAATGCAGTGAATACTTGTAATTATGCCGCCGCTGCAAGTGAGACGATGCGTAGTGTAATAAAGAGGAAGCAGCACTCACATGGAGCACTGCTTACTCTTCAAACAGTTGGTGCTGGGTGTCGGACCCCCACCGATCTGATTCTGAGAATAGGTCATCAATATAAAACCCCCACACAAGCTTAAAGGGGTTGTCTCACTACAGCCAGCAGATGACATTTATCATGTAGAGAAAGTTAATACAAGGCACTTACTAATGTATTGTGATTGTCCATATTGCCTCCTGTGCTGGTGGGATTTTTCCATCACATTATACACTGCTCGTTTCCATGGTTACAGACCACCCTGCAATCCATCAGTGGTGGTCGTGCTTGCACACTATAGGAAGAAGCATCAGCCTCTCTGGTGGCGGGGACCATGGGAGTGTATTTAGGCTAGTGTTTTTTACTAGATGCAAGCACGACCACCTCTCATGGATTGCAGGGTGGTCTGTAACCATGGAAATAAGCAGTGTATAATGTGATGGAAAAATGAATCCAGCCAGCAAAGGAGGCAATATGGATAATAACAATATATTAGTAAGTGGCTTGTATTAACTTTCTCTACATGATAAATGCCACTTACTGAAGTGAGACATCCCCTTTAACCTTTAAGTTGGAGAAACCAAGCTTGAACAGAGGGAGGGATGCGACATCTGTGGTCTGCCACTTACAATTCAGCTCTAACACCCTTCCCGAGGCAGTTTAACCACCTAATAGCTCCAGTCATGCAAATGCAATCAACACCTTACCTCCAGTATAATGCCGGAGAACGTCTACAAAAACAAGCGGAGTTGCTCAGATGTATTACTACTAAGATACAGTTGAAGCCAATTTTCCTCATCTCAGGGGACAAAAATACTTCCTGACTCCAAATCAGGCAATCAGCGTAACTCTCTGGATCAAGGACCCCCTCCAGAAATCTAATAACTATAACCTGTAATATTATCACACTCCAGAAATACACCCAGGCCCCTCGAAGGCTCTTCTAGTGAGTTTCTCCGCCACAATCTCACTGCTAAAAGCTTATATTACATACTACTGCTACGTACGGTAATTAGTCATGGAAATATCGGTCCTCACGCGCTTAAGATCTGATCCGTTCGCCATACAGCTATCATGCTAATGCTTTTACTAAAGGCTAAAGATTAATAATAAATCAATTATGCAGCAAACAAGTTATGATTATTCCCTGCTAAGAGGCTCTACAGGGGAGCGAGATCCATAGAATGACAAGTAACGTATGCCTCCATTCCGAGCAATTATTCCAAACCCTGCGTCTAGAGACTTTTTAGCTGTATTCTCTGAAATGTTAAAGCCACGTCTCATAATTTACTGCTTTCAATATTTAACTACAGAAAGAGACATCTGCTTTTGAACTCTTGCAGCAGAACATGTCGGTGTGGAAGAATATGTAAATGTTACAGAAACACCGAATGAGGTGGTTATAGTTCTGCACAGGGGTCCTGAGCAAAGGAGGGCCCCTCCTCTCCCCATGCCATTGTCAGAATACCTTTCTTGTACACCATGTTCCAAATTATTATGTAAATTGGATTTAAGTGTCATAAAGATTACATTTTTTGTTTTTCAATGAAACACATTGATGATATTGTGTCTCGGGGCTCTTTGGATCACTGAAATCAATCTCAGATACCTGTGATAATTAGTTTGCCAGGTGAGCCCAATTAAAGGAAAACTGGATGTTCCACAATATTAAGCAGGCCGCTCTTTTCAAGTAAAATGGCAAAGAAAAAGGATCTCTCTGCTGCCAAAAAGCATCAAATAGTGCAATGCCTTGGACAAGGGATGAAAACTTTAGATATTTCACGGAAACCTAAGCGTGATCATTGTACTGTGAAGAGATTTGTGGCTGATTCAGAGCACAGACATGTTCGTGCTGATAAAGTCAGAATGAGGAAGGTTTCTGCCAGGCAAGTTCATCGGATTAAGAGAGCAGCTGCTAAAAAGCCATTACAAACCAGCAAACAGATATTTGAAGCTGCTGGTGCCTCTGGAGTCCCTCGAACCTCAAGGTGTAGGATCCTTCTAAGGCTTGCTGTGGTGCATAAACCTACTATTTGGCCACCCCTAACCAGTGCTCACAGGCAGAAACGGCTGCAGTGAGCCCAGACATACATGAAGACTAATTTTCAAACAGTCTTGTTTACTGATGAGTGTCGTGCAACCCTGGATGGTCCAGATGGATGGAGTAGTGGATGGTTGGTGGATGGCCACCATGTCCCAACAAGGCTGCGACTTCAGCAAGGCGGTGGAGGAGTCATGTTTTGGACCGGAATCATGGGGAGAGAGCTGGTAGGCCCCTTTAGGGTTCCTGAAGGTGTGAAAATGACCTCTGTAAAGTATATAGAGTTTCTGACAGACAACTTTCTTCCATGGTACAAAAAGCAGAAACGTGCCTTCAGGAGCAAAATCATCTTCATGGATGACAATGCACCATCTCATGCTGCAAAGAATACCTCTGTGTCATCTGATTGGGGGTCTAACATTGGGGGTCTGATCTGAGGTCTGATTGGGGGTCTGAGATGGGGTCTAATTAACACTGGTGGTCTGATCTGAGGTCTGATTGGGGGTCTGAGCTGGGGTCTAATTAACATTGGGAGTGTGAGCTGAGGTCTTATTAACACTGGGGATCTGATTGGGGGTCTGAGCTGAGGTAAGATTAACATTGGGGGTCTGATCTGAGATCTATTTGGGGGTCTAACATTGGACGTCTGAGCTGAGGTCTAATTAACACTGGGGGTCTGAGCTGAGGTCTGATTAACATTTATTGTCTGAGCTAAGGTCTGATTAACATTGGGGGTCTAATCTGAGGTCTGATTAACGTTGGCGGTCTCATCTGAGGTCTCACATAAATATTTTTTTCTTATTTTCCTCCTCTGAACCCTAGGTGTGTCTTATGGTATATGTCTCTATACATATGCTTTGTGTGTGGTATTCTATGCTTTGCACATGGTAGGCTATGTGCTTTTGAACTAATTTTGCCCTATTATAGTCTATGGGTACTTTTCAATATGTTTTTGCTGTTTACAATCGTGTATGTTTGATGTACAGCAAAAGCGAGATGCGAACAGCGCCTAAGTTGCCTCGCTGTGCCTAGCTGACGACCAGTAGACATCTTTCTACTGTACATCCTTATCTCTTGTTCTACCCTTGAAACTACAACATATCACTAACTAGACCCCAAAGGTTCACAAAATCAGGTACAGACCGATCAGAAAAAAAAAAACACAAAGAGCATAATAACTGCTGCAATTCTTTTTTTCTGACCAAATACCAAGGTTTTGCTTTCAATTACATGCTCAGCTATTCTCAACCACACAAGTAATACAACTCCCCAGACTGCTGGCAGTGAGATTTCAGCCCCACCGACTCTGAAGAGGTTTCTGTTCACGCTGGGATTCCATGAAATATCACTGGTAACAAGTTTTCTATATAATAGTCAGAGGAATAATCTATGGTTCGTCATCCGTCCCTGCTCCATGCGGCACTTCTTGCCTATTTCATCTGAAACACTGCTCAATGCAGAGCACGCAAGAACTGGAGCAAAGGATAAAAAATAAAGGGAAATCTGTCTAATCCCCTGGCCGTATTCCTAGGGATTTATTAATAATCAGTGCTTTGTATAGCGAGCAAATATTCTGCAGAGATTTATACCAAATAGATAGCACATTGGGGCAGATTTACTAATAGTCTAAAAGTAACACACTGTAAACCATGCCAGATTTATCATAGAGGCCGAGGCTGGACGGTAACTCAGGTGCAACTTTACACCATCCATGTCGATGCATTTTTAATTTTTTTTTTTTTGTTCGGTGGATGATGGTGAATTAAAGCCCTTTCTCAGGAGACTATACCAGGGGTGCACCTAGTCTTTCTGCTGCCTGAGGCGAAAACTGAAACAGCGTCCCCCTCCAATGCAAATTTCTTAACCTAACCCCTTCCCTTCAGCCCATGGCCCTTCGGCTTCCCCCCTCTTGCCTCAACCTGGTGGTGCCTCACCACTACCCCTGTTACGGCTTGGATGTAAACAGTGAAGAGGAGGCAGTGCTGATACGGCGCGCGCCTCCTCTTCAAACAGCTGATTGGCGGGGGTGCCAGATGTCGGACCTTCGCCGATCTGATACTTGGAGAACCCCTTTAAAAGAAAATGACCTACCTAAATGTTTTTATGTTATTTGTAAAGAAATTTCAATTATGTTATTTTAAATTTTCCATATTTAAACAAAAACCATAAAACCCTGTGGTTTTTGCCTAATAGGCGACAATTCTTGGTCTGAACAGATTACTTTACTGCAGTTATCTGCTTATCTGTCATTCTAATCCTGCCTTTAATGATAGCACCTCTGTGCATAGATAAGACAGGATCCACCATTTACAATAGGTGATTGTCAGAGCTTATCTATTCTTTCCTTTACAATGACCTCTGTCTGCACAGGGAACAGAGCATGCCCAAAAAACTCTCCCTGACCATTGTGTCTATGGCCCATGTGGCTGCAGAAAAGCAATTTTGTTAATGCTTTCTAAATGTTGTTAAGAACAGATCAGGCAAGATGGCCGCCCCATAATCATGTTCAAGATATAGAATTAAAAAAAATTCGAAAAAAGGAGATGTGCTACTATATGATTTTAACTGGAAGATACAATTTTTGGTGACACGTTTCCTTTAAAGGGGTTCTGCAGTGGAGTAATATTGATGACCTGTCCTCAGGATGGGTAATGAATATCATATTAGCGAGGGTTTAACCCCTGGCACCACCTCTAATCAGCTGCTTGAAGGGCTCACAGGCATGTGAGAGCGCTGCTTCCTCTTCAAAGTTTACCTGCACGTCTTTCCTCTGCAGCAGCAGCAGTGCAGTGTAATTACAAGACATTCAAGTGAATGGGACGAGCAGTTGTAGTTACACCGCGCTGCTGATGCTGCTGCAAAGGAAACGATGCACAGATAAACTTTGAAGAGAAAGCAGTGCTTGCATGAGCCCTGTGATCCCTTCATACAGCTGATCGGCGGGTGTGCCAGGAGTTAGACCCCTGCCAAACTAATATTGATTAAAGGGGTTGGCCCATCATAGACAATGGGGGCATCTCACTAGCATATGCCCCCATTGTTTGATAGGTGCGGGTCTCACCTCTGGGAGTAAGGAGAGCGGTGACTCGGGTTCCGGCCACCACCAAGCGCTCTCCCCATACCAGTAAATGGGAGCGCACCGTCTTTGCGCGGCCGCTGCTCCCATTCATTTCTATGGGGCTGACGGAAATAGCCGAGTCAGCGCTCGACTATTTTTGGCACCCCATCAAAATGAATGAAAGGTGGCAGTGCGCCCTCCATCTCCTTTCTCCGCTCCATTCTCAGTGTAGGTGCGGGTCCTAGACATATGCCCCCATTGTCTATGATGGGCCAACCCCTTTAACTATTTTGAGGATAGGTCGTCAATATTACTCCACCACACAACCCCATTAATAAATGTAGTGCACAGCATGTACGTCAGTTTTTTGCCACAATTTACGCCCCAATTCTGCTGCATTGTGATGAGTAAATATTCCCCATTGTTCTGTCCATTTCAGAGAAAGCCAATCAGTTCTTAATACAATGCCAACATATATTTCCCAACCATTACACAGACTGTATTTAGTCATCTCAGTTCTTCATTATAATTTCCCTCTCAGGCACTGACAATATAACCAATTTCACACTGAATTAGTTAACCCAATTACGTTTTAGGAGTATGGGAAACAATTGGCGTCTCCGTACTGATGTCCTGGGGAGATTCAAGCCCATATCTGTGGAAGCGTCAGGACAGCAAAAAAAATGCTGTTATTATATATACAGTATATGCCACTATATGCTGAGACAACCCCTTTAAAGACAGTAGATAAGCAGCACTTGTTCCGTCCAGCTTCCTCTCTAGAATGCTTCCAATCAGTACGTACAGGTTAATGATAGCTGAAATCTCATGTGGGAATATTTAGTATTGGGGAAGCGCCTGCTTTTCAGATTTATGCAATAATACAAAGGATGATGCTTGTTGTGTGGCCAAAAAACAGACATGAACTTTCCTCTTCTTGTCTCAATTGTCCTTGCCAGAATGACCGTCATAGAAGTGAGAGGCATAGAGACTAGGGGCCCACCTTTCTCAGGGTCCCACTGGGGGATTCACCTGTACCCCTGTGGGCCAGTCCGAGCCTGAGTCTTAAAGGGAACCTGTCATCAACTTTACGCGGCCATACTAACGGCAGAATAAAGTATAGACAGGCGATATGATCTCAGCGGTCTGTCATTTATAAGTTAAATGTAAGTGGTTGCCGAGAATCAACATCACAATCATTGCAGACTGGGCCTGGAAAAGAGTCACGGCCACCTGAGAAGAGTCCTGGTTATTCATGAATTCCTGCTCTCCTGCCCACCTGCTGATGACTGACAGTATTCTACTTAGTTTTCTCCCTTTCTCTCTAGGAGAAAACTGCCAATCATCAGCAGATGAGGGGAGAGCAGGAGATTAGGAATAACCAGGACTCTTCTCAGGTAGATTTGACTCTTTTCAGGGCCTGGGCTGCAATGATTATGATGCTGGTTCTCGGCAACCGCTTACTTTTAGCTCATGAGTGACACACCGCTGAAATCAGCATTTCTGTCACTAAGTTATGATGCCATCAGTGAGGTCAGCATAAAGTTGATGACAGGTTCCCTTTAAAGGGTTTGTCCACTTTCTGGCTATTTTTAACCGATGTGTATATAAGATGACTATATGGTACTTATTAACATAGCCTCTGTTGAAGTTCTGCACTATTTTCTATATTTCGTAAGTAGAGATGAGCAAACGTGCTCGTAACGAGCACAGTAGCGCTCGGCTCCCCTGCGCTCGCATGGGCGCAGGCATCCGCTTCCGTCCTCCTCACCCGACGGAAGCGGATGCCTGCGCCCATGCGAGCGCAGGGGAACCGAGCGCTACAGTGCTCGTTACGAGCACGTTCGCTCATCTCTATTCGTAAGCCATGCCCCCTAATTGAGTCTTTGATGCTGTCCGCTTGGAGGTCCTGTCTGTAAGATGGCCGCTGATTGGGGAGGCATGTGACTAGAGGTCTCAACCCTCCTCCATTCAAATCCTCCGCACTTGCCATCTAGTGCAGGTTCAGTGTATTTGAATGGAGGAGGCTGAGTGATGTGTCTGGTCACATGACCATCCATCAGCGGCCATCCTATGGACAGGACCTCCAACCAGGCGACATGACTTATGAAATATCGCAATAATGCCATATAGTCATCTTACCTGCACATCGGTTAAAAATAGACAGAAAGCGAACAATCCTTTTAAAATCTACCCAACCACAGATTCAAATATCTGTATTTTACAAAATTATTTTTTTCTTACTCCATTTACTTGATCACGGTGTAAAATCTATAAAATGGTTCACATCATATTCATAATTCGGTCAACCCACAGAAAAAAAAGCAAAGAAGAGAAATGTATTTCTTGCTTTTTTATTGCGTATGGAGAAATTACTAGGAAATGAGGCTGAGATGCGGCTGGAACACTTGGCAGATCACAATTGAATATCAATCTATTTCATCCCGTCTTTTTACTCCTGCATCAATATGTGCCTAGGTTCTTACTGCGGCCCTGCAGTGCAGGGCATTGTGCTCTCATGGTTCTTGTTAAATCTGATTTATTTATCTGGATATGGGATGTAGTTTTCATTTCAATGCAATGCAAGCTTTGCTGTAATAAGAAAACTTTGAACTGAGAGAATTATTACCGTACTTAACATAACGTAGAAGAGAAGAAAACTGGGCCGCCATTGATGGTGCCAGTTGTTAGCGCCCAGGACAGAAGGCCCTGGTGTTTGTTAAGCATTTTTGCTGGATCCGTCATGGATCAGAAAAAACCCGCTTCCGTCACGATAATACAACCGTCTACATCCGTTATTAACGGATCCGGGTGCATTATCTCTAAAATGACCAAGACGGATCCATCTCCAAAAAACCATTGTAAGTGAATAGTGGACGGATCCGTTTTCTTTTATGTCAGTGAAAACGGATCCTTCACCATCAACTTACATTGTGACTAGAGATGAGCGAATTTCATATTTAAAAATTCGTTCACGCTCCGTTTGGTGGTAAAAGGTGAATTGCGTTATGGATTCCGTTACCACAGACCATAACGCGATTCTATGACGGAATGCCTTTAGAGACATTCCGTTATTCATTCCGTCATAATAGAAGTCTATGGCCTGCCTAACAGATCCGTTCGGTCTTCGTTATGCAGGAGAGGACTCTAGAGGCATTCCGTTCTGCATTCCGTCATAGAATAGCATTATGGTCCGTGGTAACGGAATCCATAACGCAATTCACCTTTTACCACCAAACGAAGCGTGGACAAATTTCATAACATAAAATTCACTCATCTCTAATTGTGAGTCATGATGGATCCATCTTGCTCCGCATCCCAGGACGCACTCAAAAATGCTGTGTGCGTCATGGGAACCCAATGAGATGGTACGGAATGCATTCTGGAGCACTCTGTTTCATTAAGTTCAGTTTTCTCCTCATTGACAAAACTAAAGCATTTTCCCCTGCTAGTGAGATCCTATGACGGGAAAGGGAAAGTGCAGGTGTGAAAGTAGCCTTACCTTTTTCACATCCTTTCCATGGCCATTAAGCCAAATTAAAGATGACCTGTCCCTCTCCTGACATGTCTGTTTTAATAGCTTCATGCATTCCCCATGTAATAACAATTCTGGAACATCTATTCTTATGTCTCTATGTTGTGCCATTCCTTTATTACTTCTACTAGAAGTTATGAATGAATTGCTAGCAGTCTGCAGTAAGGGAACAGAGGGGAGGTAACCAGTTGGGGGTGTGTACCTGCACAGACTGACTATCCAATCAGTGTTGCCATTGTCAGACTGTGCAGGTACACACCCCCAACTGGTTACCACCTCTCTGTACCCTTACTGCAGACTGCTAGCAATTCATTCATAACTTCTAGTAGAAATAATAAAGGAATGGCACAACATAGAGACACAAGAATAGATGTTCCAGAATAGTTTTTACATGGGGAATGCATGAAGCTATTAAAACAGGCATGTCAGGAGTGGTGACAGGTCCTCTTTAACTGCCTGTTTCCTTGCTAACAATAAAGTTCCCCTAAAGAGGCAAGTCTTGAGTAGGTTCTTACTACCCAGTAGGAAAAGTGATGGGGGCAACTTCTTTCCAAGGGCCCCAAATGCAGCCACATGCCTTGATGATATGAGTCAGGACCGGCAGTCATTGTACCCGTTCTGCTGGTCCTGCCCCCGACTCTGGTGGCGAGGTGGTTGCCTGGGGTCAGGCTTCGTCCGCTATTTCGGCAGGCTCCTCCTCCAGCTGGCGGTCTCTGGCTGTGGATGCGCGTCCCAGGCAGGGGACGCGCGCAACGGTCATAAGTGCCAGGGACGTGGCTGGTGCGCACTCTCGCTCGCGGCCTGTTACTGGTCGCCGGAAAACGCAAACAATATAGTGTCTGTTTATTTTCTGTTCATTGGTATCTCATGAGTTAAGTTTTTGTTCCTTGCTTCTCCTCCCAGTCAGCTGGTTGGGTGGGGTCTGCTAGGTATTTAAGGCCCTCTAACTTTTACCTAGCTGCCAGTGTTTGGAGTTTCCTTGCTACTACCTGGTTTGACATTCTTGCTCTGCAGTTTAGACTCTTTATGTTCTTTGACCCTTGGCGTGTTTTTGACTACTTCTCTCTGCTTGCTGATTTGGTTCCTGACGTACTCTCCTGGTTTTGACGCGGCTTCCTGACTACCCATTTGGTTCTTGTTTGTCTGTCTTGTTTGTCTTCCCATCCCTCGCACTTTTGTATTTTCAGTCTTCTGGCTGTCGGCTCAGGGGTTAGCCTGAGCGGGCAATAGGCAGGGAAAGGGGTTGGGATTAAGCTTAGGGATCACTACCCCTTATCTGTGTATCCCAGCCCTGACAGAAACACTGGCCCAAAAGAGGCCTGCTACCTGCATACGTCCAGCTACGTTCACTCCACCTATGGAGCCTATGTCAGCTGTGGTCGCACAGGTCCAGGCCTTGACCAAGTTGGTTCAAGATCTGGCTATCCGCCTTCAGGTTCAGGAAGACATGCATGCTATGGCCCCGGTGCCACCCCCGGCCGTTCAGTCACCTGCACCTGAACCTAAAGTTCCCCTTCCTGACCTTTTTCCGGGCGATCGTAAGAAATTTTTTTCATTTCGGGAAGGGTGTAAACTTTATTTTTCCTTACGACCTCGATCCTCTGGGACAGAAGCGCAAAAGGTGGGGTTGGTTATGTCTCTCCTGCGGGGTGACCCGCAAAATTGGGCGCTTTCCTTACCTCCTGATTCACCTCTGCGTTCTTCTCTGGACAGTTTTTTTTCTGCACTGGGTCAGATTTATGATGAACCAGACCGACCTGCGTTAGCGGTTTCCCACTTGTTATCCCTCTGTCAGGGTAAACAAGTGGCGGAAGAATATTGTGCTACGTTCAGACAGTACGTGACGGACTCGGGGTGGAACGATCAGGCCTTGAAAGACCTATTCATGACCGGCCTCTCAGACCAGGTAAAAGACTTGTTATTAGCTCATGCAGAACCTAAGACTCTTGACGAAGCTATGACCCTCGCCATCCGGGCAGATTGACGCCTAAGGTCCAGACGACCACCTCAGGTGTCTCCTGCCCCTCGGCCGACCCTCAGTCCGGTCTCATCTCTACCTGGGCCTGAACCAATGGAGCTCGACAGTATCACCCCAGAGCAGAGGAGGGAACATCGCCGGAAGAATCGACTATGTTTTTACTGTGGGAATCCCGAACATCAGCTAGATGCCTGTCCCAAGAAGTCACAGCAGGAAAAACTTCCGCTCCTAAGCAGTTGTCGGGAGGAGCTCAGGTACTCCCAGCTGCCTAGGAGCTCAGGTACTCCCTAAAATTTCAAAAATGTATTTTTTGTGTGCAAAAGGTTTCATTTCTGGGTTATGTGGTCACTCCTTCCGATGTACAGATGGATCCGTGTAAGGTTCAGGCGATAGCAGAGTGGGTCCGCCCCACTGACTTAAAATCCCTTCAACGGTTTCTAGGTTTTGCCAATTACTACAGAAACTTTATAAAAAACTTTTCTGTAATCGCCAAACCACTCACGGATCTTACCCGCAAGGGGGCTGATCCTAGTAACTGGTCTCCTGCAGCATACTCTGCGTTTCAGGAGCTCAAGAAAGCCTTTTCTACAGCCCCTGTGTGGATTCAGCCTGATCTCTCTCAACCCTTCATTGTAGAGGTAGATGCTCCTGAGGTCGGTGTGGGGGCAGTATAATCTCAAGGGTCTTCTGCTCTCACAAACCTCAGGCCATGTGCATTTTTCTCCAAAAAATTCTCTTCATGTGAAAGAAATTATGATATTGGGAATCGCGAGCTCCTTGCCATCAAATGGGCTTTTGAAGTGTGGAGCCATTTTTTGGAGGGAGCTCTTCACCCAGTGACAGTGATCACAGACGATAAAAACCTGTTGTATCTTGATAGTGCAAAACGTCTCAATGCTCGTCAGGCCAGATGGGCCTTGTTTTTCTCACGTTTTAATTTTGTTGTTACCTACCGACCGGGTACGAAAAATGTTAAAGCTGATGCTTTATCCCGGAGTTTCGGTATTCCTGAGGGTTCGGAGTCTGAGTCTGGTAACATTTTACCTCCAGGTATTGTACTGGCAGCTGTCTCCTCTCACCTCTCTTCTCAAATTCTTGCTGAACAAAATTCTGCTCCTAAAGACCTTCCGGAAGGCAAATTGTTTGTTCCTCATTCTTGTCGTTTGAGAGTGTTAGAGGAGACACATTGTTCAGTGCTAGCAGGTCACCCAGGTGTTCGGGGAACCTTAGAGTTACTGAAAAGAAATTATTGGTGGCCACGTATGCATACTGACGTTTATGCCTTTGTTCAGGCTTGTCAAGTCTGTGCGCCGGGAAAGATCCCCAGGAGACGTCCTGAGGGACCTCTTCTCCCGCTCCCAGTGCCAGACAAACCCTGGTCAAACATTTCCATGGACTTTGTTACCGATTTGCCACCATCCCAGGGGTGCACTGTCATTTGGGTGGTGGTGGATCAGTTCTCTAAAATGGGTCATTTCATTCCGTTAAAAAAACTGCCATCAGCGGAAGAATTGGCTGATCTATTTATCCAGCATGTGGTTCGTCTCCATGGTATTCCTGATGAAGTGGTATCCGACAGGGGGGTACAATTTGTGGCTAAGTTTTGGCGAGCTTTCTGTTAGAAATAAGAAGTTAAATTGTCCTTTTCTTCTGCCTTTCACCCTGAAACCAACGGGCAGACGGAGAGGATGAATCAGGAGCTGGTCCAGTACCTTCGTCTTTTTATCTCTGACTGTCAGCATCAGTGGGCCTCATATCTCCTGCTAGCTGAATTTGCTATCAACAATCACACTAGTTCATCCACACTCACATCACCCTTTTACTGTAATTATGGTTTTCACCCCAGGTTTTCTTTCTCATCGTGTTCTGTTTCTGATACTCCTCGGGCAGAATCCATAACTAACCAACTGTGCACAGTGTGGTCACGAGTTCAGCAGAACTTGAAAAAATCACAAAGCCAAATGGTCCACCATTCCAGGAATAAACATACTGTCTCTGAAACTTTTGTTGTGGGAGATAAAGTCTTGTTGTCTACTAAAAACCTCAAATTGAAAGTCCCGTCTCTGAAATTTGCTCCTAGGTTCATCGGTCCTTTTGTCATAACTCATGTGTTTAATCCGGTATCTTTCAAGGTTGTGTTGCCCCCTGAATGGCGGGTCCACAATACTTTTCATAAAAATCTGCTAAAGCGCTATGTTGACCCTGTTGTACCCCTCCCTGACCCTCCCTCTCCGTCTGTTGTGGATGGAGATCTTGAGTATGAGGTGGAGAGGGTTCTGGACTCTAGGTTGGTGAGGAATTCCCTTCAGTACCTCATCCATTGGAAGGGATTCGGTCCAGAAGATAGATCTTGGGTCCCTGCTAGGGATGTGCATGCACCCCGCTTAGTGAGATTGTTTCACCAGAGTCATCCTTCTAAACCATCTCTGAGTTCTAAGGGTCCGGAGGCCCCTCCTGGAGGGGGGGGGGGTACTGTCAGGACCGGCAGTCATTGCACCCGTTCTGCTGGTCCTGTCTCTGACTCTGGTGGCGAGGTGGTTGCCCGGGGTCAGGCTTCGTCCGCTATTTCGGCAGGCTCCTCCTCCAGCCGGCGGTCTCTGGCTGTGGATGCGCGTCCCAGGCAGGGGACGCGTGCAATGGTCATAAGTGCCAGGGACGTGGCTGGTGCGCACTCTCGCTCGCGGCCTGTTACTGGTCGTCGGAAAACGCGAACAATACAGTGTCTGTTTATTTTCTGTTCATTGGTATCTCATGAGTTAAGTTTTTGTTCCTTGCTTCTCCTCCCAGTCAGCTGGTTGGGTGGGGTCTGCTAGGTATTTAAGGCCCTCTAACTTTTACCTAGCTGCCAGTGTTTGGAGTTTCCTTGCTACTACCTGGTTTGACATTCTTGCTCTGCAGTTTAGACTCTTTATGTTCTTTGACCCTTGGCGTGTTTTTGACTACTTCTCTCTGCTTGCTGATTTGGTTCTCTCCCTGACGTACTCTCCTGGTTTTGACGCGGCTTCCTGACTACCCATTTGGTTCTTGTTTGTCTGTCTTGTTTGTCTTCCCATCCCCCGCACTTTTGTTAGTGTATTTTCAGTCTTCTGGTTGTCGGCTCAGGGGTTAGCCTGAGCGGGCAATAGGCAGGGAAAGGGGTTGGGATTAAGCTTAGGGATCACTACCCCTTATCTGTGTATCCCAGCCCTGACAATATGTATGCCCTTCACTCCCACTCATTAATCATTGTAATTTTTGAATGCAGAACAATCCCATTCACTCTATGAGTCAGAGAGATTTTAGGTCAGTACATTGGGTTCAATCCTGAATTCAACCGCTGGGGAGGTCCAACTCAGGTTGACTGCATCCCCTATTTTACTGGGTGATGAGACCACGTGCAGAAAACAAGAGTGTAGGGACTCAACCCACAGACAATGGAAGAAGATTAGATGCAAACAAACACAAAGTCCCCTTGTCCCAAGTGGTAGACCTTGAGGTGCTCTTGACCAACGCTCAAAGGGGGGATGTTGCACGTTATTCTTTTCTGTTGGTCACCCTCACTGCTATGTACTTCCATGGCAGAATTAACAAGCTGCATTTCCTCGCTGACCTCCATTGCCTCGTTGATTATATAGGCAGATACCCTGATCATCGTTACCTTTTCCGGAGCTCATCTTCAGCTTGGTCTCTTCTGGCCATTAAACGACTGTTATTGACTTCAAAGACTGTTTCTATCTGTTCTGGCCAATGAAATACAGCGCTGTTCAACTTCAGGTCATCATCTGCATGAAAAATGACAGTAAGTAAACATATATGGCTGTCACCCAGCATGAAGCAAAGAAATGGTTAAAGGACATCTGTCAGCAGATTTGTACCTATGACACTGGCTGACCTGTTACATGTGCACTTGGCAGCTGAAGACATCTGTGTTGGTCCCATGTTCATATGTGCCCACATTGCTGAGAAAAATGATGTTTTAATATATGCAAATGAGCCTCTAGAAGCAACTGGGGCGTTGCCGTTACACCTAGAGGCTCTGCTCTCTCTGCTGCGTCTTGTGCACTTTGATTGACAGAGCCAGGCAGTGTAAATGTAATCACACCTGGTCCTGTCAATCAAAGTGGAGAGGGCTCAGCAGTTGCAGAGAGAGCAGAGCCTCTAGGTGTAATGACAACGCCCCCGTTGCTCCTAGAGTCTCATTTGCATATATTAAAACTTCATTTTTCTCAGCAATGCGGGCACATATGAACATGGGATCAACACAGATGTCTTGAACTGCCAAGTGCACATGTAACAGGTCAGCCAGTGTCATAGGTACAAATCTGCTGACAGATGCCCTTTAAATAGATGAGATACGGCACACAACGCCGTGTCTTAGTATTGCTGATTTTGTTATGTTAGGGGGAAATGCTCTCTATCATAAATTACGATTTATAGGCATAGATTTTTTTGAAAATGCTAAAATATTTGTAGCTCATCACATTATTCTAGTTTCTGATATAGATTTCCCTGCAGAGAATTTGTGGCTGACCCTTAGATTTTTTGCCGCAGCGATTATCATTGTTATAGTATGATTAGCCCCATGGAATACAAGCGGATTTTACATGGATTTCAACACAGAATAGCCTCTGCACAGTTATTGCCATGCCTGTGATACCAGATGAATGTATATTTTATTATCACTGCTTTAACAAGTGCAGAGCAAAAGGTACATGAGATTAACGCTGCAGCATAAAATGTGCACAAACCAATAAAGTGCGTGTCTGCTAGCCAAAAACATAAAAAAGATTAAAGTGAAAATCTACCTCGGAAAACTATTAGATGTAGGTCCTACATACTATCCGATTAATACCTTTATAGGTATTAGAGCGTTTATTATCTGTACGCCTATACAACCAAACGATAAAATTCTGGCTGACGGCAACCACAAGGGGAATCTGAAGCCTCAGGCACACGACCATATCTTTCATCTCTGTGCTACCCGCATTTTTTTTGTGGACCACCTATACATTTTTATGGGGCCAGCACACGTCTGCATTTTTTTCAGGATCCGTGCGGCTGTTCTGCAAATTATAGAACATGTCCTAACCTTGTTGGTATTGCACATGAGAACAATCCTGATGGGAGTGAGAAAAATGTGGAATGCACACGGAAGGTGTCCGTATTTTATAGATCCGTTTTTAACGGACACAGGCGTGTGCATGAAGCCGTAGGCTATGTTCACACTTGTGCTGGAGGCTACATTAGAGGCCTCTGTTACAATCTCTGTCAAAAATCCAGGACAAAAAAGATCAGCATGCCATATTACTTTGTCCAGTAAAATGACAGGCGAACATCATTATAGTTAATGGGTTCTGTAGTGGCCCAGAGAGGGCACTACCATTCCTACACCCTGCTACTGTCTATCTGTGTATTTACTCCAGGTCCTCTTACACCTGGCCTTACACCTTACACATGTGCCTTCATAATATTGTTATGAAACTGTTATATTCATGTAATGTGCCTGGTTAAGTGTGCTATTTCCTGCTTCCTACCAAGGGACAGGCTGCAGGAAGCTATAGTTAGTTTTAGTCAAGTCGAGACTAGAGTTGGAAGCAGACGAGTCAAGTCATGGCGCAGTGAGGGGAATGGCCGCCCCTCCTGCAGCAGGAGTCTCCCAAGGAAAGCAGCTCACAGAGCACTGTGACTCCTTACAGATTAAGAAACAGAGTATCATGAGGGAGTCAACAGCCAAAGGGACCCCTTTTGCTTGCCTTCTCTTTAGCACAGCAGAGAGAGAAAACAAGGTATCCCAGTTTGCCTGCCAGTTTACTGCTGGAACCAAGAGAAAAACTGAATATTGTCTGGATGCAAATTTATCAAGTACAGCTGTTGAACTTGATAAAGTCTGCTCTTGACTTATTCTCCACCTCCTACAACTCTCCCCTTTATTGCTCCGGATAGCATAACCCTGGAGATCGATGGTATCCAGGTAGGAGCACTTTGACTCACACAAGACTAAAAATGCTGCATCACCACTCGGCATTCCTAAAAATCTGTGACACGATCAGCCCTGGGGTGCGGCATGTTGCAGTTCCATCAGACACTGTTGGCGTCCGTCGTGCAATGGATCCATTTTTTACTTGCACTCTGTTTTCTGTTCCCATGCTGGAAAAGTACGGCATGCTGAACAGAAATCTGAAGGAAGCCTTAGGAAATTATCAGTGAGCTCAAGGGGAACCATGCAGGAAGACAAATTGTATTATTTATGTGAGAAGGGAATCCTGGGATTTGGAGCTCTGAAACAGAAAAATGGATAACACCTATTATATTGGAGCCCTCCGGTGTACACAATGCGTGACGCCCCCCAGGAAGAAGCTTGAGCGAAATGTATATCGGGGTGTTGCTGGTCCCAGGATCTTTGGGTCTGTTACCTTACTTTACTTTGCACTTGGTTTGCGCCATAGGAGTTATTGCTGCAAGGGAGTTGTTGGGTGACATAATTATTTTCTATTCGGTGATCGTCCTATTTTTGGATCTATTATTTGGTATTATTATGGCTGTCTAGTACTGTTGCATGTAGCCAGCTACTCATTGTAGGTTCCATATGGGACTGTGGCTAACTGTATTATAAAGAGAGATAGGATCGCAGGGTACAGCTTTTCTGACATGTAAGGTTACCCTTTTACTGTTATACTTTTATTGTATTTTTGTCAATCATTTTATAATGAAGATGTTTATTATCATTAAATGTGGCATCATTTCTTTTGTTCTATGGGTGTTAAGAGAAAAATCGAGCTTCGATACCTATAAATATGTATTAGAAAATTTAACATTACAGAATTTTAGATCTAGTTAGATATATAAAATGATATTCAGCGAAGGACATTCAATTATTAAACTCATATCATGTTGGTCCTCCCATCAGTGAAAAAGCCATGTGCAAAAAGAAATATAAGCATACAGAAAGGTCAACTGCAGCGACAATTGTATAAAGATAGGTTTTAATGTATTTCTGAATAATGTATAAGGACCCGGTCGGCTAGTAAAGCTAACGTCTGCCGGCAGGTATGTCTCGGGTGGTCGGGTGGTACCTATATAGAAACACCCTGAAATGCCAAGTCCATAAATCTATACTTCTTAGCTTGAATTACTTCTTGAATTACTGCAAATCTTTCTTCTGCAAATATTATGATTAGAAAGGGGGATGGAAAAGACATGATATGGAGAATCAGCTTTAGGTGCAGAGGATAAACTATTTAAATACTGATGTCATTAAAGAAAAGCTGTCATCATGAAATGCAGTGCAATCTGGGGGCAGCATGTTATAGAGCAGGAGGAGCAGAGCAGAGCAGATTGATATAGTTTTGTGGGAAAAGATTCAGTAAAAATTGTAATTTATTCGTTTCTGTCTCTGCTATTTCTGGTTTTATTGTTCACGAGGTGATATCAGTGACTGACAGCTATCATTGTATACACACTAACACAGGGAATGCTATCAATCACTGATAACACCTCCTCGTGTACAGCTATCAGTGACTGACAGCTATCTCTGTATATACACTTACACAGAGAATGCTATCAATCACTGATAACACCTCCCTGTGTACAGCTATCAGTGACTGACAGATATCTCTGTATACACACTTACACAGAGAATACTACCAATCACTGGTAACACCTCCCTGTGTACAGCTATCAGTGACTGACATCTATCTCTGTATACACACTTACACAGAGAATACTACCAATCACTGGTAACACCTCCCTGTGTACAGCTATCAGTGACTGACAACTATCTCTGTATACACACTTACACAGAGAATACTACCAATCACTGATAACACCTCCCTGTGTACAGCTATCAGTGACTGACAGATATCTCTGTATACACACTTACACAGAGAATACTACCAATCACTGGTAACACCTCCCTGTGTACAGCTATCAGTGACTGACATCTATCTCTGTATACACACTTACACAGAGAATACTATCAATCACTGATAACACCTCCCCGTGTACAGCTATCAGTGACTGACATCTATCTCTGTATACACACTTACACAGAGAATACTACCAATCACTGATAACACCTCCCTGTGTACAGCTATCAGTGACTGACAACTATCTCTCTATACACACTTACACAGAGAATACTACCAATCACTGATAACACCTCCCTGTGTACAGCTATCAGTGACTGACAGATATCTCTGTATACACACTTACACAGAGAATACTACCAATCACTGGTAACACCTCCCTGTGTACAGCTATCAGTGACTGACATCTATCTCTGTATACACACTTACACAGAGAATACTATCAATCACTGATAACACCTCCCCGTGTACAGCTATCAGTGACTGACATCTATCTCTGTATACACACTTACACAGAGAATACTACCAATCACTGATAACACCTCCCTGTGTACAGCTATCAGTGACTGACAACTATCTCTCTATACACACTTGCACAGAGAATACTATCAATCACTGGTAACATCTCCCTGTGTACAGCTATCAGTGACTGACATCTATCTCTGTATACACACTTACACAGAGAATACTATCAATCACTGGTAACACCTCCCCTGTGTACAACTATCAGTGACTGACAACTATCTCTGTATACACACTTACACAGAGAATACTATCAATCACTGATAACACCTCCCCTGTGTACAACTATCAGTGACTGACAACTATCTCTGTATACACACTTACACAGAGAATACTATCAATCACTAATAACACCTCCCTGTCTACAGCTATCAGTGACTGACAACTATCTCTGTATACACACTGTGATCACTCGTCCTCATACAGCTGCATTGTTTCTGGGCAGCAGAGTGCTGTTTAGAAACAGTGTGCAGGCATACTGTACACACTTATAACTACCAGTATACAAGCCAAGGAGGATGTCAATCTTGATGAGGATGGGAGTAAAGGCCAGTTAACATGGTCCAATGAAGCAGGCAATTGTTGGGAAGGAGGCATTCCTTCCTGAAAAAAATGCCTGCTTGTCAGTGGAGGAGACCGCTGCATTTACATGCAGAGATCCCCTCCACTGTATGGGAATGAACAATGGCTAGTGCTATTGCTCATCCCCAGATTCATTGTTTCTGGGATCGTTCACCGGGTGATCGGAGGCACCTTTACATGGGCAGATTATTGGGAACAAGTGTTCGTGCGATAATCTGCCCGACAATCTCCACACATGGAGGACTGTGTACAGTTCTGGGCTCCTGTGAACAAGGCAGACATAGCAGAGCTGGAGAGGGTTCAGAGGAGGGCAACTAAAGTAATAACTGGAATGAGTGGACTACAGTACCCAGAAAGACTATCAAAATTAGGGTTATTCACTTTAGAAAAAAGACGACTGAGGGGAGATCTAATAACTATGTATAAATATATCAGAGGTCAGTACAGAGATCTCTCCCATCATCTATTTATCCCCAGGACTGTGACGAGGGGGCATTCTCTGCGTCTGGAGGAAAGAAGGTTTGTACACAAACATAGAAGAGGATTCTTTACGGTAAGAGCAGTGAGACTATGGAGCTCTCTGCCTGAGGAGGGGGTGACGGTAAGTTCACTAAAAGAGTTCAAGAGAGGCCTGGATGTATTTTTGGAGGGTAATAATATTACAGGTTATAGATATTAGAGAGGGGTTGTTGATCCAGGGAGTAATTCTGACTGCCTGATTGGAGTCGGGAAGGAATTTTTTCCCCTAAAGTGAGGAAAATTGGCTTCTACCTCACAGGGTTTTTTTGCCTTCCTCTGGATCAACTTGTAGGAAAACAGGCCGAACTGGATGGACAGATGTCTTTTTTCGGCCTTATAAACTATGTTACTATGTTACAATCGGGCTGTGTAAAGCCACTTTTAGATACACAGATCATCTTCACTGCATGCCCAATCTGCCACATGGTTTTCCTGACATTTGCCCAAATGCAAAAGCACCTTCTGCACCTATGACACTTTGGCTGTCACTGTAACGGATCCACCCGATGGCACAGTATGCAGGATCTTTCAAAGTCATCAAAAAGAACATGTAATTGGATGGGTTAGTAGCACAGAGGCCCCTCCATTAGCCCAATAATTTAATTCGGATGAGCAGGAAGCAATTCAATAAAGCTACCCTATGATTTAATTGGTCTCATTTCAGTTCAGGTATCTGTATGTTTTTGTACAGATACCATTGTTTCAACAAGGTTTATTGGAAAGATTGTATTAAAGGGAACCTGTCATGTTGAAATTGGTGTTTGAACTGTAGGCAGCATGTTATAAAGCAGGAGGAGCTGAGCCGAGTGGTATATAGATTTACTGGAAAAGGTTCAGTAAAACTTGTATTTCATTCATTTAAATTCTTGATCATTCCGGGCGTTGAAGTCAAAGAGGTGGTCTTATCAATGATTGACATCCTTCCCTCTATGAGGTCCTATCAGTGACTGACAGCCTTCCCTCTATGAGGAGGAGGTCCTATCAGTGATTGACAGCCTTCCCTCTATGAGGAGGAGGTCCTATCAGTGATGACAGCCTTCCCTCTATGAGGAAGAGGTCCTATCAGTGATTGACAGCCTTGTCTCTATGACTGTGTATACAGATAGCTGTCAATCACTGATAGGACCACCTCCTTGACTTCAAAGCCCAGAATGAGCAGGAATTTAAATGAATAAATTACAAGTTTTATTGAATCTTTTCCCATAAAAACGATATATCAGTCTGCTCAGCTCCTCCTGCTCTATGACATGGTACCTGTAGCTTACATTGCACTTTCATAATGACAGGTTCCCTTTAAAGGGGTGTTTCACCAAAAGAACATATCACCAATCCAGTCAATGGGACTATTCTGGCTCTGCGTCTGCTCTCAGCTTCTCTTTGGCCATCTCAAGATTTCGATGGAGCGCCAGTGCGCATACATAACTGTCGCCCCCTTTACTCCAGGGACTTAGGCTACTTTCACACCAGCGTTTTTGCAGGCTCCATCATGGCTCTGAAAAAACGCTTCCAAGACTGATCAGTTTTGTCCTAATGCATTCAGAATGGAAAAGGATCTGTTCAGAATGCATCAGTTTTGCTTCAGTTCAGTCTCCATTCCGCTTTGGAGGCGGACACTAAAACCCTGCTTGCTGCGTTTTGATGTCCGCATGAAGAAACTGAGCCAAACGGATCCGTCATGACTCACAATGTAAGTCAATGGGGACGGATCCGTTTTCTCAGACACAATAGAAAACGGATCCGTCCCCCATTGACTTTCAATGGAGTTCACGACGGATCCGTCTTGGCTATGTTAAAGATAATACAACCAGATCCGTTCATAACGGATGCAGACGGTTGTATTATCAGTAACTGAAGCGTTTTTGCTGATCCATCACGGATCCAGCAAAAATACTGGTGTGAAAGTAGTCTTAGGGACTCTGTTTTGTGATTTCTGTGGGTCCGAGCAGTCATGAGGATTGGTGATAAGTTCTTATGGTGGGATAACTCCTTTGTAAAGTCAAGGAAGAACAGACACCAACCATTGCTTTGGTCTAATACTTACACTGAAGAGTTGCATAATCCAGAAGAAACGCTAATCGACTCGCAGCCTCTGCTATCTCATCCTTCAGCTTATAAACGGTGACATCACTTGAGGTCCTCAAGAAGTCAGCAACAGCAACCAGATCTTCAGTGGTTGCCGGCACCTCGCTGACTCTGTCTGCTATTCTGCTGTACTTCAAACAAATACTAGAAAGATGAAAGTAAAAGCCCATTTAGTGTGGTCGGTAAAAACAGTACCATACAGCTACTATTTCAGCCCCTCCATTAAGAGGGGTTGTCTTATGACGACAACTCCTTTCCGCAGGGACATTATAAAGGTGGAACATCTATCAGGCAACACAAAGAATTATTTTTTGACAGCAGCTCCAACTCTGAAAGAACCTAACCATAGGATAGATCATAAATATCAGAGCAGTCTCCCAGCAGCACCCCCAATCAGATGTTTGAAGGTGCCATGGAACAGCGATGTATATTTGGTAGTGTCTATAGCTGGCATTGCATCTCATCTCTTGAATGGGACTGAGCCAGAGGCGGACATACAATTGGCCCCATAGAGGCCTGTAGGCAAGGGGGCCCATATCACTATCAAAATGGACACCAAGATTCTGATCCATCAGATAAGGGATAACAAGCACTTTGATGAGCCCCTTACCCTTGATAAATTAAGAAGCAAGGGTCCCACACACTGTTTTTACACAGAGGCCCTCTACTGTCAGTGTCTTCCCCTGGATTGAACTGTAGAAAAGACATGAGATGAATGAATATGATGTCACAGGACTTCAGCCCTTCAGACAGTCATTGATAGGGTGGTCAGACCCCCATTGATCTGAAATTGATTAACTATCCAAAAGATATGTCATCATTATGGAAAAGCCCTTGATGAACGTAATATGGGAATGTATTATCTTTGTATCCAGTTTTCTGACGAAAAAATGTTGCAATTTTTGGAGCATATGGTTTGCACCAATATTGTGGCCTTTTGCACTTTTCTACCTCCCTCGCCAAAAATGGGCAGGGGATGGGAGGGAGGAGGGGAGTCGACATGTGCACCAGAAAACTATGCCGGCTCCCTAGCCATGTCACTATCTATACTGAAAAAAATTCAGAAGTTTTTGGGGTGCGCATGCGTGCGCTGCTGCACAAGTTCTCAAAATGACAGTGCATGCGCAGTAGAGATGACTTCAGCCCTGGCAAACAGTAGGGCTGTACTGTGCGTGCACCGAACATCTGAGCGACGGCGTATGTGCAGTAACACAGGGCCAGGCAAGACTATATCATGCCTGGCCCGGTCACTCAAGACTGTGGGAAGGAAGGGGGGTGGCCAGAATTAACAAGTGTGGCTTACAGTGCAATGGTGACGCCTGAGCGGTAAATTTGCATATCAGAAAAAACGCAATGCGGCCAAGGACTTGGATGGGAGAAGGAGCATTTTATTTAGGGGGGGGAGCACACACCTAGCAATTCATTTGTCTGGACGTCGAGGTATGTAGAGACAGATTTCCTTTAAAAGGGTTGTCCAAGTTATTTTCTTGTCCTTTCTGTGTTTCTAACTAGGCAAATATAATGTTTTTTCAATGCACTTACTTTAACTTCAGTGCCTCCTTTCTCAGATTTCACTGAGGGTCACATGACCTGTGATGTCAGCTTCTCTCCCTGCTCTGCTGATCTTTCGTGCACAAGCAGATAAGAGTCTGTACACAAGATGTCACTGTGCTGGCCACCGCCCCCAGCACTGACTGAGCTGCCAGCTGCTCTCTCCCTGGATTCTTTCAGACAAAACATTAACCCCTTAAGCAGCAGACTCAGACTGAGGGCTCAAGGATTTACTGAGTAGCTGCAGGCACAGGAGCTGACAGACTAGAGAAGATCTGCAGAGCATTGCACAAGAAAGGTAGGGGGAAGTTCCTGTGTGTACTGTATCAGCAATGTCATTGTACAGCTGGGACCAGACATGTCACTGAGGGCAGCACTTATATTTACTCCCTTTGCAGAGCAGGGGGAGGGGCAGAGATTGTTATTATTGCAGGTAAACAAAGGCCAGAAGACAACCCGGGAAATTAAGAAATATAGATTTTTATCCCTAAAACTTGCTTAACTTACTTATATATTGCTGCCCATCAGATTTACAGTGCTATATATTTTTTTTCATAACTCGGACAACCCCTTTAACTATAGACAGTAACATGGAAAATTAAAAAAAGAACTCATCAACAATTTTAAACAAAAAATGAATATCATGATTTAAACAATAGGTCATTTTTCTAATGAAAAATTCAATTTAGGACCTTTCCCCCCAGTGAATGTAAATGTGACTGTGATGTGAGAATCACCAAAAGACAGTTTAAAAAAATGGTGCTTTCCAATTTACTCATCAAATAACCTGTGCACTCAGCACACAGTACAAGAAGAAATTTCCCAAGTGCTCTTCATTTTGAAATGTTTTTACTCGTGCATTAATCAAAGGACGCAGCATCAAACTACATATAATTAAAAGTAACACTCCGCTGTCATGTTAGATCAAATAAAGCTACGCACAGCTAACAAGTCTAAAAGGTACCTTACCGCAGTCCATGGAGCACATGATAAGATGAAAGGAAAACAAATGTCACTGATGTAGCCATCGACTATATATTTTTAGCAAACGCTGTGAATCTTGGAAATGCTATAAATCGACTCATTACAGCTTATTACAGAGCAAGTACATGAATGGATATCTCCTTGGAGGCCAATATAAATGTCCATCTTTGAAATGCATCTTTCAGTTTTCACAGAGCTCCTGCGACCTTCAAAGCTGAAATTTCTCCGCATCCCCTGCTGGTCCAGGGCATGGAGTATATGTGGAACATTTGATTTCTGGGATGTGTTATCTTTTACACAGGAACTATCCTGTAATCTGATATTGGACACTTTAAATCTGGCAGTATATATTAGATGTGCACTGGCTGACCCAGTTGATTTTGGTTGGTTTGGACAAGTATCTAATGTGTATGGTGGCTCCCCGAGTAACTGATGGGGGAGATAAGGATTGGGTACATAGGATTCAATTGCCCGATCCTTTTATTAGCAGGGAGATAAACTGCTGCCAAAAGAGACTGACGGCAGCTTTCTCAGCTCTCCCCATTCACTACATATGCATGAACGGCTTGGAGGATCAGGAGAAATAGTCGTTGGCCGAACAAATGTTTTTGGCCAGTTTAAAGAGGACCTGTCCCCTCTCCTGACATGCCTGTTTTAATAGCTACATGCATTCCTCGTGCACTAACAATTCTAGAGCATCAATTCTTATGGCTCTATGTTGTGCCATTCCTTTATTATTCCTACTAGAAGTTATGAATGAATTGCTAGCAGTCTGCAGTAAGGGTACAGAGGGGAAGTATTAGTTGGGGGGGTGTACCTGCACAGTCTCATTCTATCCAATCTGTGCTGCCATTTTCAGACTGTGCAGGTACACACCCCCAACTGGTTACCTCCCCTCTGTACCCTTACTGCAGACTGCTAGCAATTCATTCATAACTTCTAGTAGAAATAATAAAGGAATGTCACAACATAGAGACATAAGAATAGATTCTCCAGAATTGTTATTACATGGGGAATGCATGAATCTATTAAAATCAGCATGTCAGGAGAGGGGACAGGTCCTCTTTAAAGGTGCCCATACATCTTCAACAGCTCTTGGCCTAATGCTCGCTGAGTCAACAGCTTTTTCGGCCAAATCGACATATGTATGTATGCTTGGTTTGGCTGCACTAATGTGTCGCCAGTGTGAAAAGAATAGTAAGCTGCTGGCAGACACCTCTAGCAGCAGCTTCTCTCACCTGAGAACAAAAGGATCAGGCATTAAACCTTCAGCATGCCCAATCCTTTTTTTTCCCCCAACATCAACTGTCAGTGGAAAGTCAGGAGGCCGTGATACACTTCAGATTGTTCCCCCCAACATCGCCAGGTTTGCCAACATTTCTCTTAGTTGTATGTGGGCCTTAGGGAGGGTTTACTGCATGTTTTTCCCATGTGTTTAACGTATACAAAAAATGTATACGTTAAACGGATGCCTCAGAATCATGCCATTGGTACAGTGGTATCCTTCACCATAGACTTCCATTACAAAAAAAGTATACGGATTTTTTAACCTGACTCTGCAGGATACAAGAACGTGGTGTGCTGCGTTTTTGTATCCTTTTTATTCTAACTTACTGTGTATGTCAAACGTAGGCAGAAAATGTGATCTGAACCCACCCTTAAAGAAGAACTCCTGCAAAAATTTTTATTCCATGTCCTGCTAGAAATGTACATGATGTAATCTGTAGTGAATGTCATTTTCTTACCAGTAGCTGAATTTTTGAATTATATCATCCTGAAGTTTCTTATCTGTGTCAGGTGACTAGGAATTAGACCCACCAACTCACACATAGACTT
The DNA here is from genome assembly GCA_900303285.1 of Rhinella marina. NCBI lineage: Eukaryota > Metazoa > Chordata > Amphibia > Anura > Bufonidae > Rhinella > Rhinella marina. The sequence goes on along the minus strand of ONZH01001400.1, from coordinate 1,841,907 downwards.
ATGTGTGGACAGGAAGTCTAATTCTCTATGCATTCCTATGGGAGCCTCACTTTCAGTCCCATAGGAATGAATAGAGAAGTGACTGGCTTTCTGTCCTGGGTCAGTTGGAGGTCAGGGAGTTGGTCACATGACCCAGCTACAATAAGAAGAGAGTGAGAACTCTCAATTTCAACCTCTGATAAGAAGATGACATTCACTATAGGTTATATCATGCACCTTTCTAACAAGTCAGAGAATAAAAAAGTTTGCAGGAGTTCTTCTTTAACTGTTTCCATTCCTTGATAATATATACCTACATACAATGTAAACTGGTGTCCAAAGGATGATGCTTAATGAATACCATTTTGAAGGTCTTCTTTGCTGGCTTGATGTATTTTTTCATCGCATTATACACTGCTCGTTTCCAGAGGTTACGACCACCGCTGCTGGATTGCAGGATGGTCGTAACCTCTGGAAACGAGCAGTATATAATGTGATGGAAAAATAAATCAAACCAGCAAAGGAGGCAATAAGGACAATCACAATACATTAGTAAGTGCCTTGTATTAACTTTATCTGCATGATAAATGCCATTTGCTGGATTGAGACAACCCCTATAATACTAACTTAACCAGCACAAAGGCTTAGTAGTTAGCACTGGGCTCACAGGTTCTAATCCAACCTGTAGCAACATCTGCAGTGTTGGTGTGTGATCGATCTTCCTTTGCTTGCATGGGTTTCCGCAATGAGCTCTGGTGCCCTTCCACGCTGATTGGTTAAATTGCTTCAAATGAAACCTCCAGGTCTCACCTCTTATTGAGCTCCCTGTTTTCATCCACTTCAAACTGCACCAGACGATCCTTCAGCTTTTGGGCTCTGACACAGAGATCCTCATTGAGACGCAAAGCATCCAAACAGAACATGGCCAGAGGAACAGTAACATGCATAGAGGCGATCTCTCCGCGGAGCTGAGACAGGTTATTGATTTTCTGTGCAAAACAAATTAACAGGTACATGAAACTACTAATAAAGTACAAAAGTAAAACATATAATATTCACAGAGATTACAGAAAACAATCAAAACAATAATAATGTAAAGGCATAAAGTCTGCATAAAAAGATATATTTTAGCAAATGTATTTATGGTTTCTACTATATTTTAAGACGACATACAAAACCCATATTCCTCGTATTCACTTGACATTCACTGTGAATACTGTAAAACTGTTATATGCACATAAAGTCATTTGTGAATGTGAACAGTCCTGTTGACTTCATTACCTTAGTGAAGGCCTGCAGTGAATGTTCCTCCTTAAGGAATCCCATAATATCTTGCTGAGCTTTATTGTTCAAAAGATCACTGTATTTTTTGTAAACATTTAGGTACCTAAAGGAAGAGGAAGCCAGAAAGCCTTAGAAGCTGTTCAGCACTGCGGAAAAGTTGTTTGTCATGAAATATCCACCGGTATGTAAAGTTGAAGATACAATGCATCACATCTATAGATAGATAGATATGAGACATAGATAGATAAATAGATAGATAGATAGATAGATAGATAGATAGATAGATAGATAGATAGATAGACATGAGAGATAGATAGATAGATAGATAGACATGAGAGATAGATAGATAGATAGATAGATAGATAGATAGATAGATATATAGATAGATAGATAGATATGAGACTTATAGATGGATAGATAGATGGATAGGTAGATAGATAGATAGATAGATAGATAGACATGAGAGATAGATAGATAGATAGATAGATAGATAGATAGATAGATAGACAGACATGAGACTTATAGATGGATAGATAGATGGATAGGTAGATAGATAGATAGATAGATAGATAGATAGACATGAGAGATAGATAGATAGATAGATAGATAGATAGATAGATAGATAGACATGAGACTTATAGATGGATAGATAGATATGAGATAGATAGATAGATAGATATGAGACATAGATAGATAAATAGATAGATAGATAGATAGATAGATAGATAGACATGAGAGATAGATAGATAGATAGATAGATAGATAGATAGATAGATAGACATGAGACTTATAGATGGATAGATAGATATGAGATAGATAGATAGATAGATAGATAGATAGATAGATAGATATGAGACTTATAGATGGATAGATAAATAGATATGGATATGAGATATTGTATCATGAGATCTCTATTCTATCGGGTCTATATTAGCCACCTAGTGGTTGAGTCATGAACTACAGCCTTTCAGGGGTTTTGCTAATATATACAGTATATGATAGATAGATAGTTACATAGTTGTTAAGGCTGGAAAAAGAGAAAAGTCCATCAAGTCCAACCTGTAATCCCAGTCCAACCTGATAGATAGATTAATATAAAATAGATAGACAGATAGATAGACAGATATATGATAGACAGATGATAGATAGATAGATAGATACAGACAGATAGATATAGATAGATAGATAATAGTAGATAGATAGATAGATAGATAGATAGATAGATAGATAGATAGATGATAGATAATAGACAGACAGATAGATGGATGATAGATAGATGATAGCTAGATAGATAGATAGAACCGCACTTATGCAAAAAGTTGTACTGGGGTGCCAGCGGCTGAGGAAATGATCCACCATCCAAACAATAAAAGAAAAAAGTTCCACGGCACTCCCAAAAAAAGTAAATTAAAAATGTCTTTTATTCACCTGACCGCAAAGTTTCAGTCCTCACAATGGGACTTTGTGTGATTGAGAAAAGTCCCATTGTGAGGACTGAAACGTCGCAGTCAGGTGAATAAAACACATTTTTAATTTACTTTTTTTGGGAGTGGGGTGGAACTTTTTTCTTTTAGATAGATAGATGTATTTATAGAGTGACAATGCAGATCTGTAAAATGTACTTTTGAGGGCCGACTGTGTTCAGGGTAAAGATGTTTCTGGTCTTGCTGATGTAGTCGAACACTAAGGACTCCTCTTGTTTCACAGAGCTCAGGGTGAGGTTCTCTATTTGAAGATCTGGAAAAAGCTCAACTTCAACCTGTAAAGTGAAGATCAGATCTTTATTTAAGGGGATGAATGAAGAGCCGGTCCCTTGATGTGTTATGTAACATCCTGTAGCTGCACAGCATGATATCACACAGTTCACTCCCGGCACCCTGCTAATCATCTGAAGAAATGAGCGCTGCAGTCTCTTCATAGCTTAGCACAGCGCTGCACATTGTATAGTGGCTGTGCTTCATATTGTCGCTCAGTCTCAATCACTTGAATGGGGCTGAGCTGCGTCTAGGCCACGTGGCCGATGTATGGTGATGTCACTGGACTAGGAAAAGGCATAAGCGCTCACGGAGTACTGCGGCCTCAGAACAGCTGATTGATCGGCAGGGGTTCCAGGACCAATCTGATATTGGTGACCTATCCTGGGGATAGACCATCAATATCAAATTCCTGGGCAGTAGTCTGCCAGCAGCTTAAGGTCTCATGCACACAGCCGTTGCTGCATCGTTGCTCGCATATGGCGGGTCCGCAATATACGGGCACCGGAACAGAAGCACGGACGCACTACGGAGTGCTTCCCTGGTGTTCCTGTCCGTGCCTCCGCACCGCAAAAATAGAACATGTTGCAGATGCAGATTGCAGACCCCACTGAAGTGAATGCGTCCACGATTCGCACGCAGCAGCCCCACGGTCAGCGCACGGTTCGTGTGCATGAGGCCTAATGCTGTGAGAAAACAGTAAGAGATGACTGACACACATGCATGCTCAGCTCATGGGGAGAGAGGAGAAAGCTGCTGCAGGACACCTCTGGAGACCTGAGAACTGAAGGATTGGTCACGTGAAATACAACAGCCCTACCTTTCTTCCTCCCAACGTCTGCTGTCAGGATAAAGTCGGGAGACCCCCTATACACAATAGCCAAAATCGTCAGGGTACCTTTAGGGTATGTTCACACAATGGATTTTCAAGTCCCCCACAAAAAAATTTTTCATGTGGTTTTTGATGCATTTTTTTAACTCTTTTTTTCAACCAATGGGTGTTCAGTATAAAACTGCATTTTCAGTTTGTGATTTTTGTTGATGATCTGCACCAAAAAAAAACAAACAAAAAATGCGCAAAAATGTGGAGCTGTTTTTTTAAATTTCCCATTGATTTCAATCTGAGAACCAGCACGGTTTCCATGCTTCTATTTTCCATGTGGAAAAATAGCAACTACTGCTTCCCATTGAAATGAAGGTGAGGCTGTTTTGAGGCGTTTTTTTTTTTTAGCTGATTTTGAGGAGGAAACGCTCCAAAATCAGTGCTAAAAACTGTGTGAACTGTCTATGAAGTGGGTTAGATTACGACCATTCTTTTAAAGGGTTTCTGTCACCAGTTTTTTCGGTATGAATCAGGCTGACATTAGAGATGTGCTAATGTCACCTGATTCCAAATATATATCTGTTTTATTTACTGGTGCCCCCATTTTTATATAAAATGAACTTTTATTTTATGCTAATAAGGCTCCTAGGTGCAAGGGGCGTTACCCCTGCTCCTAGAGGCTCTGTTGATTGACAGGCCCAGGCAGAGAAGAAACACTCCATTCACCATAGCTTGGAAGGACCTTCAATGATGTCATGACCATGTGATCAGTCACATGGTTAGGATCACACAAACAGCCTGTCTTCTCCTAAACCATGTGACTGATCACATGGTCATGACATCATTGAAGGTCCTTGCAAGCTATGGTGAATGGAGTGCTTCTTCTCTGCCTGGTCCTGTCAATCAACAGAGTAGGGGTAACGCCCCTTGCACCTAGAGGCCTTATTAGCACAAAATAAAAGTTCATTTTATATAAAAATGGGGGCACCAGTAAATAAAACAGATATATATTTGGAATCAGGTGACATTAGCACATCTCTAATGTCAGCCTGATTCATACCGAAAAAACTGGTGACAGAAACCCTTTAATAAAATTTCACAAATACCACTTTCTAATCATCATTACTGAGTCAGAAAGTAAATTTGTCCCCCCCACCCCCGGAGCATGAATTTCTCTACCCCACATACTTTAGGAAGTCCTTCTGCACTCCTGATAATCTCTTGGAAGCAGCGTTTTATTAGGCTCCAGCACTCCTCCAGAACCGGCTCAAAGGCGATTTTTGGTTCTTCAACCTTAAGCTTGATTATGAGAATTTGTGGAGTGAAGAATTTCATCTCGTCGTACGTCTCTCCAAAATCATTGCCATCCTGGGCAAAACACAACAGGAAGGTTATATACCAACAGTAACGTAGGATCAACCAAGATACCGGTATTAATATTAGCAAGGATGAAGATATTAGTAATAATTTATGCTCACTTCCATAATGCCGTAGGGTGGCGTTCCCCAACCAGCCTGCATATGGCTTCCCAACTGGTGATAGCTCTAAATACTATGATCCTGTGGCACCAGGGATAATATTATTAATGAAACCTGTCACTGGATTCAAAACGTCTAAATGTTGACAGGGACCTTCCAGCTCTCCAACATTGTGTCGTTCCTCTATTATAACTCTCGGAAATACATAAACTGACAACTAGTGTTACTACTCTCCTTGTCCATAGACAGTCCAAGGGTACATTCACATTGTCGTATCCACAAACAGCGGATCTATTAAAGAACTGCCTATTCTTCTCCACAAGAATAGGACATGTTCTATAATTTGTGGCACGGCCACACAGATGCGGAAAGTGCATGGATAACGCATTTAAATAAATGGGTCCGCGTACGATCCGCAAAAAATGCATTTTGGACGTGGACCGAAAATACGGTCATGTGAATGTAGCCTTATGATGTTTTCTTACCTGCTATTTTGATGCAGCTTGGAAAGCCAATGCCAGAAGTGGATCACATAGGGAGAGCAAGCAAATAGGAAGGACGCCTCTCACTTTTTTTAACCTTTTGCTTACCGCCGCACTACTATATACATCGTGGCAGTAAGCGCTTAACAGCAAGCTGACTTATAAAAGCGTTGGGTTACACTGCGATCTGTCGGTGACTTGTGGAGCTGCAGATCTTTGTGACCGTGCAGTTATTAGACAGCTGTGGTCACAGGAAGGAGCCCGGAGACCAGGTAAAACTGGTCTCCCTGCGTGGTAAAGTTAAAACGCTAACCGGGTGTGAGAGCATCCTCTGCTGGCTATAAAATTAATTATGAGCCTTCAGTTTTTCAATGAACTCCTGACTGTGGCAGGAAGGTGTTAATTCACCTTTTTTTCCATAAAAAAAATTAAATAAAAAGTAAAAAAAAATTATAATAAAAAAATTTAAAAACATAAAAGTTATAGCTACAGTTACTTAAGTTTTAGCAATAGCATAGCAGACTATGTGTAAAGTACACAAACATACACATTTTTTTTTTCCTTTTTGCTATCTTAACCCTTTCACGACCGGAGGTTTTTTCGGTTCTGCATTTTCGTTTTGCGCTCCCTGCCTTCAAACAGCCATAACTGTTTTATTTTTCTGTTCACATAGCTGTATGAGGGCTTGTTTTTTGCGGCACAAGTTGTACTTTCCAACGCCACCATTTAATATTACATATGGTGTAGTGGGAAGCGGGAAAAAAATTCCAAATGGGGTGAAATTGCAAGAAAACCGCTATTCCGCTACAGTTCTACGTGTTTCTTATTTACAGCGTTCGATGTGTATTAAAACTGACCGGTTACTTTCATTCTACTGGTCAGTACGAATCCGGCAATACCTAATATGTATAGTTTTTCCTGCGTTTAGATGTTGATAAAATAATTAGAAAGTTGCCCTTTTTTTTTTTTTCCTTGTCATATCTTGACCCCTATAACTTTTTGGTATTTATGTGTACAGAGCTGTATGGGGGCTCATTTTTTGCGGGGCGGTCTGAAGTTTTTATTGATACCATTCTGGGGTGTGTATGACTTTTTGATCACTTTTTATTTAATTTTTTTTAGAAAAAGCGACAAAAAACTGCGAATCGCCATTTGGACGCTTTTTTCCGCCACACAATTCGCCGTATTGAAATTTTTTTTTTATATTTTAAAAGTACGGGCGTTTTCGGTCACGGTGATACCCATGATCTCTATATTTATTGTTATTTAGGTATTTATTTTTTACTTATACGGAAAGGGGGGTGATTTGAACTTTTATATCTTTTTTATTTTTTATATATTTTTTAACTTTTTTTTATTTTTCTGTGATTATTTTAAAGCTCAAATATCATCTGATCTATTGTGTTTTGTTTTTTTTCTTTATGAGCAATCATGGATTTACTAGATGCAGTTAAATCCATGAATTGCTCATTTCTTATCCTGGCCTGCCATCTAGTGGCCAGAATAAGAATTGCAGTTTGAAAACTGTAATCCTCACCAGCAAGGATTACAGTTTTCATATGGTGTACAGACACCCCGATTGGCCAATCGGGGCGTCTGTACACCACCCGGAAGCGTGGGCTTCCGGGTTCAGACGCATCCTGATGCCGTGATCACGGCATCAGTAAGGCCCTGGAAGTCGCCGCCGATGAAGGTGAGAAGCGGCAAGTCTCTGCTGTTAGAAACAGCAGAGACTTGCCGGCCATGACGCCCGCCCACCCGCGAGCGGGCGTCATGTCCCCGCACCGCCCGCGCGCCGTACATGTCACCGTACCGGTCGGGAAGGGGTTAACCCCTTAAGGACCCTGCCATTTTTCACCTTAAAGAGGACCTTTCATGGTTTTATCTTTCAGTAACTAAATACCTTTACTGGCAGGGCACCCTCCGCTGATGCTGGCACCCGGTCCGGTTTTTGAAAATAGCGCTCCTCCGCCCCGCTGTGCCCCCTGTATTTCTCCCACTCAGTATGCTAATACTGAGCATCGGAACAGGGAGGAGGAGACGTCCAAGTTTCTCAATGGGCGTCTCCTTCTCCCAGGCTGTGCCGTGGTCCAATCACATCAGAGAGCGTCACAGCCAGGGAGAAAAAAACTCCTTGGCTGTGACGCTCTCTGATGCGAGCATCTCCTCATCCCTGTTCCGATGCTCAGTATTAGCATACTGAGCAGGAGATATACAGGGGGCACAGCGGGGCGGAGGAGTGATATTTTAAAAAACCGGACCAGGTGCCAGCATCAGCGTGGGGTGCCCTGCCAGTAAAGGTATTTAGTTACTTAAAGGGGTTGTCCCACGAAAAATATTCTACAGTTTTCAAACCAGCACCTGGATGTGAATACTTTTGTAATTGCATGTAATTAAAAATTTTGTATAGCCACTGATTTATTCAATAACATGTGTCTGTATAGGACCACTTAATTTCTTATTTCTTTGACCTATTCACTGAGCAGGCCGCACATGCTCAGTTTCAACTTTTAACTGCCTCCTGACCTGTGATAGGGAGAGCATGGACACGCCTCCTGCTGTGATAGGTAGAGCTGAGACACACCCCCTTAGCTCCAGCAAAAAAGACATTCCCTTTACCTGTCGGCTTGATATAAATCTAGCAGAGCAATCAATGAGGAGATCTCTGGATCCATGTGAGGTACAGGGCTGGTTCTGGCTTTGTTAGAAAGAGGCTCTCATGTACTATATGATGTCTGATTTTCATTTTTTACATTATTTGTGGGATAACCCCTTTAAAGATAAAACCATGAAAGGTCCTCTTTAAGGACCAGGCCATTTTTAGCAAATCTGACATGTCTCATGTTATGTGGTGATAAATGCTTTAAAATGCTTTTACTTATTCAGGCCATTCTGAGATTGTTTTCTCGTCACATATTGTACAGAATAGTATGTGACAATAAATAACCAAACCTTATACTCAGCGAGTGCCGGTCTTTAATGCACATATTGTACGTCATGACAGTGGTAAATTTGAGTCAAAATATTTCATTTTTATTTGCAAATTTCAGTTTATCTACTTTTAAAATAGATAGTAATACCTCCAAAAATAGTTATTACTTTACATTCTCCATATGTCTACTTCAGGTTTGGATCATTTTGAAAATGACATTTTATTTTTTTGGGACGTTAGAAGGCTTAGAAGTTTAGAACCAAATCTTGAAATTTTTCACAAAATTTCCAAAACCCACTTTTTAAGGACCAGTTCAGGTCTGAAGTCTCTTTGTGAGTCTTACATAATAGAAACCACCCAAAAATGACCCCATTTTAGAAACTACACCCCTCAAGGTATTCAAAACTGATTTTACAAACTTTGTTAACCCTTTAGGTGTTCCACAAGAATTAAAGGAAAATGTAGACAAAATTTCTGAATTTCACTTTTTTGGCAGATTTTCCATATAAATCAATTTTTTCCATTAACAAAGGGTCAACAGCCAATCAAAACTCAAAATTTATTACCCTGATTCTGTAGTTTACAGAAACGCCCCATTTGTGATCGTAAACTGCTGTACGGGCACACGGCAGGGCGCAGAAGGAAAGGAATGCCATATGGTTTTTGGAGGGCAGATTTCACTGGATAAATTTTAAGTTACATTTGAAAACCCCCTGATGCACCCCTAGAGTAGAAACTCCAAAAAGTGACCCCATTTTGGAAACTACGGCATACGTTGGCAGTTTTGTTTGTACTATTTTAGGGTACATAGGATTTTTGGTTGCAATATATTACACTTTTTGTGAGGCAAGGTAACAAAAAATAGCTGTTTTGGCATTGTTTTTATTTTTTGCTATTTACAACATTCATCTGACAGGTTAGATCATGTGATATTTTTATAGAGCAGGTCGTTATGGACGCGGCAATATCTAATATGTATACTTTTTTATTTATTTAAGTTTTACACAATAATATTTTTGAAACAAAAAAATATCATGTTTTAGTGTCTCCATTGTCTGAGAGCTGTAGTTTTTTAATTTTTTGGGCGACTGTCTCAGGTAGGGGCTCATTTTTTGCAGGATGAGGTGACTGTTAGATTGGTACTATTTTGGGGGGCATAAACCTTTTTGATCACTTGGTGTTGCACTTTTAGTGATGTAAGGTGACAAAAAATGGCTTTTTTGATACAGTTTTTTTTTTTTTTTTTACGGTGTTCACCTGAGGGGTTAGATCATGTAATATTTTTGTAGAGCAGGTTGTTACAGAGGCAGCGATACCTAACATGTATACTTATTTTTATTTATTTAAGTTTTACACAATAATATCATTTTTGAAACAAAAAAAATCATGTTTTATTGTCTCCATAGTCAGAGAGCTGTACTTTTTTATTTTTTGGTTGATTGTTTCAGGTAGGGGCTCATTTTTTGCGGGATCAGATGACGGTTTGATTGGTATTATTTTTGGGTACATATGACTTTTTGATCGCTTGGTATTACATTTTTTTGTGATGAAAGGTGACAAAAAAATGGCTTTTTTTAGCACAGTTTTTATTTTTTACGGTGTTGACCAGGCGGGGTTGATCATGTGATATTTTTATAGAGCAGGTTGTTACAAACGCGGCAATACCTAATATGTATACTCTATTTTTTTTTTCTATTTTTTACTATTTTATTTTTTTTTTACTTTTGACTTATGTCCCATTATGGGACTTCAACATTTCAAGGTCTAATCCCTGTTTCAATACAGCACAATACATCTGTACTGTGCTGTATTGAACTGTCAGTGTATTACACTGTAAGAAGCTGACAGTTGCCTAGGAGACCCAGCCCTGTGGCTGGATCTCCTGGGCTTCTGTAGCTGGCAGTCCCGACGCCTATGCAAGGCATCGGGGCTGCCATAGCAACCATCGGGCCCACCGCCGCCGCACGGGGACCTGATGGGGTTGTTCAAGCTGCCGCAAACCCCCGTATTCCGCGGTCAGCGTGACCGCGGCATACAGGGGGCTAATCCGCCGGCATCTGTGTTACCATCGAAGCTGGCGGATACAGCAGAGGCCCGGCTGTCAGTATCAGCCGGGCACCTGCTGCGGATCGTGACAGCACGTGCCACACTGCCGGTTAACCCTAGGACGAGAATGCTCGTGCTAAGGCATTAAGTACCGGCCAGTTAGGACGAGCATTCTAGTTCTAGGTCGGCAACATGTTAAAAAATTTAGAAATTTGAAATCTTTTGTAAAAAAAAAAAAAGAAAAAGGAATAATATATGGTATATTTTTTCATAATTTTGAGTTTTTTCTTAATTTATTTTTTTAATTTATATTTCTCACAGTGTCCTGTGAAAAATAATATCAAATACATGTGGGGCTGGCTCAGAAATTAATTACGGTAGTTATTTGCAGTTAGGATTTTTTTTTCAACTGTCTCGTCACAGCGTGTCGAATTGTGACATTGCTGAGCCCCATTGCTAAAACTGAAAAACTGGCCTGGTAAGGAAGGGGTTGAACTACTTTTGGCATCAAAACAGCACCAAGAGGACATGTGGGAAGACACCCTAACATAGTGTACGGCGATATCCCATTGACAAGGGAGGTGGTAATACCCAATTGTCTTGTCCGCAAAACGAACAAGACTAGGACATGTTCTATCTTTTTTGCGGAATGGCCATGTGGACATACGGAAACAGAATGCACATGGAGTCATTTCCGTTTTTTTGTAGGATCCATAAAAGTGAATGGTTCCGTATATGGGCTGTAATAAAAAAGGAGCGGTCAGGGAAACAAAATATGCTCGTGTGCATGAGCCCTAATACTGCCCTCTGTGGGCAAAAATATAACGACTTCAATACTGCCCCCATGGACACGGATATACATTGGCGGTAGGAGAAATTTCTTCAGACTAAAACGATAATGTGTCTACAAAATAAAAGCGCCTCGACAAATTCATAAATGTATCTAACACTTGCCCTTTCTTGTAGCAATTTATGGATTCCTTCATGACTTCCTTCTGTTCTTCATGTGAAAACGGAATTTTAATGTTAATTTTTTTCATTTTACTTCTGGTGAAATACAATAATCCACACGTTACCAGTCAATGAATGCAAGTATTACAGAAATCTATCTGTACTGGGAATTAAAAGAAGCTATTCTATCAGCGTGACAGGGAAACCGCTAAGCCGAGAGGCAGATTCAGCGCTCCTGGGAGTACTGCGCAGTGGTCGCCAACTAAACGCTGAGCTGACTACAAGCGGATTTCTTTTCCAGCTGACAACAAAAGAAGTGAATTACTTGAAACTCAAATGAAGCTTCCCTTTAACAACCAACGTGACTGAATGTTGGACATATAACCGAAACAAAGCTATGTGATATTACGAGTCCCCAATCCCCAGGATACCTCGCTGAATAAATCCGGCAGCATCTTAGTTTAGTGACAGTATGTAGAAAACTTGAGATGTTTAATGGGTACTTTATAAAATAACCCTAAAAATATAACCATGGCTACAGCTGCAGAACTGATTTTAGGAAGTGGAAAACTGGGCAACTGCCCATGGCGTGCACTGCCTGGGGGGCCTCGAAAGACCCCGAGCAACCTGAAATACACCAGGAAAAAATGGGACTTCTTATGTACATATATCTTCTCTATCATAGTCTAGTCCATGGATGTGGTATGATGATATAGGCGAGCATTTATTATTGGTTTTATACCATACTGTGGCTTATTAACGTTGCAGATTGTGCCTGTACCCTGCTCACATCACTTTTCCAAAGTGGTGGAAAAAGGGGGCATGGCGTGGGTGAGGAAGAGGTCCGGCCACCCATTCTCATTCATCATCACCACGGCAGCAGCAAGAGCCGAAGTTATGCACAGGCCTGCGCCTGTAAATAACTTTGGCGCATCTGCCGGCAGCGCAGACAGATTAACGCTCCATTCACACGACCGTATGTATTCTGTGATCTGTATAAAAACGGAACGGAAGACATACGGAAAGTCTTCCGTAGTGTTCCGTAATTTTGCGGACCCATTGACTTTAATGGGGCTACGGACGTGTTTTGCGGCCAAGTATAGGACATGTTTCATTTTTTTTGCAGGAGAACTTCCATAATATACGGAATGTACACGGTGTGCATTCCGCATTTTTTTTCCTCCTATGGAAAAATGAATGGGTCCGTATGGGTCCGCATCTTATCCGCAAAAATGCGGATAAGATGCGGAAATGTGCATACGGTCGTGTGAATGGGGCCTAAGACTAGCGTATAAGTTGTCGGTCTTAATAAATGCCCCCCATAATGTCCTCCCCTATGGGCAGGGTCCTGCTTTTTCCCAGAAATATGACATTGCGAGTGGTCAGGGCCGTGTGTTGTCACGAAGCCTAATATCTAAAAAAGTCAGAAAAGAAGAAAATGATAAAAGATGTACTGTATATACCGTACTTGCCTTCTAAATACTGCACATCACACACCGCAGATCCCCTGGGAGAACCCAGTGCAATCCACTATCAGGGCAGTAACTGTGCAGGCGCCTCTACAGTTCCAGGTAGCAGCAAATAAGAAAGCAGAGCCTCTACGCTTGCCAGGCCACTTGCAGCGGCAGGTGAGATGTCCAAGCCTGTCAATTAAGCAGCAGCAGGGTGCTTCTTCAGCAGTGGGGATAGTCCCTCACAGGTGAAGAACTTAAAATATACGTCTTCAGTATACCTACCCTCCTGTGCTACCATCCAGTATCTCCCTATAGAAAGCATTCCTTCCTGATAATTGGCTGCTCGTTAAGTGTAGGTGAAGCTCTGTATAGAAGGGATTTATCAATGTGTTTATGTCAGTTCAGAAAGAGTGCAATATTTATGAAGCACCTGTTCTGACAAAGAAGTTGGATAATTTTTTCCCACTTAGTAAAAAACATAAATTCATCAGAAATCTGGGACGCTGAGCTTTGAATTCTTCATTGCATGTGAGTGACGGACATGTACTGGTAAACTGAATGCTCTTGTAATATGCTGTAACAGTCCAGACGGGACAACCCCTTTAAACAACGTATCTGGTAAACAGCCTTGTACACTTCCATTTTACCACTACAGGAGCGTTTGTGTTGTAATCGGCTTATCAGACCTATGTTAGGGTTCAGAGAAATACATATAAATGCTCTCTCTCTGTTGTCTCAGCTCCTCTCGGTAAATGCAATTCTCCACAAATAATTTTAAGGATCACTGAACACGATGAACTGGATCTTCAGAGGATATGTTTTTTTTATAGAAAACATAGGACGCATAACATATACTATTTTTTCGTAAGGACGCAGAATTCAGTCGATGAATAAATGACCCCCATGCCTGGGAGAAGGCTAGGGTATGAATTACATAATTCAGCTGACTGCTTTACCTATATTTCTAGGGCATAAAAATACATATTTCTAAGGCCCCAACTAGCACTCAGTAAGGTCTCTTTCACACGAGCGCCACGGATTAGGTCCAGATGCGTTCAGGGAAACTCGCACCATTTGGCAAGCAGGTTCAGTCAGCTTTGTCTGCGATTGCGTTCAGTTGCTTCCACGCGGGTGCAATGCGTTTTGATGCGTTTTTTACTCGCATTATAAAAAACTGAAGGTTTACAAACAACATCTCTTAGCAACCATCAGTGAAAAACACATTGCATCCGCACTTGCTTACGGAGGGTTAACGGTTTTTCTAGCTGTAAGAATTGTACTTTTTACTTTAACTTTGTGCCCGACATCTAATAAACGTTATCTCTAAATTACTAAGATAAGAACTAAGCTAAAATGAGTGTTTATAACGTCAGAGATCAGAGATAAGGAGCCCATCAAGTGGGCTGGCTGATGGAGCAGAGAGAAAATTCAGATCCTGCTACTAGAGAAACTCAGCTCTGTACAGAGAAAAGGGCTCCATATTTTTAATAAAGACCAAATTAAAAAAATATTTTTAGCCTTTTTACCCTTTAAGTTTGTTAGATAGAGGTTATTATGTACTATATGATGTCTGATGGTTTTCATTTTTAACCTTACTCATGGAATAACCTCTTTAAAGAAACAGAAGCAGGAGAGGGAAGGGGAAGGGAGACTCACCTCCTCTACAACCCCCCACCCCCAATAAGCCTTTGTTTATAAATCTAATTTTGCATAACTCTATTCTCATCTGATATTTTTTTTTCTTTTCTTATTATTTTAAGTTTGACTATTTAAAATATTTCAATGCATGTCTCGATAAAACATAAAAGCATTTTATAAAATGGGAAGACATTATGGTATCTCCAGACTGTACCTGCAAAGGCGTATTACAGTTCACTACAACCTGAAGGTTGCAAAGAGTGACCATACCCTGGTATACATAAGGCCTTGGAGTACCTTTTTGGAATTACGTGTATATGACTTCTAAACAATGAAATGTCTCATATGCTAATCATATAATTATCTTTCTAAGAATCAGGAAAATCAGCATGAAAGCGACCACCGCCAACATGCCCTTAATGGTAAGACTGGCCTGAAACACCAATCAATAACTAGCCTCACTTTTATGCACCCATTAGAGGCGCAAGATGTAACTCAATGAAGGAACAGGCATCAATTATGCTGATGCAAAAATATCCATTAGCGCAGTAAGGAAAGTTCTTTCTTCTACCTACATCGTGTAATTATTAGTATTATTATATTATTTTTTCTAATCCAGTCACTGCTTAAACAGTAAGGCTAATGGCCCAAGGTTGTTCTATATTATATTCTGGGGTTTATTATAAACACATAGGGCTGCAGGGAAGTGAGCAAAGATGATGCTTGAAATGCATAATGAAGACTGGAGGAACATAAAGAAGTGATGAGTGACCTTGACCGTTAATCTGGAGGTAGTGTACAACATTTATTGTAGAGTTCCCATCTGCTTACCCGCGGTGCTTAAAGCGCCGTGCATCATTATCCTAATTACCTTGTGTATTGTGAAAAAAGCCAGCAAATCCTGAAGTGAATTAATGACCATCCCACGCAGCTGCAGGGACATCAGAGAGGAAACACAAGCGAAAAACTCTTGAACCTGAATGGTGGAGTCGTTCTCGTTTTGGGGGACTAAATGGATCCACTTATCCTTCTCAGATTTAAAAAGTGAAGCACAAAGTGGTATCCATCTGCAATTACCAGAAAGAAAAATGGGATCAGAAGTGGAAATAAAAAATCATATATATGAAAATGAACGCATGACTGTATTCTACATGTTCAAAGCCACATATTTACTATGCATGTGTTGCCTCTGTCATTGGCTCAATGGTTGTGACCTAGTAGTACGCTATGAGAAGATACTGTTGGCTTGAGTTCACATTTTTGGAAACTTGACATTCTCCTCGGGTATATATTAAAGGACATCTGTCAGCAGATTTGTACCTATGACACAGGCTGACCTGTTACATGTGCACTTGGCAGCTGAAGACATCTGTGTTGGTCCCAAGTTCATATGTGCCCCCATTGCTGAGAAAAATGATGTTTTAATATATGCAAATGAGCCTCTAGGTGCAACAAGGGCGTTACCATTACACCTAGAGGCTCTGATCTCTCTGCAACTGCCACATCCTCTCCACTTTGATTGACAGGGCCAGGCAGTGAAAACATCATAATAACTACTATAATGAAAGTTGAGAGGACGCAGCAGTTGCAGAGAGAGCAGAGCCTCTAGGTGTAATGGTAACGCCCCCGTTGCTCCTAGAGGCTCATTTGCATATATTTAAACATCATTTTTCTCAGCAATGGGGGCACATATGAACATGGGACCAACACAGATGCCTTCAGCTGCCAAGTGCACATGTAACAGGTCAGTCAGTGTCATAGGTACAAATCATAGCACCACCTGCGATGCTAGGGAGGCTCGTTCCTGTCCCCGCCTGCCATTGGCTGCTCCCCTCGGACACTGGATTTTCATCTGCACATGGGGAAAAGCAGCAGCGGTGGTGCTGTGATCAGGAGCAGTGCACGGAGTGGGGAGCCAGGTAAGTAGATTCAGCATGAGGGGCCAGGGCATATGCGGGACATTTTTTTAGTCTCGGATAACCCCTTTAATTAATAAAGTATATTAGAAAAAGTTTTATTACGGCATTAGGGACATCATATTAAAATGTAATACAAAGGTTTAGTTACTCTTTAATGATAAGTATGCAACTGGCTACGTCTGCTGTCCAGAATTTCTTATTAATGGATCAACCTTTTCCGGATACACACGCAGCATATCAGATACCCCACATCATGTAATTTTCTTATTATTATTGGATGGAGCTTACTTGTAAATCATGCATTGGGGGGGGGGGGTTACACAAATCCCTGTGGTAGTCTGCTATGGAAAGAAGGATACCGTATGTGGGTTCTGGGTGCCGGGGTATGAGTGTCAGGAAGCCACTCTACCATGACTAGACCAGTGATGGCTACCCGCCGCCACTCCAGCTGTGGTAAAACTACAACTCCCAAGATGCACACTTGCTTGACTGTTCTCAGAACTACGAAGAAATGAATAGAACATGCTGGGAGTCGTAGTTTCACCACAGCTGGAGTGCGGGAGGTTAGCCATCACTGGACTAAGGTATTAAAGAGAACCTGTCACCTCTCCTGACATTCCTGTTTTAATAGCCTTATGTATTCCCCATGTAATAACAATTCTGGAACATCTATTTTTATGGCTCTATGTTGTACTATTCCTTTATTATAACTACTAGAAGTTATGAATGAATTGCTAGCAGTCTGCAGTAAGGGTACAGAGGGGAGGTAACCAGCTGGGGGGGTGTACCTGCACAGTCTCACTCTATCCAATCAGTGCTGCCAATTTCAGACTGTACAGGGACACACCCCCAACTGATTACCTCCCCTCTGTACCCTTACTGCAGACTGCTAGAAATTCATTAATTACGTCTAGCAGGAATAATACAGGAATGGCACAACATACAGACATAAGAATAGATGTTCCAGAATTGTCATTACATGGGGAATGCATGAAGCTATTAAAACAGACATATCAGGAGTCGTGAAAGGGCCTCTTTAAGATGCAAGTCTTTATGTGTAGGAAAGCCTATTCTGCTGCCCAAGTCTGTGCAAAAATACGTATTCCAAACAATGTAAATCAAATTCCATTCCCTGTACTTGTTACTGCCTTCAAAATCCACTGTACTTCCATTAAGTGCCACAATGTTACTAACACTGAGAAGTGACACTTATGAACGCTACATGGGTTATAATCACCTTGAATGAAGTGGCATTGGTTACTTTCGCTGTTGGCAGCAGGATCAAAGACCGGGAGTAATGAGCGGCCTTCAGGGTTCAGCCGTGTTGTATGTAATTGCTGGCTAATAACTACCATTAGCTGTATAGATATATACACTATCAATGCTGCCCACACTTAGGCACAATGAAATTACCTATTACGCAATATAGCGCGGGCTTCTAGGCAATGCGTCTGAACCAGTTCTTCAAATTCAGCAGGGAGCAGGGGTAGGCTGCCAGACAGCATTTCTTTTGTCCGCACGAATCTCAAGTCGCCAAACCTAGAATATAATACAGAGACACGGAGGATCGGTTCTATATTCTGTATGAAAGGGTTGGATATGAAGAGCTATAGGTCAAACAACAAAATCTCAGATATGACGGCCCAGCTTTTATTTTCCAGACAGAAAAGCTTTCATGTAACTTCAATCACTTCGGGAACAGTACCTCACCTAGTATTTACCATCCTAACCATAAAGATGTGAGTTTGACACATGCACTAGATAGGGGGAAAATATGTGCAACTGGGTTAACATGTGGCTCAGTGATAGGAAAGTTATCAATCGTACATAGTCAGATTGAGACGCTGTCACCAGTGGGGAGCCAGAGGGGTCAGTATCTTTTTTATATGTTTATTAAAGGGGTTGTCCAGGATTTTACTATTACTGCACTATCCTAGGACATCACTATCTGATCGTCTGGATCCGACACCCGGCACCCCTGCTGACCGATCAGCTGTTGTGCATTAGCAGGTTACAGTGCTGCTGTCAGTGAAGTAAATGGGGACAGTGCTGCTTTAATCAGCATTGCGCATTACAGAATGGACAGAGCCACTTAGGTCCACTGCTGACTTCCATTGGTGGGGCCACTGCAGAACAGCTGATTGGCAGGGATTCAGGGTGTCAGACCCCCATTAATCTGATAGCAATGACAACCTGAGGATAAAAGGTAAAATCCTGGACAAACTTTGTACAGGGCGTACAGAACATAATTTTGATATCTGTAGATGAAACTAAGCTCTGCAAAGTAAGGCTACATTCACATCTCACTTAAGAAGATCCAGCTACCTGATCTGGCGCAAATGCCGGCTGTCAGCTGGACAAAAAAAAAGTTTTTTTTGTTTCTGGCCGAAACCCGGCATTTAGACCAAAAAGCGGCTGGATCGCTGACGGACCTCATTGCAGTCAATGGGGATCCGGCAGTGAAGTAGAGGACCCGGCAGCACTCCTCTGTGCTGGAACACCATGCTGGATCTCCTAACGGAGATGTCAGCGAGACCTAACCAACACAGAGGAGGATAAGGCCTCGCACACGACCATATTTTGGGTCCATGTCCAATCCACAGTTTTTGCCCTATTATTGTCCATTTTGCTACAGGATGTTGTGATGGCTCTTTCAAGTTCAATGGGACATAGATGCCTTTCTTGAGAAATATCAAATTACAAGTTATGGGTACTAGATTTCTGGACGTTGATCCAGGGATTTATTCTGATTGCCATAGTTGGAGATGGAAAGGATTTTCATCTCCTAATATGAGGTAATTGGAACCTGCTTCACTATTTTTACTTGCTTTCCTCTGGATCAACACGCTAGGAACTCTAGGATTATAGGCTTCATGGACCTGTGTCTTTTTGTCAACCTGCATCTGCCAAAATGTCGCTAAAGGGGTTTTCATCTTTCAGCCAAAATTTTCCCCTTTCGCACACTGATGAGATGATGGGAGCATGGCTGCTGAAACACCTACAAATCAGCTGTATTCATTGAGAGAAGCTGTTATGTATTGTATACTGTCCACTCAAGTGAATGAATGACCACATAATGCATGGTGATTCCACTGCTCTGTAGACTGGGAATTGCCCTTGGCAGCATCTCTCTCCACTGGTTAATAGACTGGGGTCCAGAGAGCGAGAGATCCTTCTCCATGACCTATACATATGCCTTAAGGCGTAGGTTGTACTGATAGGCCTGTGGGAAAAAACCCATGCATATCTGACACATAAAAGACTCATTATGAGTGCAGTGGTGAAGAGATCAAGGGGGCAGAAGATCACATTCAAGACGTGTCAACCAGTTGCTCCTCTAGGTATGCCAAACTATATGACTAGTCTATTGGAACAGGTAGTGTATGGGTAAATTGCATCATGCCCTCATTGCTCTCTATAGGGTAAGATAAGTGTAGAACTCCTGAGCATCATTAAAGGGGTTCTCCTGGAATTACGAAAATGAAAATACTTAAATATTAATTTATTAAAAATATATTCCCAAATACCTTTCATTAGATATAATGGCTCGTTTTGTCTAGGGAGCAGTCATTAAGAGAAATAAAATGGCCGCCTTCCTATTAGTACACACAGAACCTGTCCTATTCACACAGGAGGACAAGTTACTTCACAACACTGAGCTAAACAGCTGCCTCATCCTCCTCTCTGCTCTGCTTGTCAGGGATTATGATCCTGAATACATATGATAAGTTCTTCTGCTGAATCTTTGTAGGAACAGAGTCCATGAGGAGACATTAAGTACAGAGACGATGGGCTGCGGAAATGTGGGGCTGTAGTAATTGACACTTGCATTGCTGCTGTTCATTACCACATCACCACCCTCCTCTCTGTACTTCATGCTTCATTGTGAACGCCATTCATACAGAGATTCAGCTAATGTTCTTATCATCTGTATTCAGGATCATAATCCCTGACAAGCAGAGCAGAGAGGAGGATGAGGCAGCTCTTTACCTGAGTGTTGTGAACTGTGTGTACTAATAAGACGGCGGCCATTTTGTTTCTCCCAATGATTGCTCCCCAGACAAAACGAGCCATTATAATTAATGAAAGGTATTTGGGAATTTATTTATAATACAGTAATATTTAAGTATTTTAATTTTCTTAATTTCCGGAGAACCCCTTTACGTAAAAACACATATCTCTATATCTCTCCGCTTAGGCTATGTTCACAACGCCAAGAAATGTTGTGTTTTTTGTCATGTAAAATGGGCATTTTATGCTGTGTAATACGTGTTCAAAACACTACCAAACAACTTCACATTGAAATACTTGCCCTAGTGCACATGGATGTGTACTTTAAAGTAGCTGCTTTATAAAACACTTCTGGAGTGTTGTATTACTATACTTCTTTGAAGGAAAAAGGTAAAATACAATGATGATCAGGAGGTGTATCTGGAAGGTATTTGGCAGCATTTACACCTCCAAAAACAACCTTTCTCAGAGGCATATTTCCAATCTGAGCCATATTACGGTGCTCCTAGACCTCTATGAGGCTCTACTGTACCATGAAATGTGTCAGATTTTATTTGGTCCATCAGAAGCCATTATGGAGGTATTCTAGGGAGAATCACCTTCACAGGGCACCATATCAAGCGCCATAACACCTTAGTAGCATGGAGTCACAAGGACTCTGTGTCTTCTTACAGGCTGAGCCTAATACATGACAGCACTTGTGTCCCATGTATGGCCACTGACTGGTTTAGTCAATGACTAAATGACTGACAAATAATGGTATTTCTTACTGAGTAATCCAGAGGTCTTGCAAAGACAACATCATGGGGTTCGTAGTGAAAAGGTGACCTTCACTCCACTTATGGGCATCACTGTACGACGAATGCCAAGGAACAGGGGCGCGAATTACCCGATGAGGAAAAGAACGAGGGGTGCTGCCAATAAACAGTCTGTTTCTTTCTTCTGGATCCTTTAAAATGTAGTCAACTAGGAAACAGAAAAAACATCATCGTCATCAACGCAGAAATGGCAATGGGATATTGAAATATTAAAGGGTGTTGGAATTTGATATTGATAACTTATCCTGAGGATAGGTCATCAATATAAAATTCCAGGATAACCGCTTTAATGCATCAGGCGATAGATAATACAGTGATATAACACTTTTAAGTACAGGAGATAATATGACCACAAGACCGTGAAGTTACATGCAAATACGACAGTGGGATACTGGAAGGGTGATGAGAATGGAATTGGAAATCTGATCAGCCATGGAATGCAAAACACTTAAGTAAGAGAATAAATTGTATGTAAATTGCTTTGCTTTTATTTGAAAAAGGAAAGATTCTTACTGTAGTATGGAAATGATAGAAGAGAAAGAAGCCACATGGGGATCTCTAAAAAGATATACGTGTGAGTGGGTGGTCTGCGTTTATCTATACTACAAGTCAAATTACCGTCTTCTATAGGAATATTACTATATATATATACACGTAATGCTATTGAGCTGAGACTGACAAAGTATAAACTGCTGGTGGTGCTTGGTCAATGATCACACACAAGGTGGTGCCCCCTTTAATTTGGGTTCTGCAGCAGGGTATATGATGAGTCAGAGTCACATTAACACTAAGTGGCATCTCCCCTTGCTACGATGCAGACAGCCACTCTGGCAATTTAGCGGTCATACAGATGTTGGATATTCTCCTGTGGTCATTCGAAGCTCTTTCAACTTCGCCCAGTAATTCAGCCAATGAGATTGTTGGATGCTGTACATGGGAGATGCCACCCTATCCAGGGGAAAGATCTGGCGTTGGACCTGTCCTGGGGAGCTTGTGGAAATGTGGGCGGTGAGTGGACGGGCATTATTTTGTTGGAACACAAAACAGTCAAAAAAAGTCAATAGGACTGGCTGCTCGATGTCCTGGACACAGCAAAGGTAGGTCAATGTTCCCTCTAAGAATACCAGACCGGAACGGCCATGGTAGCTAATGGCACCCTACCCCATGACAGCTATATATTTTATATATATATATATATATATATATATATATATATATATATACTTTCTGGGACAAAATTAAATCTTTTATTCACTTCTGCTATGGGATTATGCAGGTTATAGGGTTATGTAGGTTAGCTTTAAAGAGGACCTGTCCCTTCTCCTGACATGCCTGTTTTAATAGCTTCATGCATTCCCCATGTAATAACAATTCTGGAACATCTATTCTTATGGCTCTATGTTGTGCCATTCCTTTATTATTTCTACTAGAAGTTATGAATGAATTGCTAGCAGTCTGCAGTAAGGGTACAGAGGGGAGGTAACAAGTTGGGGGGGGGTGTACTTGCACAGACTGAATATGGCAACACTGATTGGACAAAGTGAGAGTGTGCAGGTACACCCCCCCAACTGGTTACCTCCCCTGTGTACCCTTACTGCAGACTGCTAGCAATTCATTCATAATTTCTAGTAGAAATAATAAACGAATGGCACAACATAAAGCCATAAGAATAGAGGTTCCAGAATTGTTATTACATGGGGAATGCATGAAGCTATTAAAACAGGCATGTCAGGAGAGGGGACAGCTCCTCTTTAAGATCCCATACACCAGGGTTGCCCAACCTGTGGCCTTCCAGCTGTTGCAAAACTACAACTCCCAGTATGCCTGGACAGCCTACAGCTATTATGGCATGCTGGGAGTTGTAGTTTTACCCATATGTTACAAGAAGGATAATGGCAGTCCAGAAATATTGCAACACAATGTGTGTGTTAGGAAGGAAATCAAATGATCCATGTTCTTGTATTCAGAATAAACCGTCATGGCCTACAATGGTTCCTTAGTACTGGACATAAAAATGTACGTACCTTCTGTTATAAGAATGATACATGAAATATTATATGGTGCATGACAGGCCCAGTGATTCCATATCCTACCATTCCCAACAGTCCATCATGGACTCAAGCTGAAGTGAAATGACATTGGGCTCTCTTTCCAACTACATTTGATTAAGCCCCGTATATTATCAATTCTCCCACTTTTATTACCAACCCAATCTCTGCATGATAATGTATGATTCTGACTGGGAGGATGGTTCTATAAATTACATTAGTGTGCCTTTAATTGGAAGATTAGCTACTTAAATTAAAGCACTGCTATCTTTAATTCCCTACTGCAAATGAAAATTGTATGTTAAGATGAGCGGACATATGGTGCTCCCCCACCCCCTTCCCAGTATCATGAATACCCTGCTTATATTGAACATGGTAAAATCTTCTTGAGGAAGGAAGAGTGATCTGCTGCTGAGCTGAAATAATACATCCAACCAGGAAAACTTCAAGCCTCGATATCATTTACCCTGCAAACAGATGCCCAAGTGACTGTAGGTAGCTGTAGGCATGCTGATGGATGCATCTTAACTCCATGAATCTGCTGGTCCATAATTTACTGTCTAACTAACCCATGCCATAGAGGAACTTCATATCGTCTTACTTATATGTAAAATAAATCATAAGAATGAAGTTAGAAGAGGCCGTGAGTCTTCTTCTCTTACTGCAGGAAAAAGTGGAACATTTTCCATCTCTGCCTCCTCCATATGAGTCAGATGAAAGTTTCCAGAACTTATTTATGTACTACTGTACCTGCAGTGCGGCAATAGGACAGCTGTGGCCCGGCCTTTATCTCCGAGAGCAGCAAGGCTAGAAGTGGGCAGCATGGGGCCACCATTACAGATCATGCTAGTTTCAGAAAGATATATCGACACCAGACAAGGCCACAGACGTCATAGAGCAGGGTTCCCCGCTTGAGAACCATCTCTCTATGTGCCAGAACAAAAGCACTACTCAGCAGGTCAATGCATTAAACAGATGGCCACTCATTTGTGTGATTGTCGGAAAAGAGAAAAGCTTTACCTGCAGCGGCAGCATCAAAAAAAGAAAGAAAAAATGTCATGAAGACAATGCCTTTGAGCCAAGTCGGAAATGTGTTCTCTGCCTCTACAGGGCACTTATCTTGACTATATATATATATTAGATTTGGCTTGGGCTACTCCTATGGGCTTTATCTAAATGGCCACGCTGGTCTTCAACCTTTAATTCCTGTACTTCGTATGTTTGACTCCACTGCTAACTCTCAGATTAGCCTCTGTGCAGGTGACTGTTGACCCAGGGGGTTAAGAGACACCGGTGCAGAGCACCAAGGCTTCAGGGATCACCATAGTCAAGGGCAGGTTGAGGTCAGGGCAGGCAGGATTTGTGCAATCAATTCGAGCAGCTCAATGCCAGAATGGAGATCAGGCAAAGGTCAGGTCGGGCAGTGAAGGGTCAAATCCAGAAATCAGGCAGAAGTCAGTACACGGGCAGATGAATGACAAACAGCACTAAAAACTAAAGAATGCGAATCTATTGCTCAGACACCTTCCCACAGAAAGAGAAGGTGCCTTAAATACTCCAGGGAGGTCTGCCATATGCCGATGCATATTAGAGCATGTGCATGCAGACCATTTAGGGACCCGAAAGAGCGCACACATTCACCCTAAGGTTAGAGGCGAGCATAGCAACAGAAAGTAGGCTGCAACCTGTGTGGAGAGGAAAAAGCAGCGCTACTTCGGTAGCCAGGCCCAACAGGCAGGAGGAGAGAGCCACCGGAGGGTCAGAACCGCTGGAGCCCAGGAGAGCAGGGGGGATACATACATTGTGAGACTGAGATTGGAGAGGTCCTGGAGGAAACATATTTTTTCTCAGTACTCTCTCTTATACATTTAAGATGGGTTCATCTTGGTGGACAGCATTCCAAACTAAAAGCTGGTATAGGATGGGCAGTAGACAAGATAGATGGCTTCCTCCATACAAGATCTACTGTATGTTGTGGAGAAGTAGTTAGCCACATCTATGGGTGTACTCACTAAGGAAGTGTTCACACTTGCCGACACCTTCAATTTTTCTCTACTAAAGCAAACTTTCTTGTTAACACATCCCACTGCTTTCAGTGAAAACTATTTTAGGTCATAAAGTGCCTAAATTATCAGCTTCCATAATAAACTGTAGATAGTTTATAGGTAATTGATGGGGCCCTACGACCATTAATAACTATTTTAGGTCATAAAGTGCCTAAATTATCAGCTTCCATAATAACCTGTAGATAGATTATAGGCAATCGATGGGGCCCTACGACCATTAATAACTATTTTAGGTCATAAAGTGCCTAAATTATCTGCTTCCATAATAAACTGTAGATAGTTTATAGGTAATTGATGGGGCCCTACGACCATTAATATCAATGGTAAACTAGTTGGTGCAACATAGGTCAGTCTGTTTTAAGACCGGGGCGATGACAGTCGCTTGTGAGTCGTGTTAAATCTGTGCCATAACGGTAATCGAAGCCATGGGAACACTGAAAATTGTACAACCGGGTGGAATTCTCCTAAATGGCTGCAGGATTCTTCTTCAGTAAAAAAAAAAACTGTATGAAAACCTCAATGTACAGCTGTCATACCAAGCAGGGGATTAGAGGAGAATTAAGCACTTTATTACAAGATAATCTCCTAACATTTGCTGAGACATTTTTCTAGGAAAAGACAAGAGGAAAGGCCTTGAACCTGAAGCAAGTTCTGTTCTGTATTGTTGTGTGTTCTATAAATCCCCCCAAGGGCGCCTGCATTCCTAATATGTTCTCCTCTGCGGATGCCGGGAGGAGTTCTTTACATATGCTTTTCCATATGGGTGAGATGAGTACAAGCACTTCGGTGAATAAATTCTAGTTTATTCAGAAGATCTGCATATCTTAACAGTCTGTGCCCCTCTACAAAATGCAGTCTTAAAGGGGTTCTCGAGGATTACTATGGCTTTTAACACATATGCTCACATAGTTGCTCACCTTATGTACATCTTCTCCATTCTTTTTTTTTTATTTTGAACTCGCCTGGCTCATTTTCTCCATGTAAACCGATCCCTCTGGTTTGTTTCCATCCTGTATGCAGCACTTTCTGTTGCTGTGTCCAACCAAACCCATGATGCACTTCTCCTTCCTCTGCCACACCTCTAGCTCATCCCACGCACCTAATAACACAGACACTCCTCTACCACTGTGCCACCCATGGACATGATATCACAGGAAATAAGAGCTGTATGGACATGGTCATGTGACCACAGCCCAGAACAGAAGAGAGAAGCACTAAAGGTAAAAGAAGTACAATATAAAATTACAGCTACCTTCATAATGGATTATCTTAAAGGATGTTGATGCAAATCGGAAAACTCCTTTAAGATCTATATTTGTGGATCGAATTACAGCACGCTTAAGTGAGTAATGACTAAGGGGCCGTTCAGACGGTCGTGGTATTGCGGAACACACGGCCGTGCACCCCGTTGAAAATGCCTATTCTTGTCTGCTATTGCAGACAAGAATAGCACATGTTCTATATTTTCTCGCGGAGCCGTGGCACGGAGCCGCAGCACGACAAGACCATTGAAGTGAACGGGCCCGCACCTATTCCACAATTTTGCGGAATAGGTACGGAGCTGTTCACACGGTTGTGTGAACGGGCCCTAATACTGATCTGTGGGACCTGCTCCCTGATATACATGGCTTGTCGCTGCAGCCTTAGAACAGCTAAAGACTCCTCTCAGTTTCCAAAAGTGGCACTGCAGCAACTGAAAGATTGGGCAAATGTATGAGAATTTACTCCTATCTTTAGGTAAAGTAGGGCCATGTATATGAAGCCCTATTTTTTTATATGTGAACCTCCTACTCAACCCGTGACTGTCTGACCCCTATTTTGGTCCATTTTCAAGTTTTAGATTGTGTCTAAATACAGTGGTGAGTAGATTTTACTTTAGTCATGAACTCTAGACAGTTCAGCAGGTCTCTCACACAGGTTTCTATGGTAACCTGCAGACCAGAAAGACTGTTATCTGATTGGCTGAGAGCAGGAGTGACCTCACCCTCACGGAATGATGGGAATGAGCTCTGAGTGATTACCTGCAGTAAGCAAAAGGTCCAAGTGTTGTGAGGAAGAAGAAGCCTGGCTTTACCTGGAATTGTGTTAGAGATCACAATCTCCTGCTCTGTCAGAGTAAGCTAATATATGCTAATAACTACTGGAGCCCCCAACCCCCCCCCCACCCTGAGGAGACAGAGCAGGATAATAATAAATATATTTTATCTTCTACCTAAATAGCTTGATTATTGTATCATAAGGGTGATAAAAAGCTTAAATTTAGTTATGGCTTAAACATGCTCCATCTATGAGGGAGTCAGAGTCGGAGTTAGGGGAAATTGAGGAGTCAGGGCTTTAGTTTACCGACTCCACAGCCCTGCTAACCACAAGCATTCTATGTTCACTTCGTCATTATGGGGTATTCAGTGGAGAATGATGGGGAAAAATTGGAATTTAAAAAGTAGAATTTAGCATAAGGCCGTAACATAACAGAAAGTGAAACAAGTGAAAGGGTCTGAAGACTTCCGAATGCTAGAACAGGTGCTGGATGTGGCTTCAAAGTTTTTCTCAGCATCTTTACTGCACTGATTGTTTTCTGAGAAGATATTACAGCTCCACAAAGCTCATCTATGCTGAAAGTACAGTAATATTATAGCACAGATGAGTTTTGAAGGCAGCCAAATTACATATCATTAACTTGTGCCTTAGTGACCCATTATATAAGACAGTATGCACGATTAAGAATTCAATTGCTACACTTTCCGACTGAATGTAAAATTAAACTGGAAAATAGGACTTTAGTCTTTATAATACGCCATGAAGCTTGTGATGATCACGGGGATATTTGTGTCGTTCTGTATTCTCAGCTGACCTTCTTTCGCTTCCAGTTTATAGGATTTGGCATGTTCTTTTATTCCAAATATCACGGTTTCCCAGAAAACATAAAATCTCGCAGCTCACTAGTCGTGACACTTCATGTCAGTGGTGTAGTCAGTCTGTGTATGAACAAACTGACAATAGGGTGTGCCTTGTCCGTAGGGTGTGCCCCTACAGTCTGTCCGTAGGGTCATTTCTATTTGGTCTACAAGAAGAGATCTTGGGGGTGGCGGCGTTCACTTAGACAGCCATGTTTGCAGGCCTCAGGACAAGGTACATACAATGAAACAGCTCAGCATTAGAGATCCATTACCATGTTAAACTGCTTTCACTTTTGTGGTGAAAAAGGCGCCCAATGGACATCATTGACTATATCGGAGCCGTTGCGCTACTGCTGTGGTGCCCACCATGTTTCCGAACAAAATAGTACAGCATGCTGGGCTTTTTTTGTCTTGCAATTTTGACAAAATCTGTGACTGAGGTTATTCTGATGCAGATGTGAACATAGCCATAGAGAAAAGAAGGTAGAAATGAAAGAGGTGGTTGGAGAAGAGGAGTATGAGGAGTCTTCAGCAGGAGATCTTCAGATTGTGACGGTGTTTAGAAATTTTATATGAGCTTAAAGGGAGTCTTCTACCTGATTTTCACCAATATAACTAAGAGCACTGCCCCACAGAAGATTGCAGACACATCCCAGACATACCTGTGTGCACTGTGTGTGTGTATTACATGTCACATCCCAGACATACCTGTGTGCACTGTGTGTCTGTATTACATGTCCCATCCCAGACATACCTGTGTGCACTGTGTGTGTATTACATGTCACATCCCAGACATACTTGTGTGCACTGTGTCTGTATTACATGTCACATCCCAGACATACCTGTGTGCACTGTGTGTCTGTATTACATGTCACATCCCAGACATACCTGTGTGCACTGTGTGTGTGTATTACATGTCACATCCCAGACATACCTGTGTGCACTGTGTGTGTATTACATGTCACATCCCAGACATACCTGTGTGCACTGTGTGTCTGTATTACATGTCACATCCCAGACATACCTGTGTGCACTGTGTGTATTACATGTCACATCCCAGACATACCTGTGTGCACTGTGTGTATATTACATGTCCCATCCCAGACATACCTGTGTGCACTGTGTGTCTGTATTACATGTCCAGGATAAGCACTTTTATTCTGCAGGAAAATAGCTCTAAAGTGCCGAGCTCTGCTGCTGCAAGTGCCCAAAGCAAACCAGACTAAAGAAGGAAGGGCTGCTTTAGCTGATCATATCTTCGGATTGGCAGCAGATAGAAAAATTCCTGACCTTCTTTGAAAGCTGCCATTCCAAGCTTTCAAATGATACCAAAATCACAGCATTATATCCAGTATATCAGAAGATATAGCTGTTAGAAATCGAGTAGGGAGAGAAAGCTGATTTTAGTTTCACTTTCAGCTGGGCACTTGGGAGCTGTTTTCCTGCAGAATAAAAATGCTTTTCCTGGACATGTAATACAGACACACAGTGCACACAGGTATGTCTGGGATGTGACATGTAATACAGACACACAGTGCACACAGGTATGTCTGGGATGTGACATGTAATACAGACACACAGTGCACACAGGTATGTCTGGGATGTGACATGTAATACAGACACACAGTGCACACAGGTATGTCTGGGATGTGACATGTAATACAGACACACAGTGCACACAGGTATGTCTGGGATGTGACATGTAATACAGACACACAGTGCACACAGGTATGTCTGGGATGTGACATGTAATACAGACACGCAGTGCACACAGGTATGTCTGGGATGTGACATGTAATACAGACACACAGTGCACACAGGTATGTCTGGGATGTGACATGTAATACAGACACACAGTGCACACAGGTATGTCTGGGATGTGACATGTAATACAGACACACAGTGCACACAGGTATGTCTGGGATGTGACATGTAATACAGACACACAGTGCACACAGGTATGTCTGGGATGTGACATGTAATACAGACACACAGTGCACACAGGTATGTCTGGGATGTGACATGTAATACAGACACACAGTGCACACAGGTATGTCTGGGATGTGACATGTAATACACACACACAGTGCACACAGGTATGTCTGGGATGTGACATGTAATACAGACACACAGTGCACACAGGTATGTCTGGGATGTGACATGTAATACAGACACAGTGCACACAGGTATGTCTGGGATGTGACATGTAATACACACACACAGTGCACACAGGTATGTCTGGGATGTGACATGTAATACAGACACACAGTGCACACAGTATGTCTGGGATGACATGTAATACAGACCACAGTGCACACAGTATGTCTGGGATGTGACATGTAATACAGACACACAGTGCACACAGGTATGTCTGGGATGTGACATGTAATACAGACACACAGTGCACACAGGTATGTCTGGGATGTGACATGTAATACAGACACACAGTGCACACAGGTATGTCTGGGATGTGACATGTAATACAGACACACAGTGCACACAGGTATGTCTGGGATGTGACATGTAATACAGACACACAGTGCACACAGGTATGTCTGGGATGTGACATGTAATACAGACACACAGTGCACACAGGTATGTCTGGGATGTGACATGTAATACAGACACACAGTGCACACAGGTATGTCTGGGATGTGACATGTAATACAGACACACAGTGCACACAGGTATGTCTGGGATGTGACATGTAATACAGACACACAGTGCACACAGGTATGTCTGGGATGTGACATGTAATACAGACACACAGTGCACACAGGTATGTCTGGGATGTGACATGTAATACAGACACACAGTGCACACAGGTATGTCTGGGATGTGACATGTAATACAGACACACAGTGCACACAGGTATGTCTGGGATGTGACATGTAATACAGACACACAGTGCACACAGGTATGTCTGGGATGTGACATGTAATACAGACACACAGTGCACACAGGTATGTCTGGGATGTGACATGTAATACAGACACACAGTGCACACAGGTATGTCTGGGATGTGACATGTAATACAGACACACAGTGCACACAGGTATGTCTGGGATGTGACATGTAATACAGACACACAGTGCACACAGGTATGTCTGGGATGTGACATGTAATACAGACACACAGTGCACACAGGTATGTCTGGGATGTGACATGTAATACAGACACACAGTGCACACAGGTATGTCTGGGATGTGACATGTAATACAGACACACAGTGCACACAGGTATGTCTGGGATGTGACATGTAATACAGACACACAGTGCACACAGGTATGTCTGGGATGTGACATGTAATATAGACACACAGTGCACACAGGTATGTCTGGGATGTGTCTGCAATCTTCTGTGGGGCACTGCTGTTAGTAATATAGGTGAAAAACAGGTGATAGACTCCCTTTAATGATTTTATTTTGTATGTGACTGCCCTGCCCCGATGCTTACCAGGTCTGCTGGTCTCCACTTCCTGGTCCCGCCTTGACACACTCAGAAAATGGAAGGGGATGCCAGCTGTTGGCTGATCAGGCATCTCCAGCAGGGCAGTGTGTGATGTGAGTAATGCTTCTTTTTTTAACCCATTCTGCCCTATATATAAAATATGTACTCACACTGGACATCCCCTAGTAATAGTCCCACCACTTAATTGCCCCCAAACTACTTGAAAGGAGTTGTGTAGTTAAAAAAAAAACAAAGTGGTTGTTCCAAACAGAATATAACAAGTCATACTCACCTTTCCATTCCCCCACCTCACCCTTTCTGATGCTTCCTGGGTTCCCCACCAGTCTCTACCTACTGGTCCCTCTTGATATGTGACCACTCAGCCAATCACTGACTAAGGAGGATCACCACTGCGGTCAGAGATTTCCCGTGTGTAGAGGGACCAGGAAGTAGAGATTTGTTAGTGAAGTGGCAAGTGCTGGAACAGCGGGGGAGCGATGAGGTGAGCATTGCTTGTTTTATTATTTTACGCCGTTCTGAGCCTTTAAAGGGAACCTGTCATCTCCGAAACACCCCCTGAACTAGAGTAAGCGTTGTATAGTGTAAGTGATGCTGAATCCAAATACGTAAGTTTTATCTTCATACTCACTTCCATTCCGACGCTGTGTTCCCACAAACCTGCAGTAAAATGCATTGAGTTGACTCTTCTTTGAGTCCTCTCCATTATGTGAGTGAGCACCGGAGTCCACTGAGTGCATTTTACTGCAGGTTTGTGGGAGCACAGCGTCAGCATGGAAGCGAGTATGAAGATAAAACTTACATAACCAGACTCAATGTCACTTACACTATACAACGCTTACTGTAGTTCAGGGGGTGTTTCGGAGATGACAGGTTCCCTTTAAATATTTTTTTAACCATCCTGACAACCTCTTTAATTGGTGTTAGAAACAGTGAAAATAGGTTTTGATTTGTTCACCTATGTTTATGCATTTTAATTTTCTTGTCCATTTCTTTCACCATACATATACGGTATATGGTCATTTCCTTTTTACAAAAACTGGTGGACTCATATCTTGCGAAATACTATTCTTAAATACAGCTGATCTTAACATCATATTCAGGCCATTTCAGCAAATTCGGGACTGTTGGCAACTATGGATAATGTTTTTTTTAGAACGTTTATTACAATTTGAGGTCTTTTATGAGCCCATATAAAGTGAACCAAAATTTTTATAGGGCCTCTAGAACTAAACTAAGACATTTGAAAGGAATATATCTCATACAGCACACGATACACTCAAGACCGGGCAGCAACTTGTGCGTCAAGACCGCCACTTGCTTCCTCTCCTCTGACAGACTGTGCTTACAGACTACTCCCTGTTGAGTCTATTAGGGCTGCATCATCAGACCCCCCTGCCATCAGTGCTCAGTGCCATCAGCCCCCTCCATACCATCAATCCCCCCATGCCATCAGCTCCCCACCAGTGCCATCAACTTCCCCCAGTGCCATCAGTTTCCCCCCATGCCATCAGTACTGTGCCATCACCCTCCCATGCCATCAGTCCTGTGCCATCACTCCCCCATTCCATCAGTCCTCTGTGCCATCACCCCCCATGCCATTAGTACTCTGTCCCATCACTCTCCATGCCATCCATACTGTGCCATAAGCCCTCCCATGCCATCAGTCCTGTGCCATCACCCCCAATGCCATTAAGTACTCTTTGCCATCACCCCCCCCACCATGCCATTAGTACTCTGTCCCATCACTCTCCATGCCATCCATACTGTGCCATCAGCTCCCCTGATGCTATCAGTCCTCTGTCCCATCATCCCCCTGCCCCCCACCCACGACACTCCTCAGCTCCTTAGCCTCTTCCTCTCCGCTCGTTGCACTGTCGTCCTGACGTCGCACAGCGTCATGTCCTGACGATGTGTCAGGATACAATGCAGCGCGGTGTGGGCTGCCGCCAGACCACGGAGCGTAATAGCAAGCGTTTCACTCATGCTCCGTGTTCAAATGACACAAACAAATCCTCGATGCAAAAAATTTGCATTGAGGATTTTTTTGTGCCAAGTTACTCGACTGAATCGAGTAATCGTTGCAGCCCTAGAGTCTATAATGCAGGAATAGGTGTATAACATGGACAGTAATATTGTGGCTGGCAAGCGGGACAAATACCCGATCTTCCGGGAGAGTAATTCAGCGTGTGTTAAAACCATATGATAATCTGGAAGGTAAGTCGATTACTATGACGATTTGTGACCCCTAAGCCTGACCGCTGTTTGATTTTCAT
This sequence comes from Rhinella marina, assembly GCA_900303285.1. NCBI lineage: Eukaryota > Metazoa > Chordata > Amphibia > Anura > Bufonidae > Rhinella > Rhinella marina. The sequence goes on along the minus strand of ONZH01001400.1, from coordinate 1,807,583 downwards.
TTGGCAGAAACAAGTTGATGTGATAAACGGATGTTTAATTTAATCAGTTTGCTCTGGTGATTTAAGCTTCAGCGGCAGTAAATAGGTCAGACAAGCTATTGACTTGAAGATTATGAATTTTTTATAGTCCTCGAGATTGCAATCTATTTTTCCGATTTCCAGATTTCAGTTTGTAAAGATCATAGAAGTCCGACGTGAGATTACATGTCTAGTAATTAAGGGGCTCTTTTGGTAATTGACTTATCAATCAGAGTTTGCACTGTCGGTCTAGATTTGTCAGGGCGGTCCAGGGGGAAGCAGCGGCGGCAGAATATTAATTGTGGGCCAGCGAATAAATGCATTCAATAAAACTGCGTGCCAAACTGTACCCTTCAGAGAGGAGCGACCTCTGCCACTGAGATGAATTAAAATCTGTGTACCTGCCATGGTAAGAGCTGATCTACAGCTCAAGATATTAGGCCTCGTACGCCATGCTGTGTCCGTATTTTGGCCCGCAAACAATCAATACGCAAAATACGGATACCTTTCATGGGTATTGTGCATGTTTCTCACTCCCATCAATAGAAAGGACTATTCTAGTTCACAATAAGGACCAGACCAGGACGTGTTCAATAACCTGAGGAACAGCCATAAGAGGATACAAAAAATATGTTTGTGTGCAAGGCTCCATAGAAATGCATGGGTCAGTGTGCTGTCCGCAAAAAATGTAGATAGCACGCAAAGGGAAGATACAGTAGCATGATGCTTTAAAATGTTCGTCTGGTTTAGTCTACACTTTTTATAGTGCCGCTGGGAATTCCCAGGTTCAACTATTTTGTGGGTTTCAGCAAGATGTAAGCCAAACACGTGTAAGCCAGGTGATATAAGTACACAGGTAATGGGTTACATATCATAGGTGGCATACCTTCAATGCAATGCAAACAGATTATTACAGCTTCCATTTCAGTCTACAGTAAATGCATACATTCCTCTGCACAGAGCTCCCCCTAGTGGTGGCAGCTTTATGATAGAAGGGAAGCAGGAGTTACACTATTACTGGGCCTCCCATTTACGAGTAATACCATTTTGGGCCTCCCAACTGGCATTTACCAAATGGGTGGAGATAGAGAAGTTGTGGCTTTCCCCTATGCATCCGAATACTCTGCTGTGGCAACAAACTCCAGTATCACCCCATCCCCCGTTGTTTTACAAAGCATATATGGGACTCCTGCAACAAACGCTTTGTCCTTGCTTCCCAACATTCCTCGATGATTTCCTTTCTGTATAACCCCGCCATACCCTCGAGTCTGACCGCCCCTATGGTCCGTGTCTGGTCGTCGTTGGGTCTCTTTCGAATGGCGGACGTTGTTGATGCCTCCACTCTGACGTTTAAATCCTTCGCACAGATGCAGGACCAGGCTAAACTACCTAAGTCAGAAAACTTCCACTACCTTCAGATCCGCCGCTATGTAAGCACTATCTTTGGGTCACTCCAAGTCTCTATCCCTACTAAATTCGAGCGTTTATGCCGCTTGGGTACGGACACGAGAGGCCTGATATCCATAATTTATCGCCTTCTAGCAAACCCGATAGAGGGAGACCCCCCTCATCATAAGTACATGGACAAATGGTCCAATGACATTGGCTCTCCTATCTCCCACTCAGCTTGGCAGATTATCTGGAACAGAGCGGCACAATCCTCTATTTGCACCACTTATAAAGAAACACAATATAAACTGCTTATGCACTGGTACCACACGCCGGCCCTTCTACACTCTCTGAACCCTACCATTCCGTCGGTCTGTTGGCGCTGCCTGAAGGACGTTGGAACCCTATATCATATATTCCGGACATGTCCCTTAATTACCACGTTTTGGGAAGAAGTTAGAGAAATGTGATACAATCACTTCTCTCAACATCTGTGGCGCTGGATCCCAAGACCTACTTACTTAATCTCCCACCTCCGAGATTGACTAAGCATTCTTCCAGGCTGTTCCTGCTTCTGTGTAAAATACACAGTTTAAAAAAAAAAAGAAGGGAAGCAGGAGATTTATCAATGTATCTATGCCAGTTGTGCGGGAATACATTGAGAAATGTTGTGGTAAGAATAAGTCTCATATTTATGAAGCATCTGGGTGAGGCCAAGGGTGACTTTTTATAACAATTTTTTTTCACTTAATAAAAAAAATCACCAGAAATCTGGTGAGCTTTGCATTCTGCATTGCCTGGGAGTGATTGACACAGGGGTACTGGGAGACTGGGCGGGGCAAGGGGACCCATACTGAGTTTTGCTCTGTGTGCGCCCCTGGATATGGGTGTTATATTGTGTCATGTAGTAATGTTTTCCCTTCTACAATCTGTTAGGTCCCCAATTGATAAAGTAATGCACATACTGTACAAGCTGGTTCCTTCAGACAAAGAGACAAAGAAGGTCTTTGCAGTGACACTCCTCGTTTGCTAACAGAGATCGACCCAAGCTGGTGATGCACTTCTATTAGGGTCGCTTCACACCTCTACTTAAGAGAACAGCTTTCCGGGATTCACCAGATCTGCTTTCCAGCGAAATACTGGCTTACAGCTAATAAGTGGCACCACGGCCAACGTTTTTTGTCGGACTCCTTTATAGTCAATTGGGTCTGACTGTGAACAGCAGTATCTAGCTAAGGCCAGATCCAGTAAACTCAATTAAAAGGAGGTGGGTTTACACGGGCTGATGGAACAGCCGATCGTCGGAAAGGAAGTGCTCCTTCCTAACAGACGGTTGCTTGCTCAGTGAAGATTTACATTCAGTGATCTCCTTCACAGTAAGAGGAATCATTGTTTCTGGGCAGCAGATCGCTGTTTAGACAACACTATCTGCTGCCCAGGAACGATGATTGGAGCACCTGCACGAACAACAGGATCGCTCGACAAACGAGCATTTCGCCTGTTCTTCTGGTAATCATAGGCACATTTAGATGGCCAGATTGTCGGGAATAAGTATTCACAGGAATGGTCGTTCCCGATAATCTGGCCGATTACTGGTAAGTGTAAATCCACCAATAGAAATTAAAAGGGGTTGTCTAAATCAGAAACCAATTATTGTGGTAAACTTGCATTAATGGGACAACTGGACACAGGGTATATACAGGGGTGCACCACCAATGAGGCGAGGTGAGGCGATTGCCTCAGGCAGCACCAGGTAGAGGCAAAAGGAGGGCGGGGGAAGGGGGACTATCTGTTTCTGCAGTATAGTATTGGGAAGCACTGTGGGCACAGTAGGGAGCTGTATGTTTTGTAGGCTCTGTATGTAATGTTTTCCAAGTATGTCTTTAACAGTAGGGCTGGAGGGAAGGGGTTTGGTTAAGAAATTGGCGCTGGGGTTTTGGGGCAACGTTTTAGTTTTCGTCTTAGGCAGCATAAAGGCTAGGTGCACCCTTGGGTATATACCTTTTCCTATCCCTGTGTGTCTACACAAATTTGACAAAATTCAAGTCACAAAATATGTTCTAAGCATTCCTGTCTTAGAAGAATGAATCCGCAAAATGTGGCTTTTCAAATGCCCTGTGTCATGTAGATTATGCCGACGAGAGCCAAATATAAGTAGAAAGAACTGTTCCCATCCAAGGTGTCCCTACAGAAATACTAATGATGTTTATTCCATTCCCTTTTTACAAGGGGACAAATGATGAAGAATGAGTTCTCACCGATACTTTTCCTAAGGCTCGTGTAGTAATCATATGCAATCTCTTCTTTTATTTCTTGCAGCAATTTCTCCAGAGTCGGGTTTTTTAGGAGTTGGCTGGGAACGCTTGTTAAGATTCTGTCCATCTGTTCCTTCTCCTGGGGTGCCAGCATTTCTGTCTGAATTCCGTGGTGTATGTAGTGGAAATACCTCTGAAACAGTTACCGAGATTGTGGTTTAGTATCTAGCATAAGGGAAGACGTACATAATGGGATATGCATGAAAGAAGAGTTTTTCCAAATCATCTGGCAGTTTGCTCCCTGTTAACCCTAGAGGGGAAAAATGCATCTGGAATTTGTCCAAACTTAAAAATGAATCATTTACACAAGATTTTGTGTGTTGCAGATTCCACCATTGTTATAGGTACCTCATTATTAGGGCTCATGCACACGACATTATGTATTTTGCAGTCCGCAAAACCTGCATCCGCAAAAAAATACACATAACGTCCGTGTATATTCCGTATTTTGCGGATCGGAACAGCCGGCCCCTAATAGAACAGTAATATCCTTGTCCGTAATGCGGACAATAATAGGACATGTTCTATATTTTTGCAGAACAGACATACGGACATGGAATGCACATGGAGTAACTTGGTTTTTTTTGCAAACCCATTGAAATCAATGGTTCCTCATACGGTCCACAAAAAAAAACAAAAAACAGAACTGACATGGAAGGAAAATACATTTGTGTTCATGAACCCTTAGGGTCCATTCACACGTCCGTGTGTGTTTTGCGGACCGCACATGGCCGGCTCTATAATAGAAATGCCTTTTCTTGTCCGTGGATCCGGACAAGAATAAGACATGTTATATTTTTTACGGGGCCGCGGAACAGAAGTGCGGATGCGGACGGCACACTGTGTGCCGTCCGCATCTTTTGCGGCCCCATTAAAAATGAATGGGTCCGCACCTGTTCCGCAATTTTGCGGAACGGATGCGGACACATTCTGCGGACGTGTGAATGGAGCCTTAGTCTGCTCTTTCCTAGTAAAGAACCTATTATCTAAACACAGTGCTTAAGGCTAGGGACACCTTTGGTGCGTTTTTTTATTATTGCATTCTACTCAGTTTGGCCTAAAAAAAAATCATTTTTTCAACTGGCCTTTATTAAAGATTTTCTACAGTTTTCCATGTACAGCTTTCAGTTTCTGTGTATTTGCAGACTGGCAGGCTCTCTCTTCACAGAGAATCCCTTCAGACAGTAGATCTGACGGCAGGATCTGTAATCCTTTTCTCTGAACTTCTGACAGGTCATAAACACTCATTTAAAGTGAAAATGACTTCTTGTTTAAATCATTTAAACATTTTCCATGTCACTGTATTTAAAGGAAATCTGTCACATGATTTTAGTGTTTTAAACTAAAACTATAGCCATGTTCAGTAAAGTACCTTGAGTCTAGATGTGGTCTCCAATCTTTCTTTTCAGCTTCCGTTTTCGTTTTATTTTACTTTTTCTGATATGTAAATTTCCTCTGAAGGAGCCCAGAGGGGCGTTAGGGAGCCCAGTAACGCCCCCCTCCTGTGCCCAGCACGCCTTCTTCATGCTCCAAAACGCGCCTATTTAGGGACGGACTGACGGCCCATATTAGCATTGTAGGCCGCCGCCCCCCTCAACTACGTCATGGCAGCTCTGGAAACCACTCGCAGAGCTGCCTGCTTTGCCCGGCCGAAATCTCGCAAGATTTCGCCTGCGCGAGATTTCGGCCGGGCGAAGCAGGCAGCTCTGCGAGTGGTTTCCAGAGTTGCCGTGACGTAGTTGAGGGGGGCGGCGGCCTACAATGCTAATATGGGCCGTTAGTCCGTCCCTAAATAGGCGCGTTTTGGAGCATGAAGAAGGCGTGCTGGGCACAGGAGGGGGGCGTTACTGGGCTCCCTAACGCCCCTCTGGGCTCCTTCAGAGGAAATTTACATATCAGAAAAAGTAAAATAAAACGAAAACGGAAGCTGAAAAGAAAGATTGGAGACCACATCTAGACTCAAGGTACTTTACTGAACATGGCTATAGTTTTAGTTTAAAACACTAAAATCATGTGACAGATTTCCTTTAAAAAATGTATATTATCCTGCAATTATCACACTGGCCACTAGGGCTAATAATAGGTCATGATTTCCTATTCTGTGCAGGTAACTTTTCAGTAGCCATTATCATTATTCCCACAGGTAAAACTATAATGACAAGTAACACCCCTATATACAATGCCTTGAAAAAGTATTCATACCCCATTTTTTCACGTTACAGCCACAAGCTTGCATGCTTTTTATTGGGATTTTATGTGATAGACCAACAAAAAGTGGGAAATATGTGTGAAGTGTCCTCTCTGGTGGCCGGGACCATGGGAGCTCACAAAGGTTGGTGCTTTTTCCTATAGTGTGCAAGCACGGCCACTGCTGCTGGATTAAAGGGTGGTCGTAACCGTGGAAACAAGCAGTGTATAATGTGATCGAAAAATGCGGCCAGCAAAGGAAGCAATATGGAGAATCACTATACATTAGGAAGTGCCTTGTAATCACTTTCTCTACATCATAAATGCTATTTGCTGAAGTGAGACAACCCCTTTAATGGTAATGATAGCTGACAGCCCAGGGTTTATCAACTAGCTTTCTCAATGCTTCTAAGCAGCGGGGTCTGCCTAGCTACCCTGCAATATAGTGGTTAGCACTGGTGCCTTGCAGTGCTGGGGTCCTAGGTTCAAATCCAACCAAGGACAACACCTGCATGGAATTTAAAGGAAATCTGTCACCAGGATAATCGCTATTGAAGTAAAGCCATGGCCTAATAGCACTTAGTACCTTATGTCCAGATTTGCCCTTGTTCCAGCAATAGATGTTTTCTATCTTCTGAAAATCCAGTTTTTGGTATGCAAATGAGCCAGTAAGGTGCCCAGAGGGACGTCACTTGCAGGAAGGAGCCCAGGCACGCCTCCTACATCACACTCCAGCCATAACTCTGCCCCCTTTTCCCTGCTCCCAGCATGAGGACGGGCTTGGGCACTAGTAGGAGGCGTGCCTGGGCTCCTTCCTGCAAGTGATGTCCCTCTGGGCACCTTATTGGCTCATTTGCATACCAAAAACTGGATTTTCAGAAGATAGAAAACATCTATTGCTGAAACAAAGGCACATCTGGAAATAAGGTACTAAGTGCTATTAGGCCATGGATTTGCTTCAAAAGAGATTATCCTGGTGACAGACTTCCTTTAATGTCCTCCTTGTGTTTGTGGGTTTTCTCCCACACTCCAAAGACATGCCAATAGGGAATCTGGATTGTGGGCACCGAGAGTGATGACAATGTCTGTGCTGCGGTATATGTCACCGCTATATAAGTGAGTAAAATGAATATATTGGAGCAAGGGATGTAGCTTTTGAGAAGAAAGTAGGTTTGCTGTTCAGCAGTATGGGGCACCAGTAACAACCCACATGGAGGTTATAATTCCCTACTTTTGTTAACCAAAAGTTAAGAAATTTTAGGGTGAATTATAGGCTTTAAACGTCTTTTGATGTTGATTGCAGCAGATGAGAATCAGATTTTTTTAGGATGTAAATTGTTGAGAGATCAAAGATGAGACCCAGCAGCCTGCTTCCTGCTTATAAATTCAGCTGGGGCCGTAATCTCGTAGGCTTGTTGTGATGTGTATCGAGCCTCCCCAAATGAAGAGCTGTTCTCATTATGTAAATTCCCTTCTAGTTAACAACAGTTATAATCATGCAGATTTATCTCTTGTGAGGACCTGTTGATTGTAAAAAAAAAGTTTCCTCTTAAGTAAACTTCTGATTGTGCGTTCGCTTCCTGTAAGATTTATAGGCGTCATAACATGTGGTATGGAGCTACAAGGGCCGAGGCACAGGCCGTTACTGGGGATAAACAGAACATACACGATAATCAAAGCAAAAACCAACACAATGCAACAGCGCTCTGCAAACACACATAATACAGTAAATACAATAGTGCAATAATAATAATGTATAACGTAGCATCAGTACATTTTCTATAGTGAGTATGGCACTATTGTATTTACTTGATTATTTCTCTTTGCAGAGTGCTGTTACATTGTGTTTGTTTTTTGCTTTTCTGCTTCCGGCCATGGTGACGTGCGCCTGTGCACTGGGCTGTGCTGACTAAGGCCTCTTTCACACTAGCGTTAGCACGGATCCGGCACCTAAAGGGTGCGAACGGATCCGTGCTAACGCTGATACATGTGTGGAGCCGGAGCAGCGCTCCGGCCCCACACATGACACACATTGGAACAAGACACAGACATACAGACATACATACATACTCCAGGGACGCCGGCAGAACGTCTTCACGCGCCTCCTGCGCGCAGTGGTGACGATTCCCCACAGCGCCCTCTGCTGGGCGCCGCGGGGAAACGTCATAGCTGCACACAGGAGGCGCGTGAAGACATGCTGCCGGCGTCCCTGGAGTATGTGAGTATGTATGTATGTATGTGTGTATGTATGTATGTAGCCGGATCCGGAATGACCCCCCATTGCAAATCAATGGAGGACAGATCCGGATTACTGGTGTGTCCACACCAAACGGATCCGTCCCCATTGACTTGCATTGGGGGTCATTCCGGATCCGTCTTGGTGCGGATGCCAGGACCGGAGAGCAAACCGCAGCATGCTGCGGTTTGTTCTCCGGTCTGAAGACGGAACGGAATGCTTTCAGGAGCATTCCGTTGTCTTCAGTTCAGTTTTGTCCCCATTGACAATGAATGGGGACAAAACTGAAGCGTTTTTTTTCCGGTATTGAGCCCCTATAACGGAACTCAATACCGGAATTTAAAAACGCTAGTGTGAAAGTAGCCTAAGGCTACTTTCACACTAGTGTTTTTACTGGATCCGGCAGGGTTCAGCAAAAACGCTTCCGTTACTGATAATACAACCATCTGCATCCGTTATGAATGGATCCGGTTGTATTATCTTTAACATGGCCAAGACGGATCTGTCATGAACTCCATTGAAAGTCAATAGGGGACAAATCCGTTTTCTGTGTCAGAAGCGGATCTGTTCCCGTTGACTTGCATTGTGAGTCATGACGGATCCGTCTTGCTCTGCATCCCAGGACGGATAGAAAACTACAACATGTTGTGGTTTGCTCTCCGGTATGAGAGCGGAACGGAATTCATTTTGGAGCATTCCATTCTGTTCAGTTACGTTTTGTCCCCATTGACCGTTTTTTCCTGGTTTTGAGCCCATATGACGGATCTCAATACCGGAAAATATTAACGCTAGTGTGAAAGTAGCCTAATCCCCAATTTTATTTTCTTTGCAGTCTGCATTGGAGGTGTGGCTGAGTCCATTGCTCCTAACTAACCTGTCTGTCCAATAGGCTGTCCGCAAAAATGCAGATCCTTTTTTTTTGCGGGTTAGATGCAGACCTATTCACTTCTATGGGGCCCTTTTCTTCTGTTCTACCCCTCTGCAAAACAAATAAAAAATGTCCTATACTTGTCAGTGAAAATCAGGACATGGCCCTATTGAAGTCTTTGGGTCCACAAAAATACGGAAAGCAATACGATTTTTTTTTTTGCAGACATGCAAAAAAACGGATCCACTTTTTACAGACAGCATACGGCCCTCTGAATGAGCCCTAAGGCTGTAGCCTGCTCTCCGTGCATTTAATGGAGGCCATTTGGCACCAGGGGAGGTAAAATACAGAGTGTGCTCAGCATGCATGTGGAACCTGCATTCCCTGAATTTAATGGAGGCCATTGTGGCACCAGGGTAGGTAGTATTTAGTGTAGGTTCCTGTCCTAAAGAGATCGCCTTGACCCTGGCGGACAGGCACAAATAATTTTGTACAAAATATATTTGCCAAAAATCTCACGTTTAAAACATAGAATTTTACATTTTCTATAGTGACTATGGCACTATTGTATTTACTTTATTATATGTGTTTGCAGAGTGACGTTGCATTGTGTTTGTCTTTGCTTTTGTGCTTTCAGCCATGGCAACGTGCACCTGCGCACTGGGCTGTGCTGACTAATATTTTTTCCTTTGCATAACCAATGATTGCCTGATGATTGGCTGGAGGTGATAGCTGCATTTACATGCAGAAATGATCTCTTCTGTATGGGGATGGATGATCGCTACTGATTCGTTTGTCCCCATACAGCAGGGGCGTAGCTATAGGGGGTGCAGCGGTAGCAGTCGCTACCGGGCCCAGGAGCCTGAGGGGGTAAGACCCTTGTGCCGCATAAGAAGACACACAGAGCACTAAGGGAAGGGGGGCCCAAGCTGAACTCTTGCACCAGGGCCCATGAGCCTTTAGCTACGCCCCTGCCATACAGAATCACTATTTGCCAGCAACACATCCCAGTTTCCACAGGGCGGTGTGCTGCTGACAAACTATGAAGAAGTTGGCTTACATTTAGAAGCGGCGCTGGATGCGCAGAACTTATGGAGAGGCCTGATATGGGGGTTTATTAAGACTGGCATCTAAAACTTAATAAATGACCCCTTATGATTCTAAATGCTGCATAAACATACGATCACCAGTGAACCAAAGTTTGCTCATTCGATAGGTGACCAGTGGCGCCTTTATTGTGAATGAGCACTGATACCAATCCGCATCCCTGGTAACTGCTCAGACGTCAGACCACGTAAAAGGACCGTTACCGCATCTGCAGGGGGCCAAACTCATTACTGCTTAGAGCAAGTTTTTTTGCTGCTGTCACCTGACCCCCAGGACTCTTGGGGATACCCTTATATGTTCTATAAGGGTAGACAGACTTCAAAACAAGGGGGTGGCCCTGCTCAGGAGTCACCACTATCAGTCACAAAGGAAAGCCTCCAGTAAGAAGGGCTCTTGTTCTGGTAGACCTGATCCATCCATGGACGATGTGGAGATTATAATAAAGAACTAGCCATGTAGGCAAAACAATGTATGTATACCCCCCCCCAGGTATAATCAAAATGGACCAAAGTTAATCCAGGCCGGGGGTCTACACATTCCAAGCCCTCTCTGTAACCAGATTGTGGGCTATAAATGCTAGCTTGACTCCAAGGTCAACGGGGTCACATCTGGTTGGGGCATCACAGATCCAAGAGTGATTTTCAGGAATTTCCCCTATCTGTTTTCTTTTAATTTTCGGCAAGTTATTAATGAACATTTGGTCATAAACCATCTTGTAAAGCATGCCAGTCACGTGTCATAAAGATCATCCTCAAAAGTCTTCCTGACAACCCCCAAAAGTCCAGACCCCTTTTCTAATTAACGTAAATTGATGAATGTTCTGAGATAGTGTCATCTCAGTTTCCAGAAGGGAGGGGGGACGAGGGATTTGGAGGAGCTAAAATATGGAGCTCTGGGCCTGGCAGGTTATCACTTCTAGGGAGTCATCAACTACATGAGGGTGGTCATTCTGCAATTCTGGCAGCTCCCAGCCAACAAAGCTTTCCACGTCCAGCACGTAAGAGAGTTCTGTTTGTTTCTCCTTTTTATTTTATCAAACTGTTATATTTTTGCATTGTATATATCTGTGTCTGTTATTTCATGTCATCTTCTTATAACCATTCATGTACGCACTATTTTTATTTATATTAAACTTTCCATTTAATAAGAGCCGCCCTGCTGTTCTAAACGAACTTCATTTCCTTAGGAAGAGGCGTTACCTCAAGTACTAACATAATCCGTAAGTAACAGAGTATACAGGCACATGTACATTGATCTGAGTTAAGTAAAGGCCCTTTTACACGGGCCGATGTGTCTCTCTGCCCGAGCGCCGATCAGCGATATCGGCGCTCGGGCAGGGAGCCTTTACACGGCCCGATGAATTGAGCGCCGGGCCGCACGAGTGATCGCTGTATCGCTCGTGCGGCCCGGAAGCTCCATACTGTCAGGCGCACATCGCCTGTTTACACAGGCCGATGTGCGCCCGACAGATTGGATCTTTTGGTTTCTACAAAAGATCCAATCAGCCGACAAACGAGCGTTTATTAGGGCCTAATCGGCTGATTAGGGCCACTTTTACACGGGCCGATTATCGGCACTAGCGTTCCTAGGAACGATTTTTCGGCCGATAATCGGCCCGTGTAAAAGGACCTTAAGCAATAGGTCCTCGTCAACCTGATAAGACAAATGGTGGCAGCGTGAACTAGCAGGTAATTGGTGCCAGGAGGCCAGACAGAGAGAAGTCCAGAGGGACACAGTCGGCTCCTCTCACCAATCTGGGTCCATGATCCTGACAGACGACATGTTCTTTGCTGTAGTGAGACAACCCCTTTAACTACCAATTCATTGAAGACACACTTTGAGGGCAGATGTGCTCTTGAATCTTATACGATTCAAACAAAATAAGGGCTCGTGCCCACAAACTTGTGGCGGCCGTTTTGGCCATGGCCCATATTTTAAATGGGTCCACAATACGGGAGATATGGTGAGGTGCGGAACAGAAATACGGATCGGAACCCCACGGAAGCACTATATGGTGCTTCCGTGGGGTTTCTGTCCGTGCCTCCACACCCCAAAAAAGTAGTGCAAGCACTACTTTTTTGCTGTGTGGTCCGCCAAATGCGGATCGCAGACCCCATTCAAGTGAATGGGTCCGCCGTCCGCATGTGGCGGCCCCACGGTCGGTGCCCGTGCAGCACGGGCCTCGCTGCCACACATTCATGGGCATGAGTCCTTAGGCTGGGTTTACACAGGGCATTTTTTAGGCTTTTTCGTGTGTTCTGAGCCATCGGAAAAAAACTGCACGTGTTCTAACAAAAGTGGCTTTTAAACACTATGTACGTTATTTTCTGATGGCTCAATAATGCATCAGAAATGCCTGGGGTAAAATCCACCTTATGTGGCTTTATCCGTGAGAATAATCAGTTTAGACTTCAGCGTCAGAGGACGTGTAAAAGGTCCTTGTGTACTACCCCTTTAATTACCGTGCCATTTAAAACGCTCACCTCCAAGTCTCTTTGAGTCGGCTTCTCCTGTTGTTTATCTGCTTCATGCTGTAACATAATCTGCAATTGTTCCTCTGGAGTGATAGGCTTGCTTTCCGGATAGGTGGTGGTCTCTGTCTGCGGTACGTTCTCATCTACCGACATCGGTTCTAAAGTGCTGCACCCGGCTATTATCCAACTGTATAATCAAAAGCAATTATTTTCAGGCAATTAGAACTACAACACAATTTCAATGTACTTTTTTAATACTTTTAACCAGGTTTTATACCTCTGTAAGTTTACACAAAACTTTAAAATATAGATGTGTATAAAAAGCTTCCTTAGAAGCTCAGGACTTCTACGAGTGACAAGCTGTATTACCTATCAGTGTTATATTTGCCCCTGGGAGACGGTTTTGGCTTTTTGCATGAAACATCCTTTGAAGCTGAATCTCTTAGTTAAGGAAACTGACAGCTTGTTCCTATAAGCTATGTGTATGCAACGCAGGAAACCAGACATAGCAGCATGCACTGGAAATGTTCTTATCCAAAAAAATTTTATTTTATTTTTTTGTGTTACCAATTATGTCAATGGCAAATTGATCAATACAAGTTATCAAAAAGTATTAAAGGGAGTCTTTCACCTGTTTTTCACCTATATAACAGCACAGCCCCACAGAAGATTGCAGACACATCCCAGACATACCTGTGTGCACTGTGTGTCTGTATTACATGTCACATCCCAGACATACCTGTGTGCACTGTCTGTATTACATGTCACATCCCAGACATACCTGTGTGCACTGTGTGTGTATTACATGTCCCATCCCAGACATACCTGTGTGCACTGTGTGTCTGTATTACATGTCACATCCCAGACATTCCTGTGTGCACTGTGTGTGTGTATTACATGTCCCATCCCAGACATACCTGTGTGCACTGTGTGTGTGTATTACATGTCACATCCCAGACATACCTGTGTGCACTGTGTGTGTGTATTACATGTCACATCCCAGACATACCTGTGTGCACTGTGTGTCTGTATTACATGTCACATCCCAGACATACCTGTGTGCACTGTGTGTCTGTATTACATGTCACATCCCAGACATACCTGTGTGCACTGTGTGTGTATTACATGTCACATCCCAGACATACCTGTGTGCACTGTGTGTGTATTACATGTCACATCCCAGACATAACTGTGTGCACTGTGTGTGTGTATTACATGTCACATCCCAGACATACCTGTGTGCACTGTGTGTCTGTATTACATGTCACATCCCAGACATACCTGTGTGCACTGTGTGTCTGTATTACATGTCACATCCCAGACATACCTGTGTGCACTGTGTGTGTGTATTACATGTCACATCCCAGACATACCTGTGTGCACTGTGTCTGTATTACATGTCACATCCCAGACATACCTGTGTGCACTGTGTGTCTGTATTACATGTCACATCTCAGACATACCTGTGTGCACTGTGTGTGTGTATTACATGTCACATCCCAGACATACCTGTGTGCACTGTGTGTCTGTATTACATGTCACATCCCAGACATACCTGTGTGCACTGTGTGTGTATTACATGTCACATCCCAGACATACCTGTGTGCACTGTGTCTGTATTACATGTCACATCCCAGACATACCTGTGTGCACTGTGTGTCTGTATTACATGTCACATCCCAGACATACCTGTGTGCACTGTGTGTCTGTATTACATGTCCAGGAAAAGCACTTTTATTCTGCAGAAAACAGCTCCCAAGTGCCCAGCTGAAAGTGAAACTAAAAACTGCTTTCTCTCCTGACTCGATTTCTAACAGCTATATCTTCTGATATACTGATGTGACATGTAATACACACACAGTGCACACAGGTATGTCTGGGATGTGACATGTAATACACACACAGTGCACACAGGTATGTCTGGGATGTGACATGTAATACACACACAGTGCACACAGGTATGTCTGGGATGTGACATGTAATACAGACACACAGTGCACACAGGTATGTCTGGGATGTGACATATAATACAGACACACAGTGCACACAGGTATGTCTGGGATGTGACATGTAATACAGACACACAGTGCACACAGGTATGTCTGGGATGTGACATGTAATACACACACACAGTGCACACAGGTATGTCTGGGATGTGACATATAATACAGACACACAGTGCACACAGGTATGTCTGGGATGTGACATGTAATATAGACACACACAGTGCACACAGGTATGTCTGGGATGTGACATATAATACAGACACACAGTGCACACAGGTATGTCTGGGATGTGACATGTAATACACACACACAGTGCACACAGGTATGTCTGGGATATGACATGTAATACAGACACAGTGCACACAGGTATGTCTGGGATGTGACGTGTAATACAGACACACAGTGCACACAGGTATGTCTGGGATGTGACATATAATACAGACACACAGTGCACACAGGTATGTCTGGGATGTGACATGTAATACAGACACACAGTGCACACAGGTATGTCTGGGATGTGACATGTAATACACACACACAGTGCACACAGGTATGTCTGGGATATGACATGTAATACACACACACAGTGCACACAGGTATGTCTGGGATGTGACATGTAATACAGACACACAGTGCACACAGGTATGTCTGGGATGTGACATGTAATACACACACACAGTGCACACAGGTATGTCTGGGATGTGACATGTAATACACACACACAGTGCACACAGGTATGTCTGGGATGTGACATGTAATACACACACAGTGCACACAGGTATGTCTGGGATGTGACATGTAATACACACACACAGTGCACACAGGTATGTCTGGGATGTGTCTGCAATCTTCTGTGGGGCAGTGCCCTTAGTTATATTGGTGAAAAACAGGTGAAAGACTCCCTTTAAGGGAAGAGTTAAAGATGGAAAACAACTGGGTCCCAAAAATGCAACCAATAAAATATAAATTCCAATGTATGTGACACTTTGGTAAAGAGGCCAAGACCTATGCCTTCACACCAGCAATATAGTGAATGGCAGAGAGAAAATGGACTATTTTCACCATTTTCAGTTATTGAAGTAACACCCTCACGTCCTGCTGACTTGGCTTACCCTGTGATTCCATGGTGCTCTCAGTTATGAGCTGCAAATTTTGCATCCATTATACAGATGCTAAAAAGGAGGACTTTCAGGACTTTGTGAAACTGGCCAATGTAGCAGCAAATATTACTATGGTTGTTGCAGGGTTAAATATTTTAAAGAGGACCTGTCCCCTCTCCTGACATGAATGTTTTAATATCTTCATGCATTCCGCGTGTAATAACAATTTTGGAGCATCTATTCTTATGACTCTATGTTGTGCCATTCCTTTATTATTCCTACTAGAAGTTATGAATGAATTGCTATTAGCCTTCAGTAAGGGTACAGAGGGGAGGTAACCAGTTGGGGGTGTGTACATGCACAGACTCACTCTATCCAATCAGTTCTGCCATGTTCAGACTGTGCAGGTACACACCCCCAACTGGTTACCTCCCCTCTGTACCCTTACTGCAGACTGCTAGCAATTCATTCATAACTTCTAGTAGGAATAATAAAGGAATGGCACAACATAGAGCCATAAGAATAGATGCTCCAGAATTGTTATTACATAGGGAATGAATGAAGCTAATAAAACAGACATGTCAGGAGCGGTGAAAGGTCCTCTTTAAGAGGTTGTTTGCCCTTGACAATCACTATATATTAGGGTACAACCACATAAAGCAGCCGTACTGCGAGCTCTAGTTAAATGCTATGTAGACCTTTGAGGGTGATTTTTTTAATTATTGCATTGTACTCATTTTGAGCTAAAAATCATTTGTTAAATTGGTGTTTATTAAACATTTAAAACCCCTGTCTCTGTGCAGACTTGAGTTTCTCCAGTAGCAGGACCTGAATTTTCACTCTGTTCAGTCAGGCAGCTCAGCTGACGGCTCCTTATCTCTGATCTCCTGACTTCATAAACACCCATTATAGCTCAGTTCTTATCTTACTGATATCAAAAATAAAAATACAGCCACAAAATGGGATATTTTTAAAAGCATCCTAATATCTAATTGTGAGAGGTACATACCTTATGGGAATAAAAGGTTAAGGAACAAGAAAAAAACAATGTGGATAAACAGAACTGTAAAGAAAGCAATAAATGATAAACAGAAAGCATTTAAATCACTAAAACAGGAGGGGAGCGAGGAAGCATTGAAAAACTACAAGGAAAAAAATAGAATATGTAAAAGACAAATAAAAACAGCCAAACTAGAGACCGAGAGATTAATCGCCAAAGAAAGTAAAACTAACCCTAAAATGTTCTTTAATTATATAAATGGTAAAAAGTATAAACCTGAAGGTGTTGGCCCCTTACAGAGTAATGAGGGGGGAGTTGCAGAGAGCGATGAGGAGAAAGCGAAGCTACTAAATATCTTTTTCTCCACTGTATTCACTGAGGAAAATGAACTGTCAGATGAAATGCAGAATATAAAAGTAAATTCCCCATTAAAAGTGCCCTGTCTGACCCAGGAAGAAGTAGAGCTACGTCTTAAAAAGATTAAAATAGACAAATCGCCAGGACCGGATGGCATACACCCCCGTATCCTAAGAGAATTAAGTAATGTCATCGCTAGACCCTTATTTCTGATATTTAAGGACTCTATACTGACAGGGAGTGTTCCACAGGATTGGCGCATAGCAAATGTGGTGCCAATATTCAAAAAGGGTCCAAAAACAGAGCCTGGGAACTATAGGCCGGTAAGTTTAACATCTGTCGTGGGTAAACTGTTTGAGGGTTTTCTAAGAGATGCTATCTTGGAGTACCTCAATGAAAATAAGCAAATTACTCCATATCAGCATGGCTTCATGAGGGATCGGTCATGTCAAACCAATTTAATCAGTTTCTATGAGGAGGTAAGTTCTAGACTGGACCGCAGCGAATCAATGGATGTCGTATATCTGGACTTCTCCAAAGCATTTGACACTGTACCACATAAAAGGTTAGTATATAAGATGAGAATGCTTGGCCTGGGAGAAAATGTCTGTATCTGGGTAAGTAACTGGCTCAGTGATAGAAAACAGAGGGTGGTTATTAACGGCACATTCTCAGATTGGGTCACTGTCACTAGTGGGGTACCACAGGGGTCAGTATTGGGCCCTATTCTCTTCAATATATTTATTAATGATCTTGTAGAAGGCTTGCACAGTAAAATATCAATTTTTGCAGATGACACTAAACTGTGTAAAGTAATTAACACAGAAGAGGACAGTACACTGCTACAGATGGATCTGGATAGACTGGAGGCTTGGGCAGAGAAGTGGCAGATGAGGTTTAACACTGACAAATGTAAAGTTATGCATATGGGAAGGAATAATGCAAGTCACCAGTACATACTAAATGGTAAAATATTGGGTAACTCTGACATAGAAAAGGACCTAGGAATTTTAGTGAACAGAAATCTAAGCTGCAGAAACCAATGTCAGACAGCTGCTGCCAAGGCCAATAAGATAATGGGCTGCATCAAAAGAGGCATAGATGCCCGTGATGAGAACATAGTCCTGCCACTTTACAAATCACTAGTCAGACCACACATGGAGGACTGTGTACAGTTCTGGGCTCCTGTGAACAAGGCAGACATAGCAGAGCTGGAGAGGGTTCAGAGGAGGGCAACTAAAGTAATAACTGGAATGGGTGGACTACAGTACCCAGAAAGATTATCAAAATTAGGGTTATTCACTTTAGAAAAAAGACGACTGAGGGGAGATCTAATAACTATGTATAAATATATCAGAGGTCAGTACAGAGATCTCTCCCACGATCTATTTATCCCCAGGACTGTGACTGTGACGAGGGGCCATCCTCTGCGTCTGGAGGAAAGAAGGTTTGTACACAAACATAGAAGAGGATTCTTTACGGTAAGAGCAGTGAGACTATGGAACTCTCTGCCTGAGGAGGTGGTGATGGTAAGTTCACTAAAAGAGTTCAAGAGGGGCCTGGATGTATTTTTGGAGGGTAATAATCTTACAGGTTATAGTTACTAGAGAGGGGTCGTTGATCCAGGGAGTTATTCTGATTGCCTGATTGGAGTCGGGAAGGAATTTTTTTCCCTAAAGTGGGGAAAACTGGCTTCTACCTCACAGGGTTTTTTTGCCTTCCTCTGGATCAACTTGTAGGAAAACAGGCCGAACTGGATGGACAGATGTCTTTTTTCGGCCTTATAAACTATGTTACTATGTTACTAACTATGATAAGAATGTGGCGTAAATAAGTGTTTATGACCTTTTAATAATTTAGAGATAAGGGTTATTAGATGACCGGCACAAAGTGAAAGTAAAAATTACGATTCACACAGCTACACAGTTACGCTTTGTGACAGAACTCCTCAATATTTTTAATAAAGGCCAACTGAAAAAATGATTTTTAGCGTAAAATGCAATGATAAAAAAATTGCCCCTGAAAGTGTACATAGCCTTTAAACTAATGAAGACTGCACTATTGGTCTTTATTGTGAATGGCTTTGTCGTACTGTGGCTGCTGCGAGGCCATTAACAATAGAGACCGACCCTTATAAGTTTAACAGGAGCTACGACCACGTAGTGCTCGACCCCAGGGTGCCTGCGTGGTAGCTGCGTCCCAATTGTGCAATGTCCCTTGACAGTAATCTTAAGGATTTCCAACTGGTGTCACCTCAAGTGATCAGCTGTAATCTGTGGACAAATCCTGCAGCAAATGGTTAATTTCCCTGCAGCGCCTCCAGAGGAGAAATTAAGCATTACACAATTCTCATTAAAGCATGGGTAATGCCTGGATGTATTGAGTCCTCCAGAGCAGGAGAAACTCTTTAACTTTCTGCAAATACAGTAGATAAGTTTTTAAAACCAGACAGCCCAGTAACACTATGTTCTGCGGAGAACTGATTTATTATTTATACTTAGGATTTATTTGGGTATGCATATGAGTATTTTTTATTATATGATTTTATTTTTTTTTTTTTTTGTCTTAGTTGCAAGAAGAAGAAGAAAGATTTTATGACATTTATTTCAGTTTGATGGATGATTGCAGGAGTCTAATAAAATACAGCTTTACAAGCAATGGTGTGGATTGGATTTGCAGAAACAAATTCAAATGATCAGTCTCAGGAGGGAAGACGGAGGTGTGTGTAAGAAAGATTTTGGCTCAGGGCAAACTTTTTGTTTCTTTCAATTATTCCTCATGTGGCAGATCAGCGAGAATGTACGGTATTTGAGGAAACACTTATAAAACATTCATTCACTTTTCTCCCAGATAATGTCATAGATCTCTGTAGGAAACACTACCAGAAGGATATGGTTAACTCTTTCCAAGTAATATCAAAGTGTACTGAGAACTTAAGGTCAGTTCATCCTGAGGCAAGGAAATCATCTCAAACTTGACATGCGCAATGCTAGGATCAGAACAAGGACTTGGCTGTATTATAGGGGTTGTCTCACTTCTGCATGATGTAGATAAAGTTAAAGGGGTTTTCCAGGATTTTACTACTGATGACCTATCCTTAGGATAGGTCATCAGTATCTGATCAGTGGGGGTCCGACACCCGGGACCCCCGCCGATCAGCTGTTTGAGAAGGTACCAACGTTCCCGTGAGTGCCAAGGCCTTCTCGCAGCTCACCAAGTACAGCACCGTACATTGTATAGTGGTTGTGCTTGGTATCGCGCTTGTGATCAGTGGAGGTCCCAGCGGTCGGACCCCCAGTGATCAGCTACCTATCGCCTATCCTGTGGATAGGGCATAACTTAAGAACTTTAACTGTGTATATTAGGCACACTAAGGATTCATTAACTGGATTTACTAAACTGCTCATAATAAATGGCACTGATCCTACTAACTCCGCGTGTACAATGGATTGATGCAACAACGTAAAGGATACACGGCATGACTCTGTC
Organism: Rhinella marina; assembly: GCA_900303285.1. Taxonomy (NCBI): domain Eukaryota; kingdom Metazoa; phylum Chordata; class Amphibia; order Anura; family Bufonidae; genus Rhinella; species Rhinella marina. Next base: position 1,787,037 of record ONZH01001400.1, on the reverse strand, counting down.
TCTAGGTGACATCTTTGCTGTGCTCGGTCTTGGAGATGGGATCTTTTTTGATATCTCTGCAAGCTTCAGGTCACGTGCTGCCGGTGAGAAGTTATTGGCGATGGAGTTACTGGGATTGCGGTGATAACGCTGTTCTTTGAATGGTGCAGCCAGGGTCCATGATCTGTTTTGCATCAGTGGGGGGTAATTACTGTGCAAAAGAACAAGCTAAAAAACATAAAATAATAGAATGGTATGAGATGGGTATTGGTATTTTCTTCACCAGTAGTGAAAACAATGATCTAACATTACTACTTTTAAGCATACATAAAAGATTGTAACAGAGAACATATCTGAGATGACTTTGTGACAGAAGGAATACAACATGGCACATTGATTGCTTTCAGATCTACAGTTGCCAATTGAAATTGCTAAAGAGATTTTCAAGCCCTCACACAACTCCGTAGAAAGAAAAATAAAAAGTTACAGGTTTTAAAAAAATATTTTTTCTTAAAAAGGGTTTTATTTTTTTTAGTAAAACGTAAATAAATAAATAAAGTTATTGTGTTATTTATGCCGAAAAATGAACGCCGCTAAATTTATAACATAGCAACTCTTTTTCTATCCCCCCCTCCCAGAAAGAATTAATAAAAGTTAATCATTAAGTTATGTGTACCCCAAAATGGCACCATTAAAAACTAAAACTTGTCCCACAAAAAACAAGCCCTCATACAGCTACATGGATGGAAAAATAAAAAAGTTATAGCTCTTTGAAGGCAACAATGGAAAACATTTTTTTTTTAATGTTTGGTCAGTAAGGCCCAAAACAGGCTGGTCATTAAGGGGTTAATAAAGAACTATAGAAAAATTATTTTTAGCCCAAAATTAGTAAAATGCAATGAAAAAAACTGCCCCCAAAGGTGTCCATAGTTTTTAAGCCTAAATCTATATGTTTTTTTAATTTAAAAAACAGATGCAAGCTTATGCCTTTAGCACATAGGTCAATAAGAATTAGATGGAAGCATTAAAGGGGTTGTCCCACGTAATATATTCTACAGTTTTCAAACCAGCAGCTGGATCTGAATACTTTTGTAATTGAATGTAATTAAAAATTTAGTATAACCACTGAGTTATTCAATAAAATATATCTGTATAGCGCCATCTGCTGTTTGTTTTTTTTTCTTATTTCTATGTCTGACTCGCTGAGATGGCCGCACATGCTCAGTTTCATCCTTCAACTGCCTTCTGAGTTGTGATAAGGAGAGCTGAGACACGCCTCCTGAGCGGTGATAGGCAGAGCATGGACACACCCCCTGAGCTGCAGCAGAAAAAACACTCCCCTTGAGCTGTCAGCTTGATATAAATCTAGCAGAGCAATGCATGGGGAGATCTCTGGATCCATGTGAGGTACATGGCTGGTTGTTGTTAGAAAGAAATTGTCATGTACTATGTGATTTGTGATTTTCATTTGGGATAACCCCTTTAATATTACATACTTTTGTCTACATCTGTAGCGTATAAATTGAACGTACAGTACTGTGCAAAAGTTTTAGGCAGATGTTGGGGGGAAAAATGCTGCAAAATAAGAATGCATTCAATAATACCAGTGTTAATGGTTTAAATTTATTCTGCTGCAGGACAACGACCCCAAACATACAGCCAATGTCATTAACAACTATCATCAGTGTAAAGAAGAACATAGAGGCACATTTATTAAGACTGGTGTTTTAGACGCCAGTTTTAATAAAGCCCCAATCGCTGGGGGTGGATCACCGAAGTTATGAAGAGGCGCAGGCCTCTACATAACTTCAGCACATCCAGAGCTGATTCTAAATGTAGGACAGCTTCCTTGCTGTATTACATTTAGACCATTTTCTACACCTTGACCAGGCATAGAAAACGAGGAATGAGGCAGGCCTGCCGGGCCATCCCCTTCCCCGCCCAAGCCACACCCCCTTTTTTTAGACCTGGCGTGAGCAGGGAAGAAGTCGCAGATTCTGATGCACCATGGCATGCTACAGAATCTGCGCCAGATACACGCCACAAAAGTAGCATATATCTGGCTGTGAATGACCCCCCCATAGAGTCTTGGAAGTGATGATGTGGCCCCCACAGAGCCCCGATCTCAACATCATTAAGTTTGTCTGGGATTAGATAAAGAGACAAAAGGATCTGATCAAGCGTACATCCACAGAAGATCTGTGTTGCATATCTGGTCATAAATGACCCCCATAAAGTCTTGGAAGTGATGATATGGCCCTCACAGAGACCCAATCTCAACATCATTGAGTCTGTCTGGGATTAGATACGGAGAAAGAAGGATCTGAGCAAGCCTACATCCACAGAAGATCTGTGACATATATCTGGTCATAAATGACCCCCATAAAGTCTTGGAAGTGATGATATGGCCCTGACAGAGACCCGATCTCAACATCATTGAGTCTGTCTGGGATTAGATAAGGAGAAACAAGGATCTGAGCAAGCCTACATCCACAGAAGATCTGTGGTTACTTCTCCAAGATGTTTGGAACAACCTCCCCGCTGAGTTCCTTCAAAAATTGTGTGCAAATGTACCTAGAAGAACTGATGCTGAAGGCATAGGGTGGTCACACCAAATACAGACTGGATTTAGATTTCTCTTCTTCATTCACTCTGCATTTTGTTAATTGATAAAAAATAAAATATTAACACTTCTATTTTTGAAAGCATTCTTACTTTGCTGTATTTTTCTCACACCTGCCTAAAATTTTGCACAGTACTGTACATGCTAAGGGTAGGTGAGCAGGGCCTCGTCTACGTGTGCTGTTAATCCCACATGGGCCACACAAGGCACGGTACCCATTTCTGTGTAATCTTTTTATCAGGTATCAGAAGGTAGGAGAGTATTGATCAAAGCGTTACATTCTGAAGTCAGCGCAGCACACACCACACGGGCTAAGACACGCTTGATCTGTAGAATGCAATACGGTTTACTTCTTCCTTTGATTAAACTTCCTACAGTCCTCTCATTATCCCCCAGAGACCAATTTGGAGAAAACTTGCTTTCAACTCCCATACCATAGATCATCCTGCTGTACAATTGGAGTGTTAAAGATAAGCATTTAAGAGCAAACAAGCTGTTCCCTTATTTTATTAATAGCAGCAATAAGTATCGGAGAGTGTATAAGACGAGAGAGGATCCTGGCTTTGAAGACATCTCTAAGAAAGTCCTGTGTTATATAAATGAAATTTTTGCTCTGAGGCAAAGGAAAAACTAAATCACTGGTTTCTCTTTCTCGTGTGTGTGTGGGAGTTGGGTTCTGTCGGGAAAGATTCATATAATTTAATATCAAGGGATTGGCGTCTGCACATGTAGAAGCAAGCAGGAAGATGCAAAGTTTAGTTTTAGCTGCTCATGTTTGCCCTGATTTATTGTGTATAGTGTATAAGGTAAATCTTCTTATAGAGGACCTGTCCCCTTTCCTGGCATATTTGATTTAGTAAATGCTTGCATTCCTCATGTAATAACAATTCTGGAACATCTATTCTTCAGAATTCCTGTTGTGCCCTTCTATTATTCCTACTAGAAATTCATGAAGGCATTTCCATGAGTCTACAATAAAAGTATACCTATGTGATGACCTTTGCTTAGAATGTACTTAAAGGGAGTCTGTCACCTCATTTTCACCAATATAACTAACAGCACTGCCTAACAGAAGATTGCATACACATCCCAAACATACCTGTGTGTACTTTGTATCTTTATTCCATGTCCAGGAAAAGCACTTTTATTCTGCTGGAAAACAGCTCCCAAGTGCCCAGTTGAAAGGATATAATGCTATGATTCTGGTATTGTTTGAAAAGTTGGAATGTCAGCTTTCAAACAAGGTCAGAACCATTTTTCCAAGATATGAGCAGCTGAAGCAGCCCCACCCTCTTCAGTCTGGTTTGCTTTGGGCACTTGGAGCAGCAGAGCTGGGCAGTGGGCACTTGTGGGCTGTTTTCCAGCAGAATAAAAGTGCTTTTCCTGGACATCGCTGTCAGTGCTTTTCCTGACAGCGGCATAATATTGATGACCTATCCTCATTGATAGGTCATCAATATCAGATTGGCGGGGTGGTCCAACTCCCAGCAACCCCGTCAATCAGCTGTTTGAAGGAATCATGGTGCTCGTGCTACCACTGCAATATTTACCTACACAACATCTCCAGTGTCATGACAAGTGCTAGTCCCATTCAACTGAAAGGAATGAGTAGTTGTACAATGTATTGAAAAAGTATTCATACCCCTTGAACTTTTCCATGATTTTTTCATGTTACACCTACAAACTTAAATGTATTTTATTGGGATTTTATGTGATAGACCAACCCAAAGTAGCAAGTATGTGTGAAGTGGAAAAAAATTATACATGGTTTTCAAAATGTTTAATAAATAAAAATCTGGAAAGTGTGGGGTGCATTTGTATTCAGCCTCCTGTACTCCAATGCCCCTAAATAAAATCCAGTGTGACCCGTAGCCTTCAAAAGTCACCTAATTAGTAGATCCACCTGTGTGTAATTCTCAGTATAACTACAGCTGTTCTGTGAAGGCCTCAGAGGTTTGTTAGAGAACATTAGTGATCAAAAAGCATCATGAAAACCAAGGAACACACCAGACAGGTCAGGGATAAAGTTGTGGAGACGTGTAAAAGCAGGGTAAGGTTATAAAAAAATATCTCAAGCTCTGAACATCTCACGGAAATGATGTGGAAAAGTTCAAGGGGTATGAATACTTTTTCATGGCACTGTAATTACAATGCAGTACTGATATAATGGACACAATGCACAGGCAGATAAAAAAGGGCACAGCACGTGCACCGCCACTCCTTCAAACAGCTGATTGGTGGTGGATCAGGGCATCTGACCCAATCTGATATTGAAGACCCATCCAGAGGATAGGTCATCAATATTATACCACTGCACAACACCTTTAAATTGCCTGTTATACAGACAGTACTGTGTGTATATACTGTAGTTCACACCTGCCTGACAGTTATATTGTTTGCAAGCCGTTTCCAATAGCTGGAACTAGTGAGATGGTTCTCTTTCTTGGGAGATATCTCTTGGCATATTGTTTTGCCATGGGTCATTGCCAATAAGTCTCCATACCATGGAGTATTTCCAGTAAGTCTCCATACTGGGCTGGTCTCTTTAAGGAGATTCAGTAACCTGCCTACGTTGCTTCCAAGGCATCGCACTCAGCTGTCAGGGGCCACGGCAGTCGTAACCCATACTATTAAAATTGATGACCTATCCTGATCTAGATTAAAGCGACCCTCTAGGTCCTGGACAAAAAAATCATTTTAACTATGGGGGGTGAATAAAACACTTACAGTACCTCATGCCCCCTCATCTTTTCAGCTGCAGATTCACTGATACCTGGGCTTCTGTCATCCAAGATGGCCGCACTGCTTTTTAGACTACCTGATGCACACCATGCATTTGATAGTCTAAGGCAGGTATGTTCAACTTCGGATTGGCAAACACCGCCCATGTGGGCAGCGCCGAGGGCAGCAAGAAATACCTTAGACAAGGGATGGCATTAGGGCATGCTGGGAATTGTAGTTTTGCAACAGCTGGAGGGCCACAGTGAGCAATCCTGCCTTAGACCAGGGATGCCCAACTTGCGGCCCTCCAGCTGTTGCAAAACTACAACTTCCAGCATGCCTGGACACCCTACAGCTATCAGCCTACAGCATGGCGGGAGTTGCAGTTTTACAACAGCTGGAGGGCGGCAAGTTGGGCATCCCTGGTCTAAGGCAGGAATGCTCACTGTAGCCCTCCAGCTGTTGCAAAACTACAATTCCCAGCATGCCCTAATGGCATCCCTTGTCTAAGGTATTTCTTGCTGCCCACATGGGCGGTGTTTGCCAATCTGAGGGCAGGACTAGACAGCAGGAAGTGTCATGGACTACCAAATGCACAAGAGCCTGGGAATTGATGGATCTGCACCAGGTAAGTGTTCTGTGCGTTTAGAAGTTAAAGGGGTACTCTCATCTTGGACAATGGGGGCATATCCCTAGGACCCGCTGGGACCCGCATCTATATCCAAAACGGAGCCCCGCAAGGTGGTGTCTGAAGGACTCCAGTCCGGCCACCACCAAGCCGGCCCCCCATAGAAATGAATGGGAGCGTACCAGGCATGCACAGCCCCCGCTCCAATTCATTTCTATGGAGCCGATGGAAATAGCCGAGCCAGCGCTCGGCTATTTTCGCCGGCCCCATAGAAAATGAATGGATGCACAGTGCGCCCTCCTTCACTTTCGGGGCTCCGCTGGGACCCGCACCTATAAGAGAATGGGGGCATATCCTAGTGATATATCCCCATTGTCACAGATGACACAAACCCACGCTTTCACTCGTCTTCATCTTCTTGATCCTGTTTGCCTGCACCTTCCTTATGGGATTTTCTTCTAGCACTGTGCTAACTCCAGCTGTCTTGACATTTCTAGGCATGCCGCTGACACCTTCCCTTGAGAACAGCTTAGGATATTCTGCGATGGCACCGCTATTAAGTTTCCATCTCTGCCAACAGCTCCTGTAATGCATTAATGATATCTATCAGCCGCTATCCTGAGTGCTGTTGTGCTGGAGAACAATAGCTTTTCACATTGCTTTACTAGGTGAATAATCATCTCTTCAGCCTCGATGAATAATTTAGTGCATTAGTTTAATTCGCTTATAGGAGAGCTGTGCAGTGTTCCCCTCCTTCCAGCAATCAAGGCCATTGTTTAAAACTCACAGGTTTTGGTGGAAATGAGGTGCCTGAGTCTGACGGTAACATATCTGCAGATGTAGCAGTGCTGGATTTTCAATGAGTTTGTCTTAGGGGAAATTAATCAAAAGTGCTGCAAAAGAAAGATGGAGGGGGGTGCCCGTAGGAACCCTCAGTACCTGCTGTCATTTTTCAAGGAGCCTCAGAAAAATAAGATCTTGAAGATCTGCAGAATTATAATATGTCATGCCTAGTTGAACTGAATACTATCACAGTACGCTTCCTCCAGATGTGCCATACCAGAGACTGTGCCACAGTTTATCCAGTCAGTGTTTAGTCAGTAATTTCTATCACTGATTGTGAGCCAAAACCAGGAGTGGAGCATACACAGAGATCAGGTAAAATGAAGAATTTGCACTATCCTCAGGACACCAATTGAGGGTTTTGCCACGTGGTACCCCTAGATGTGCTGCGGCCTCCTTACAGTACATCAGACACAGTGCCGCACACTGTATAGTGGTTGTGCTTGGTATTGCAGCCCAGGCCCCTTCACTTGAATGGAACTGAATTGCACATAGGCCATTTGGCCAATGAACAACAATTCACTGGTCTACGACTGGAGCGCCTTTGGCTCTTCAAACAGTAGATTGGTGGAGGTGACAGGAGTCAGACCCCCCCCACACACACACTAATCTGATATTGATAGCTCATCGACATTGTACTCCCAGAAAACCTCTTTAAGAGCCCTTGCACATGACCGTATGCGCTCCGAGACATACGGTCCGTGAGCAGGCCATATGTCCCGAAACGGCATTGATCGTATGCACGGGAGCGCACAGGATCATAGATGACAATGATATCGTGCACATGAGGCCGCCCACAGGACTATTGTCCCGCACTAATACGATCTTGTGAGTGCCGGACAATAGTCGTGTTGCGGCCCGACGTGCACACCATCATTGTAATCAATGATGCTGTACGCTCCAGTGCACACGATCGATGCCGCTCACAGACCATATGTCTCGGAGGGTATGCAAGGGCCCTAAGACTATGGGGAAAGCTGTCAATACACATTAAATGTACACTGGTGGGACCAGATGACCACCTAATGTGCATGGAGGCTTTTCTACTGCCCAGTGACAGTAGGTGTTGGGGAAGAGAAGGACTTACCTGTTGGATTCCAACTTGTCCGATACTTTTGTTTCTGGGAGATAAGGCACCGTCAGAGTTGTCTTGAAGCGACTTACTTGACTCTCTCTCTCTTAATGAGAACGCATGTATGTCTGCCGAGCTGAGCATGCATGCGTAAGGGGGGGCAGCAGAAGTAGCTCCTTAGTCATTGACAACTATCTAATGTATATGGGTCTTCTTCACGTGCAGGAGGTAACGATGAATGACCTACACATTTTTTTCTTAATCTGGCAGAACCTTAGCAGTGGAACAGAGTTGGGGTGGAACATCTCCACCCAGAGAGTCCCCCACTGGTGCCAGCTGGGCACTATAAAAATTTTGAGGAAAAGTGGCACAGCTGCAACAAAAACTAAAATTTGGACTAAAAAACTGAGTCTCGTCTTTTTAACTTTCATTACATTTTCTTGCCCTACAAAAATGTTTTCCCTAGGTCTTCTTAAAGGGGTTGTCCACGATTAAAAATCTGGGACAAACCCCCAAATGGTCTAAGATAAAAGATGGTGTTATACTGCACTTACATTTCTCTCCAGCACCGCTTTCTGTGCTCCCGCTCCAGCCTCCTGCTGCTGCTTGTCTACGGCTGAGGACAGTGATTGGCTGCAGCAGTCACATGCCATATATACAGCGATTGGCTGCAGCAGTCACATGCCATATAGACAGCGATTGGCTGCAGTTTGCAAACGAACAGTGGCAGAAGGTTGGGATGGCAGCACACAGGAGAAAAAGGGAAGTATAACATTGTTTTTATTGTAAAATTTTCAGGGACTTGTCCAAAATTTTTAATTATCTTGCACGCCCCTTTAACCATTTTGGTGTAAGCTGCTGATGGCCAAGACTTCACGTTCAGCTTTCCAAAGCCATCATTAATCCTATTCGGGAGGCTGTATAGAGTGCACTCTTATTGCCCAATACATTAAACCCACACCTCTGCATCCAGTGTAGTGTATGGTGCAGGTTACAGCAGCGCTGCTCCCACTGAAGTGAATGGAAGCAGTGCTGCAATAACCAGCTCTGTCCACTACACAATGGACAGCGCTGTGGAGTTCCATCACCGACTTCCAGCATCGGAGCTACATTGGAACAGGTGATCTGCAGGAGTGAAGGGTAGGGTAGGCCATCAATAGTAACATTCTCAAATACCCCTCTAATGGTAACATCCCAACCCCACTAGTTGTACCGCTCCCCCTTCCAGCATACCTGATACAGCTCTGAAGGTTCTCGTATCGGGGCTGCGGGCAGAGGAGGTAATCCTGGCAATCCCCTGGAATGGCTCATGTTGTGTTCAGAGTCCACCTTGGACTAAAAAAAATAATGCAATTAGTAAATGGCATGTGTCATCACCTATTAAAGGGACACTTTCATTAATAAGGGGTAATTCTTTAAAATCAATATTGATAGAACAGGCTTTTGGCTGGATTTCTTTTAGATTTTAGAAGTACTGTGACATTAAAAATGAAATACAAAATATTGTCGTACTAGAGCATCTGACACAAATGATAAAACCTGCTATATAGATGGGTAATCCATTGTCAGTTTACTGCTGCTGTGAGGGGAAGGTGTTATCTGAAGGGTAATCCTCCTAATAAACGTAGATGTAGAATTGGGATAACAGCATGGCAGCTCTACTGTTCTCTTGATGAGCCTAGATAAAGATGCCTGACTGATTCACAGTGATGGTCTGACTGATAGAGTTACGGCTGTATTACACCAACAGATTATCTGACAGATACAGTATTCTGACCTATCATTGGTCAGACGGCCATTTACACACACAGATCTTTTGTTATACACATTAACTATTTGTCTCGTTGGACAGAAATTGGAAATCCTGCAGTTTCTGTAGAGATCACCTTTCATTTTATTGTCCTCACAGGCAGGATTACAATGATAGAAAGAAAGAAAGTCCACAAGATGGTTGAACCCCTAATCATGTATATGAAATAAAATAGATAGATAGATAGATAGATAGATAGATAGATAGATAGATAGATAGATAGATAGATAGATAGACACTGTATATAGAAGATACAGTATATATAGAATCTATAGCAAGAAGATAGCTGGATGAGAGAGAAGAGAAAGAAAGAAAGAAAGAAAGAAAGAAAGAAAGAAAGAAAGAAAGAAAGAAAGAAAGAAAGAAAGAAAGAAAGAAAGAAAGAAAGAAAGAAAGAAAGAAAGAAAGAAAGAAAGAAAGAAAGAAAGAAAGAAAGAAAGAAAGAAAGAAAGAAAGAAAGAAAGAAAGAAAGAAAGTCCACAAGATGGTTGAGCCCCTAATCATGTATATGAAATAAAATAGATAGATAGATAGATAATAGATAGATAGATAAAACAAGATGGCTGCTCCATAATCATGTACAGGAATAATAACAGGAAAAATAAATACAGATTAAAAAATGTATGTTCTGGTTTTAATAATATAAGTGACATATTCCTGTAAAGGTAAAATCACCAACTTATGAAACAAAATAAAATAACATTTGTTTCCAAAAAGGCTAAACCTTTCTAAGAAGCAGAAACATAAAAACATAATGAAAGCCATAACTAAAAAGGAAAAAATCTTTTTTTTCCCTGTGATTTCATTATAGAAATGATATTATATAGCCCGAAAAAGCTTAAAGCCCTAACGTACCAATAAATTGATTAAAACTGATTTCAATATCTTATAGGTTTCTCTTTCACAGCGAAATGCAGTATGATACGTCATCCATTCAAAAGACGTAATACATCGAGGGGCTCCACATCTCTTCAAGGGCAAATAAAATCCTAAGGGTCCATTCAGACGTCCGCATCCATTCTTCAATACGTATGTGCTGTCCGCATCCGCACTTCCGTTCCACGGCCCCGCAAAATAATAGAACATGTCCTATTCTTGTCCGCAGCCACAGACAAAAAAAAAGTATTTCTATTACAGAACAAGCCATGTGCGGTCCGCAAAATGCATAACGCACATGGCCAGTGCACGTGTTTTGCGGATCCGCAATTTGCAGACATGTGAATGGACCCTAAGAAAGAACCCATACTTCCATCTTGTTTTAAGTGTGCTACATGCTATACTGTTCCAGCCTCAAATTTTAAAGATGAGAAAGAGATCTGAATGGTTCCTTCCTTTATACGTTTTTCACTGAAGCCCCATTCACTTCTATGGGACCAGGGCTGCGTGAAAAACGCAGAATATAGAAGATGCTGCTTTTTCACACAACGCAGAACTGATGCGTGAAAAAAAACGCTCATGTACACAGACCTATTGAAATGAATAGGTCAGGATTCAGTGCGGGTGCAATGTGTTCACGTCATGCATTGCACCCGCGCAGAAAACTTGCTCGTTCGAAAGGGGTCTAATGTTAAAGAGTCTGCGGACAAGCTGGAACTTTTGTCCACATTTTTTGGGAGTGTCCTTTAGGGCCTGATGAAAGTCCTCTTCTCACCCCTATTCCAACACTTCTGAGTTTAGCTTACTTCGACTGGGCATGGATTCCTTTTCACGGGCGTGTTCAGTCCAGGGAAACACACTCCATGTGCCGAACACTGCTGCACTGACCTGAAGTCATAGCATTGTTATAATTTATGATGCTTTGAGTTCCTGCCTGACCGTGAATGTTCTGTGCCGTACTCACTGCATTATGTGAGTACAGTACAGTAGACCCACGATCCAGCAGGAATTCATAGCGTCATGAATCATTATGATGCTGTGAATTCAGGTCAGAGGAGCAGTGTTCGGGCCGGGAAATGCAGACGTCACATGGACCTTGCCTCCCGGACTGAACACGCTCGTGTGAAATAAACCTTTGAGAAGAAATCTATGCCCAGTCAAAGTAAGCTAAGCTCATGTGTCTTGGAATATGGGATGAGAAGGGGGCTTGCATCGCTTGCCTAAATGTAGACAATAAAGGCCATTCCCAAAAAATCTGGAGAAAGGCTTTAGCCTGTCCGCAGCCTCCCTAACATCTATCGGTAGTATTGGGGAACATCTCTGCCAGCATGTACGTTGGCATGCTTCATGGTGATTGACACAAGCAGAACTCCAATAGCGTTGTTGTTTGCCAGACTTTAAAGAGCCTATGATACCTAGCGTACTGCCTGGCAGGGTTGATCATGGTGACTAAAATGAGAGCTTCCTCATTGCAATCGGTATTATCCATGTAAACAAGTTCTTATTTTTAGTTATATGGAAATAAGGTCATCAGAGCACCATGGGATCAGCGCTTCACCTCCGTCTCTCCCTGTTGCCAGGCAGTGAAAACATCATTGCGCCTGGTCCTGTAAATCAAAGTAGAGAGGACGCGGCAGTTGCAGAGAGAGCTGAGCCTCTAGGTGTAATGGTAACGCCCCCGTTGCTCCTAGAGACTCATTTGCATATATTAAAACATCATTTATCTCAGCAATGCGGACACATATGAACATGGGACCAACACAGATGTCTTCAGCTGCCAAGTGCACATGTAACAGGTCAGCCAGTGTCATAGGTACAAAACTGCTGACAGATTCCCTTTGATAGGGTTGATCTTGGTGACAGATGTTCCTTAACAACAAACACTACTTCTATTGCCTGACCCTGGATATCTTCGGCCACTCCCTCCCTATCAGGTAATGCCAGGAAGGTGAATACCTACACAATACATACGAAGGAATACCTGAAAAACATCAAATGGGGAAGTATTATTGAGTCCTGGGATGGTTGGAGGACCTCCAGATCTGATGCTCTTTTACACTAACCTCCTCCACTGTTTCAGGATATTCTTCAGCACGTTCTTACCTGATCCTGATATTGGTTCACTTTGTTATGTTCTTACTGTATGCTGACAGTATGCTATTTGATTTACAAGCTGATGCTATGCAACTGCTGCTTTTTTCTTGACATGTATTTGCTTGATATTTGCTGAGATCATTGTTAGGGATATTACACTCTATTATGCACTATTTTTAATAAACAAATATAAATTTAATTTTAAAAATTCATAATATAATACATGGTCATGCTGAGTCCACCAGAGCAGGAGCCACTTTAGTGGCACTCTGCTCTGAATCATGAAGGGGCGGCCCCGTGGGTTCACCTGCAGGACTTTCTCGCTAATGAGCATTGATAAAAATGCTCGTTAGCGATTATCTGGCGGTGTAAATGTACTGCCGATTAACCGAAGAATGAGCGAAACGCTCGTTTACTGGACATTAGATCATTTTTGTGGTCACAAATGCCGTTTGTAAACAGCATCCGCTGCCGGCAAACAGTAATTCAGTAGGGGGACGAGTGATCCCTCCTCCCCATACTGTGGAGGAGATTGCTGCATGTAAATGCAGTGGTCTCCTCCACCAGCGAGCAGGCGATTATTGCTTTCTGCCTGATAATTTACTGCTATATTGTCCAATGTAAAGGGACTACTACATACAGGGATTAACTTCCTTCTGTCTTAAAGGAGACTTATGATGGCCATGTACATTAGATGCATATCGGAAGGACTGGCCAACCATCTAAAATGTATTAGGGCCTCCCCTTGACTGAAGATTTCAGGAGCAGGTATGTTGGATTTCAGCTGCCCAATCCTTTTGTTCTTGAGAGAGATAAGTCCCTCCCAGAGGAGTTAGTCCCTCTGTCATTCACAACATATGCACAGGCAGAGACTGCTGTTGGCCAAACGAGCCTTCAGCCGACAAGGGGTTAACATTGCCTGCTATCGTAATACAGCAGTGGTGGAGGCTTCTTACGCAGCCAGTTTTCTTAGGCTGCTTCACGCTGTGTTTGTGCCAGGACAGAGTTGGCATTTGGTGTACGCGCCAGGACGAACAAAGCACGACCCAGTAAGAAGACAACCTTTAAATCTCTCCCTATGTTTTCATCCCACGCGCTTACGCAGCTTACATAGAAATGAATGGGAGTGATGGAAAAACAAAGCGGGAAGATTTATCATAACGCTTGTTAATAGTCATTTGTGTCGCACATTCTAGCTTGGTATTTGCTAGGTTAGCCTCTGCTCGCCATCGTCACTGCTCTAGAGCTCCAAATCCACTGCTTTCCTTCAGCCACAGAATTGGGGCTCATGCACACAACCGTATGTAGTTTGCGCTCCACAAAGCACGGTCCGTGTGACATCCGTATTGCATCCGTTTTTTGTTTTTTTTGCGGATCCATTGTAACAATGCCTATCCTTGTCCGCAAAACGGACAATAATAGGACATGTTCTATTTTTTTGCGGAACGGCCATGCAGACATACAGAATGCACACGGAGTCATTTCCGTTTTTTATGGACCCATTGAAGTGATCGGTTCCGCATGAGGGCTGCAAAAAAACAGAACGGATTTGGAAAACAAATACATTTGTGTGCATGAGCCCTTAAAGGGAGCCGTTTAAACATCCTCTTGTTTGCTGTGATAATGTAAACATGCCTGACGAAGGTGCTGTCTAAAGAGTCCGCTGGGCGTTCACTCTTCGGCAAAGTGCCCTGGCTTATTGGGGACAACCCCTCCCAACAAACCCCTTTATTGAGGTCTCCTGCATCGTCCAACATCCCTTCCAGAAGATGGCAGTCAAAAGCGGAGTGGAGGGGTGTCTTATATGCTAATTGGTTGCTGATAATGCTGAGGATTTCGCCATTAAGGCCACCTGCACACGTTGTGGAATACGCACGTTTTTTCTGTGCAGATTCGCGTGCGGATAAAGATTAAAACAAATCTCATGTCCACTTTGTTGAATGTATCCGTGCGGAAATCGACCTGCTGTGATGATTTCCAAAATGTCAATTATGTTTGCGGTTTTAGCTGCGGATTTCAACCTTTTCAATGAAAGAAGTGAGATCTACGGCAAAACTGCATCTAATCTGCACCAAAAACCGCTGTTAGAAATTGCAGATTTTGATGCGGATATGGTACAGAAACGCAGATAAATCCACATTGGAAACATGTGTGGATCTCATCTGCGTTCACCCGCAAGGTGGCCCTATTCATCCTAAGGCCAAATTCACACACCAAAGTTTCCATGTGGATTTTGGCTTCATTTCCTCACCAAATCATATGGAATCCCCTTTGACTATGTTTTTTTCAAATGGGAGATACATGTGGTAGTTCTTACAGAGTATTTTTTTCAGTTTGTCCTGTCAATCAAAGTGCAGAGGACGCAGCAGTTGCAGAGAGAGCAGAGCCTCTAGGTGTAATGGTAACGCCCCTGTTGCTCCTAGAGTCTCATTTGCATATATTAAAACTTCATTTTTCTCAGCAATGCGGGCACATATGAAGATGGGACCAACACAGATGCCTTCAGCTGCCAAGTGCACATGTAACAGGTCAGCCAGTATCATAGGTACAAAACTGCTGACAGATGCCCTTTAAAAACCGAAAAACGCTTCAAATGGAACACCACAAAAAAAGCATTCTGGAAAAGGTATGGAATTTTGATGCAGATTCTACATCTAAATTTTTAGGGTGTTAATACCACCATGTGACAATATCCTACGAGTTGGAAAAGGTGAAATCTACGATGGAAATCTGCAGCATGAATTGACAGGCTATAGATTTTAGATCCACACCACGTGTTAAATTCAGCAAATTTCTTTCCGCAGGGTACGGATGAGATCTTGTTAAATCTCATCCACTTTGCTGGTACTTTAATATCCTGCAGCCGCCAGGTCTTGGTGTTTGAAGTGTATAATTAATCGTTCCTGTTTGTGTATTATACAACTGTGACAAATTGCACGTATATATCAAAGAAACGCGGGTAACAAGGATGCACTGCAGGGCCTATCATACCGTAGGGAGGCAGTAATTTATTTCTCCTGACATTCCCGAGGTATCAGTCTGTAGTCACTTTTTGACTTAGATATGCATATCTTTCATGCATTCATCAAATTTCTAATGAATTCTGTTGCCACATCAAAAGTTTAATAAAATGTATGTGTTTATTGAGGTTTTTTTTTATTATATATAAAAAACAGCATGACAAAGAATAATGAGAATCGGTGGAGAGGTTATGAGGTTCAGCTTCCAAGTGACGTAAACTTCAGCTTATGATTTATGAATGGCGTTCTTCTCAGGTTACATAATACTTTCAGGCAAAAATCACGTGTCCCACCACCAGGAGCACCTGACACAGTGGTGCACATATAGTTTGAGCAAAAAATGTCTAAAAAACATGATAAATGCAAGGCATGTATCCCAAATTGAGACATGGTTCTGGCACATTTATGTAGATTAAGATCTTCACCCACAAGTCTGAGGAACAATAGTTGGGATGTGGACTGTCCAAACAGTAGTGTGACTTTAATGTGGATGGAGAGTTGAATCCACAAAATGTGATGCAGACTTGTTTTACTTTGAATTCTGAGGTCACTGTACATGCGCACTACACACTGGATAACTTTTTAGAGGGGACAGTCACTGTGCTAGAAAGTATAAACTTCTATGCATGTAACAAAAAGCTCAGCTCACTGATAGCATCTACGCAAGATGATGACGTGACACTATCTATCTTTTTGTATTACCATGGGGCATTAACCATGTTCCATGTTGGCAGCGGGTCGCAGGCTAAGTGATTGTTACTTACTTTTAATCTGTATGAATTTTATGTATTTGACACCATTTAGTAAACTTTTATTCACTTAAGCTTTCTTAAGCCTATCTTATTCCTGTATCTTAGAATTCATAGCACAACAAGACTGCTGCTGGGTCCTACTTTTGCCATCCTCTTTAGTGCACTATATCAGCAAGATCTAATACTCAGCTGCCTGCCAATAACAGGAGGCTCTAAACAATGTCCTTTTCCTACACCCTCTATAGCCGCTAGTTCCCTACAGTATGACAGTAATGGGTCTGTATAACTAGCTAAAAGAGCATGTCTCATTCTAGATGACCCCTCAAATGCAAACAGATGATTAGATCATGGAAGCCACAGTGACCAGGCATTTCCCATCATCAGGTGAATGGCTATCCATATAATAAAAAGCCTGAGTCTACTATAACAGAATCCGCTCATACAGAATGGCTCAAAATTCCAGCTCATAGAGAGGGTACCAAGCAGGTGATCTCTATGAGGAGATATGAACAGGGGTTGTCTTCATATGACAACTCCTGTAGAACTCCTTCACACTCTATTTTTTCAACATTTTTAAAGGCCGTCACCATCAGTTTTCTGTGGCCTTCACTTTTAAACCTTAACAGCTCCAGCGCATGCCAATGAGTCCCCATATTCATGAGCTCACGGCTCTCTGCGTCCACCTGCCTCTGAATGACAGTTTTCTTTCCATCTCAAATAAACAGCAGGAAAGCAGGGAAAGCTATA
The DNA here is from genome assembly GCA_900303285.1 of Rhinella marina. Lineage (NCBI taxonomy): Eukaryota > Metazoa > Chordata > Amphibia > Anura > Bufonidae > Rhinella > Rhinella marina. The sequence continues at coordinate 1,769,872 of ONZH01001400.1, read as the reverse complement.
ACTTTATGAATATGTGGATCCATTGGCAACAATATAATGGTCAGTTAAAGAAAGTGACCCAGCATTTTGCTAAGGAGCTCTGTCACTAGTTCATGTTGTCCTTAGTTAGAACACTATAAAACAGGTGACAGATTCAAGTGCTTTCATAAAATGGCAGAAAAAAAGGCCATACCAAGAGTAGTTTCTGCCTCGAACCCCCAAAACATTACGAAAATGCTGCGGTCAATACCTAGGCTTTTCACAATTTTTCTGTAACGTTTTGGTCTTTTGACAAAAAAATAAGTTAAAAACACCAACAAAATGTTGCAAAAAAATGCTCCAAAACGCTATGTGTGAATCCAGCCTCAGCCCATATTCACATGCCGCAAAATTAAAGCGGATGGGCGGCTTCCGTTTGCATGACATTTTTTTCTCTCGCTCATAGACGTGAACAGGCTATTCTGATTTGAAAAACCGAACCAGAATATGACTTTGATTGAGCACATGGATCCAATAAAAAATGAATGTGTGAACAGTCCCATTTACTTGCATTGGTCTGTGTGCCGTCCATTTTTAAAGGGTTTCTGTCATCAGGATTTACCATAGTAAACCGAGTGTCATTTGCAATTTGCAAATGACACCTGATGATAGATCTGTATTTTTTATACTCCTCAGTAAAGTAGTTTTCGTGAAAATTCTGTTTTTATAATATGTAAATTACCTCCCCTAGGTGCAGTAGGCGAGAACCCTGCACCTAGTAGCGGCCGTCATTCCTCCTCCGAACCCTCCTCCGTAGCGTTGATTGACAGGGCCAGGCAGCCAGCTCTTTCGGCTCCCGGCCCTGTTCGAGTTCCAAATCCCGCGCCTGCGCATTGCGGAAGCCGGGAGACGGGCGGCCGGCGAATCAACGAGCCTGTGCGGATTGCTGATCGCAGTGCGCAGGCGCGGGATTTGGAACTCGAACAGGGCCGGGAGCCGAAAAAGCTGGCTGCCTGGCCCTGTCAATCAACGCTAAGGAGGAGGGTTCGGAGGAGGAATGACGGCCGCTACTAGGTGCAGGGTTCACGCCTACTGCACCTAGGGGAGGTAATTTACATATTATAAAAACAGAATTTTCACGAAAACTACTTTACTGAGGAGTATAAAAAATACAGATCTGTCATCAGGTGTCATTTGCACATTGCAAATGACACTCGGTTTACTATGGTAAATCCTGATGACAGAAACCCTTTAAAGGGCATCTGTCATCAGATTTAGTACCTATGACACTGGCTGACCTGTTACATGTGCACTTGGCAGCTGGAGACATCTGTGTTGGTCCCATGTTCATATGTGCCCGCATTGCTGAGAAAAATGAAGTTTTAATATATGCAAATGAGCCTCTAGGAGCAACGGGGGCGTTACCATTACACCTAGAGGGTCTGCTCTCTCTGCAACTGCCACACTCTCAGCACTTTGATTGGCCCTTGCCAGGCAGTGTAAACATCATCACACCTGGCCCTGCATAGGTCACAGCAGTTGCAGAGAGAGCTGAGCCTCTAGGTGTAACGACAACGCCCCTGTTGCTCCTAGAGGCTCATTTGCATATACTGTAGTAAAACATAATTTTTCTCAGCAATGCGGGCACATATGAACATGGGACCAACACAGATGTCTTCAGCTGCCAAGTGCACATGTAACAGTTCAGCCAGTGTCATAGGTACAAAACTGCTGACAGATTTAAAGCAGACAGCACATGTTAGAGAAAACGGTTATGTGAATAAGCCCTAAATTTACTTTTCGTGTAGTGTCTTACTGAAAAAAAATGAGCATCTGGAGCACACAGACGGCGCTCTCGTCTTTCGGATCTTGGAGAAACAGCTTTGGTTCTGTACACAACGTTCACAATGGGATAAACAGATGAAGCAACATATAGTTTTACGATTTTTATCTCACTTTACCACTAGTTGCTCTGCGGAACAGTAACAGTTACTGAAATATATGTTTTAATAAAGATTCAGAACGGTCAGGAAATGAGTTTCTCTCTTCTAAATCAATCTATATGATGTGTTTTCAGCAATTTCTTAATGCAAATTGCTGTTCTGGGAATTATAAGCTTCTCACTCTGAGGAGACAATGCCAGATTGCAATTACGGAAGACATGCAGAGAACATTTATTGTCTGGTGGACTGATACAAGAGAGATAAGACAATACAAGAGCGGATTCATTTATGATCACAAGCTCAGCGCCTGGCAGATAATCGCAATCATACCAGTTACCTAATAGGAAGACAATGACACGCATAGACATTAAGGCATCAATTTATTCTCCAATCTGTCTGCATTCACCCCTTCCTGACGCAGCCATTTTCAGTTTTTGTTGTTTTTCACTTCCCGCCTTCCAAAAGCCATAATTTTTTTACTTTTCCGTTCACATAGCTTGTTTGTTGCCAGACAAGTTTGTACTTTTTAATGACACTTCATGCACACGACCATATCTGTTTTGCGGTCCGCAGATCGGTGCGGACATATTCTATTTGATGATCCGTGTGTCCTTTCCACTATAGGGCAGAACATGTCTTATACTTGACTGTAAAATTCAATGGGTTCGCAAAAAATACGGATGCAACACAGACTGTATCAGTATTTTGCCGATCTGCAGTTTGCGTACCACAAAATACATATGGTTGTGTGCATGAGGTCTTATTCTGGGGGTCAGTACGACTACAGCAATACCAAATTTATTACATTTTAATACTTAAAGAACTCCCACAAAAATTTTTATTCTCTGACCTGTTAGAAAGGTGCATGATATAATCTGTAGTGAATGTCATTTTCTTATCAGAGGCTGAAATTGAGAGTTTCCACTCTCTTCTTATTGTAGCTGGGTCATGTGACCAACTCCCTGACCTCCAACTGACCCAGGACAGCAAGCCAGTCACTGCTCTATTCATTCCTATGAGACTGAAAGTGAGGCTCCCATAGGAATGTATAGAGAATTAGACTTCCTGTCCACACATAAGGTGCTGTGTGAGTTGGTGGGTCTAATTGCTGGTCACATGACACAGATAAGAAACTTCAGGATGATATAACTCAAAAATTCAGCTACTGGTAAGAAAATGACATTCACTACACATTACATCATGTAAATTTCTAGCAGGACATGGAATAAAAAATTTTGCGGGAGTTCTTCTTTAAACGCCCCCTTTCAAAATGCCTATACTTGTCTATATAGGACATGGGACATGCTTCATCGGAGCGGCGGCTCCCGGCTCCCATAGAGGTGAATAGGGCTGCATCTATTCCACAATATTGCGGAATAGATACGGCCCCATTCACACGGTCGTGTGAATGGGGCCTAAATAATATAAAAAAATTAATCCTTTTTTCTTTTCTATATTATTATTGATTGTTATTTTGGGACATAGAAAAACAATTCACGGAAAATGGTGCACTACAGCGGAAAATGCAGTTGACAATATATGGCTAAACCCTCACTCTGATGTTAAAATGAGACTTTCGCCAGTATATCCTTATATCAAAGACATACCGGAGCCCGAGCACCGCGTCAAGGTATCTCAGTTGGCATCGGGACCTAACGCTATCCCTACTATGGTATAGGTAATGACAGATAGGTGCATGAGGTCCGAGACACAGCGACCAGCTCCCAGTTACCTCCAGCGTGAAATCACACATACGGTGGGAGGGGGGGCGGAGGCTGTATTTCCCACATTGCCCTGACGTCATGCGACGCAGGCTGCACAGGTGCACCTGAATGTTACCCATTAGTATAATCAAGGCACATTCAACCTGGAGTTTTTGAGCATGTTCTGCCATTTGAGACCACTTTTTTTTCCGTGAGTTTGTTTGTACGTTTATTCCTGGAGGCGTGGCAACTCCAGGTTGAATGTGCCTTGATTATACTAATGGGTAACATTCAGGTGCACCTGTGCAGCCTGGGTCACATGACGTCAGGGCAATGTGGGAAATACAGCCTCCGCCCCCCCCTCCCACCGTATGTGTGATTTCACGCTGGAGGTAACTGGGAGCTGGTCGCTGTGTCTCGGACCTCATGCACCTATCTGTCATTACCTATATCATAGTAGGGATAGCGTTAGGTCCCGATGCCAACTGAGATACCTTGACGCGGTGCTCGGGCTCCGGTATGTCTTTGATATAAGGATATATTGGCAAAAGTCTCATTTTAACATCAGAGTGAGGGTTTAGCCATATATTGTCAACTGCATTTTCCGCTGTAGTGCACCATTTTCTGTGAAGTGTTTTTCTATGTAGATTGTCACATCCGCACATTTGTCTACCCTGTGTAGGATGTTTTTGTGGTACATGTGGTCCGCTGCAGGCATCCTCCATTGTATGCATTTTTTGCTGGGGATTACGTTCGGCAGCGGGCCACATGTGCGGGATTTGCTCCCCCAGTTATATATGCGCTACAGCATTGGGGTTTTTGAGCATGTTCTGCCATTTGAGACCACTTTTTTTTTCCATGAGTTTATATTGGGACATGTATGACTTTTTTATCACTTTTTATTCATTTTAGGGGGAAGCAAAGCAAGCAAAAAACAGCTATTCATCCATTTTCATTTTTTCCCCCGTTACACTGTTCACCATATAAAATATATAATTTTATATTGTAATAGTTTGAGCATTTTCATACACGTTGATGCCAATTATGGTAATTTTTTAATTTATTTTTATTTGTAAAATGGGGAAAGTAGGTTCCCCCTCTAAGGTTTAAACATACAATCATTAGATTGCTGCTACCATAGACTGCAATTTTGTACCATTGCAGTCTATGGGAAAATCTCTGTGTTCCTATTAATCCGTTTAATTAATTAAAGGAGTTATCCAACCCGTATAATGACCCCCTCTTCCCCCAAAACATCAGGCATTGGAAGGAGCAGCCAATAGCAGATTGCGACAGGGACAAAATCCCCTAGCCATGGCCGTGCAGGGATCCAGAGAGATGCGGGTGCCAGTGAGCAGGTAAGTAAAATGTATACGAGGGGGGCGGGCATTGGGGGGTCATTATAGGGGTTGGATAACACCATTAATAGCAACTTTCCTGTGGCAGGACTGGGAGTCTCTTAAGAAGTTTTCTGAATCCCATAGCAACTGAACGGCTACAGCGATCATGTGGAGGAAAAGTTGGGTCACTCGGAGCATCCCGTTCCCAGTAAATGGGTGTTCAGAAGCCATGGTCGCAAATGACAACCGCATGATCGGAACCGTCTCCAAGCAGGTGTCTGCACAGATCTTGAGCCTTCTATAAAAATCTGACAAGTATGGATGTCAGGAAGGGGTTAAACATACGGACAAAATTAAACATCACTTTAAAATTTACCAATCCTGATTTTCAGCCTGTATTATCCCCCAGAGCTGCATTCACAATTCTGCAGGCTTCAGAGCTGGATCCTCCAAGAATTCCTTACTAGCTTAGTTCTTAGTCAGAGCTGGGAGTTCCAAGTTGTCACAGATTGGTGAACTGAATGTGTCTAACGGCAAACAGCAGAACTTTGAATGCAGCTCTGGTTATAATATAAGCTGTAAAGCCATTAATGCAAAGTATTTAAAAAAGTTAAGTAGTTTGTGTAAAACATTGTTCAGCTTATGATTTAAAGGCTATGGACACCCTTGGGAGGAGTTTTTATTGCATTGGTTGCATTACGGTACAACAAAACATATTTGCCATTGGTTTCCATTAAAAATTGTGTTCCATTTGTCTTCTTGCAGCCTGCACGTATTCTTATATATTGCAGGCTGCTCAGTCCCGACCAGTGTGAAATCCATCAGAAAATCTTATGCCTTAGTCTGCAGCCTCTCTCTCTGCTGCCCTGAATGTAAATCTAAGTTGACATTTTCATAATCAAATGAACAGAAAGTCAGATTTATTACCATTCAGAAGAGCAGAGAGAGGATAGAGTTCAAACCGTTGGAAATCTCGACTGACAGATTTCACACTGAACGGGACTGAGCAGTCTGCAATATATGAGAACACATGAAGGCTGCAGAAGACAAATGGAGCAAAACCTTTCATAAAACCAACTGCAAATAGTTCATAACTGAGAAAGTGAATTAAGGTGTCCATACCTTAATACCATAATAATGAAAAAGAGGAAGCCACTTGTAGTCTTCGAACATCAGAGAACTTCGGCACCAAGTGGTTATGAATTAATATTTGTTCTACTTACGTTTCAATATTTGCACAAACCCCATCACCTATCCACAGGTTACAAGATAAGTGTTTGATTAGTGGGGATCAGACTACTGGGATCCCTGCAGATCATAAGAATGGGGATCCTCCATGTGAAAGATGTGGCAATTGAGCATAGTACAGTGTACAGTGTATAGTACCAAGTACAGTGCTCGACTATCACTGGCAGCCCCAAAGAGTTGAACAGGGCTGAAGTGCACATGCTCAACTGCTGCTCTGTTTAGAGAACATGGCACCCCTGTTATCATAATCCATGGGGATCTCTGTATGTTGGACACCCACAGATCAGGCCCTTATCACCTATACTGTAGATGGGTGACAGGTTTTTGTATAACACCTTTAAAGGCGTTGTCCGAGTTATGTAAGAAAAAATAAAGCACTGTAAATCTAATGGTCACAATAAATACATAAGCTAAGCAAGTTTTAGGGAAAAATAAAAAACTATATTTACTCATTTCCTTAGTTCTGTTCAGGCCCGCTAGGATATGCCCCCATTGTTTTATAGGTGTGGGTCCCACCGCTGGGACCCGCACCTATATCCAGAACGGAGCCCCCGAACTGAATGAGGGCGCACTGCGCATGCGCAGCCGCCCTCCATTCATTTCTATGGGGCCGCCGAAAATAGCCGAGCGCTGGCTCGGCTACTTCCGTCGGCTCCATAGAAATGAATGGGAGCGCACCGCGCATGCACGGCCCGGCTCCGATTCATTTCTATGAGCGGCGCGGGGAGCTGCGCCTGGTGGTGGCCGGACCCCCGGAAACCTGGGGTCCTCCAGGCGCAGCGCTCCCAGCTCCGTTCTGGATATAGGTGCGGGTCCCAGCGGTGGGACCCGCACCTATAAGACAATGGGGGCATATCCTAGCGATATGCCCCCATTGTCTAAGATGAGAATACCCCTTTAAGGAAATGGTCACTCAATATCTGCCATGTCTGGGTGTTTAGCAAAAGCTTCTTAAAGCAATCACTATGTATTTTCTAGTATATAGTCCAGTCACAGGAGAGCAGATACGCTTCATGGACTCTTCTGACAGGTTTTACCGCTTCTGCAGCTTATCTCCTCGTATATGACAGAAATCCAGCCTTTCCCCCGCCTGTTATGAATAGAAGACTACAGCATAACAATATATTGAATCCTCTGAGCTAAAAACAGTCCGGATGCTTTGTGCAAGCTACAGCACATGGACTGCATAATTACTGATCCCATAATAGGAGAGGACGGATATTTAAAGGGGCCTTAAAGGTTTGGTTTTTTTTATTTATAGTAGTCAGTGCTTGTATTTGCAATAGAGTCCCCATAATCTGATCTCCACATCCACTGCATGCAGTTCATGTCCCGATAAATGGGGGAAGCCTACTGCCGACAAGGTAAGCATCTCATTCATACAGCCTATAGCTCTCCCTCTGCTCCTGAGGATCGTGCCGTATATCAGAAAATGAAAGCAGCATACTTGCTTCTTTTGTTGAGCTTTAATTAAAGGGGTTGTCCAGCCTTTACTAAGTGATGGCCTATCCTCAGAATAGGCCACCACTAGATGATTGGCGGGGGGCCGATACCCAGCAATTAACTTTAATGGGAACAGTGATGCATTAACAAGCTTTCTCCACTACAAGGTGGACGGAGCTACACCCAAACAGCTGATCAGGTGGTGACGGCCTATCCTGAGGTTAGGCCATTATTTTGTAAAGGCTGGACAACTCTTTTAATAAGAAATTTAGAACCACTTAAAGGGATACTGTCACCATGAAAATGCAGTGCAATCTGAAGGCAGCCAGTTGTAGAGCAGGAGGAGCTGAGCAGATTAATATATAGTTTTATGTGGAAAGATTTAGTAAAACTTGTAATTTATTCAGCTACATCTCTGCTCATCCTGAGCTAAGGAGTTATGTGGGCGGACCTAACTGGTGACTGACAGCTGTCTGTATATGCACACTTACACAGGGAAAGCTGCACTGAGAGCAAACAGTATAGGTAGAAGTAGGGGTGGCAGGGGAAGCGTCTGCTATGGGGCCCAAACTCAGAAGAGGCCCACCCGGCAGGTTGACTGAAATATGTTGTCAGGGCCCCCTCATTATATACAGTGACAGTATATACAATCACATGACATACGGTATACATGTAAAAAATGGAGGGAGCAGCTGCCAGGCCTGGTCTGAGAGGGTGATCTTGACTATCCAGAGGAGTAGGGTTTGCATGGGAGGAAGGGGTTCCTGGGGGGGGAGAGAGGGCATTCAAAAATTTGCTGCAGGGCCCAATCAGTTCTAGTTATGCCACTGTGTAGCAGCACCTTGCAAACACTGGAGGCAAATACTGATGGGGTTAGGTTCCTATCCGCAGAGGCCACCTTGTCGCTGGTAGATGGGCCTGACACAATTTTGATAAAAAATGTGAGCAAAGACCTTCTACCTTTCATATATACACCGCGTTCCAAATCATTATGCCAATTGGATTTAGGTGTCATGAAGATTTCATTTTTTGTTTCGTGGCTCTTTGGATCACTAAACCTATCTCAAACACATGTGATAATTAGTTTTCCAGGTGAGCCCAATTAAAGGAAAACTACTTAGAAGGATGTTCCACATTAGTAACCTCTTCCTGACCAGCGCTGTACATGTACGGCACTGGCCAGGACTTTAATGGCATGGCACTCCCACTAGCACGTGCAGCAAGCACCATAGCCACCGGGGGCCTGTTGTTTTATACAGCAGACACCCCCAGAGAAAGTCTGCGACTGGTGGTAACGTGACCACTGCATCTGAATGCTCTAAAATCCTGGATCGTGCACTTCCAGGTGTGCTCCATGCATTGTGCGGAAGCTTCAGTCCTCCAGAATGAACTGAAGCTGCCGCACATTAGTTCCTTTGGAGCTCCTGCCTGTAGCTAATGCACTGAAGAGTATGAGATTTAATCTTTTGATTGTTTGTTATTAGAGATGAGCGAACATGCTCGTAACGAGCACTGTACCGCTCCGCTCCCCTGCGCTCGCATGGGCGCAGGCAGCCGCTTCCGTCCTCCTCACCCGACGGATCCGGATGCCGGCGCCCATGCGAGCGCAGGGGAGCCGAGCGGTACAGTGCTCGTTACAAGCACGTTCGCTCATCTCTATTTGTTATAGTTCCCTATAGGCACTATAAAATAGTGTAAAAAAATGTTTAAAAAGAAATTAAGAAACAATATAAAAATTCAACTCATAACCCTTTCCCCAAAATGTTAATAAAAAATGTAAGTAAACAAACACATCATAGATTTTGCCGCAGGCAGAAACACCAGTACTATTAAATAATAAAAATAGTTTTCCCATAAGGCAAACAGCGAAAAGGAAAAAAAAAAAAAGTCAAAACGGCCAATTTGCTGTTTTTGGTCACTTCACCTAACACAAAAAAAATTTATAAAAAGTGATCAAAAAGTCTTACACGGGTCAGTTTTAGCACATAGGGAACGCCGTAAAAACAAAACCCATAACACTGGTGCAGAATTGCAGAGTTTTTCTTCCAATTTCACCTCATTTGGAATTTTTTTCCAGCTCCCCACTACATGGAATGGTGGAATTACAAAGTAAATCAAAAGCGTGGTATACACAGCACTTAGACCAATCAAGCCTGTATGCCGCACCACCCAAATCATATAACCAAAGTAACAGATCCCAAAGGGAAGGTAGTGCTAATCTCACTTACATTAAAACGTAACATTTAATATCAATAATTAAAATAAGTGGCCAAGAAACAAAAGAAGAGCCTTTGTGCATGGGGTAATATGATTGGAATGATCTTACTCAAATATCCCGATGCATATAAGTACAAACAGTCAAAGACGCCTGGGTTGGTTCTGTAGAGGCAAGCAGTCAGAGGAACCAGAAGGTGGGTCGTATTACTCACCCTAGTGCATCCCTGTACCTGGTATAACCCTCAGAGCCTCAGGAACCTAACCCTGGAATTTTACGCCCTAATATGCCCTACTTAAGGGGTAAATAGGACGTGCCTACCACATCAAATCCGTCCCGACGCGTTTCATCTAATCTGTGGCCTTAGAATCATTTCAGCACCTTTCAGCATAGATGGCTCACTAGCCATGTGTTTAATGGCAGAGCTGAATTGGCTAAGCTCTGGCGTTCTGATGTACCCAGTTATATGTATTTCTGTGTGTACATCAGATTTACATTTCATATGATAGGCCCCATGTCCCCTGATGATTCTAGGGCCACAGATTGGATGAAACGTGTCGGGACAGATTTGATGTGGTAGGCACGTCCTATTTACCCCCTTAAGTAGGGCATATTGGGGCGTAAAATTCCAGGTTTAGGTTCCTGAGGCTCTGAGGGTTATACCAGGTACAGGGATGCACTAGGGTGAGTAATACGACCCACCTTCTGGTTCCAGCGACTGCTTGCCTCTACAGAATCAACCCAGGCGTCTTTGACTGTTTTTCACAGACCGATTGCAAAACCATCATGAATCATAAGGATAATTCTTATTTTATTGATTTGTATAGAACCAATATATTCCACAGCGCTGTACAGTCCCTGTCCCCATTGGGATTCACAATCTAAACCCCAAATTAACCTATAAAGATTTTTTTGCAGTGTGGGAGGAAAACAGAGCGCCCAGAGGCAGAGGTTTCTCTTGGACCCAGGACCACAGGGCAAACATGCTGATCACTGAGCCATCATGTTACACATCAGCTATTCATATGAACACATTGTGTTGAAGCGATGATAAAAATCATGGACAGTACGGAAAATTCCCCTATATTTGAGGAATATGGCTTTCGAGGAATATGACAACCCTTGGCTCCGCTAAGTCCTCCCTGTGGAGCCCCCTGTCCTTAATGTCTACCCCTGACCTTGTTGTAAATGGGCTTGTGACGGCGAGGGGTCCACTGTCAGCGAGGTATGACTCCAGGCAAATACAAGGCTGACATGACTCAGAAATTGCTTCAATAAGTGTAAATAAATAGAGCTTTACTTCCCATCCGCTCCGGAGAAAACAAACATCCGTCCTTCCATCAAAAACACTTTTCTCAGGACTACGGGATAATATTTTGAAACAAAGAAGATCTGTTACCATGACAACACGATCACTGCGTGACGGCTTAATAACTGCTCTGCCCTGTGCACTGCGGTTATAATGAGGCACCTTCTCAGTACCTCTACGGAAGAAATACCGTACTACCAGTACTATCAACCGAACTTCTGCCATAGATATGAGAGACAGATAGATAGATAGATAGATAGATAGATAGATAGATAGATAGATGAAGCATGGCCTATGGGCATAGGAGGATGGGCCTTGCTGGCAACCAGGCTGCAGCCCATGTAGAAGTACAGAGCAGACCCGGTGGCCAGACTCCATGGAAGAAGGCAGTGAGAGGCATGTCTGGGCTGCTGTGCGAGGTAAGTGGGACAGTTGTGGCTCACAGCGGCCGATGTGGCAACTGTCCACTGCCTGACAGCACTGCTGGGGAGCCAGAGGGTCGGACAGGTTGAAATTGGAGATGCCCGATTCCTATTTCACCCAGTAGGCAGATGTGGAAAGACTGTCAAGCTATCCTCATACACTTTCAATTTTAAGCAAATTTTGACAAAATCAGTATAGCTTCTATGTAATGTGTGCAGGTGCCTTAAAGGGATTGTCCCACAAAAAATATTTTACAGTTTTCAAACCACCACCTGGATCTGAATAGTTTTGTAAATGCATGTAATTAAAAATGTATCATAGCCACTGAGTTATTCAATAAAATCTATCTGTATAGAGCCACCTGCTGTTTGTTTTGTTTCTTATTTCTTTGTCCTGCTCACTGAGAAGGCCACACATGCTCAGTTTCATCCTTCAACTGCCTCCTGAGCTGTGATAGGGAGAGCTGAGACACGCCCCCTGAGCTGTGATAGGGAGAGCATGGACACGCCTCCTGAGCTGTGATAGGGAGAGCTGAGACATGCCCCCTGAGCTGTGATAGGGAGAGCATGGACACGCCTCCTGAGCTGTGATAGGGAGAGCTGAGACACGCCTCCTGAGCTGTGATAGGGAGAGCTGAGACACGCCTCCTGAGCTGTGATAGGGAGAGCTGAGACACGCCTCCTGAGCTGTGATAGGGAGAGCATGGACACGCCCCCTTAGCTGCAGCAGAAAAGACACTTGTGCTTTCAGCTTGATATAAATCTAGCAGAGCAATGAATGTGGAGATCTCTGGATCCATGTTAGGTACAGGGCTGGTTCTAGATTTGTTAGAAAGAGATTGCCATGTACTATATGATGCCTGATTTTCATTTTTTACATTATTCATGGGATAACCCCTTTAAAAGGGGTTTTCTGGGGCTTAGATACTGATGACCTATCCTCAGGATACGTCATCCATATCACATCTGTGGGGGTCCGAAACAATGTCAGCCCCCCTGTTCAGCTGTTTTAGGCAGCTGCTGGCACTGGAAACTATCCAGTGGACAGAAGGCTCCATCCACTGTGAAGTTCCCACCATTAAGTACCACAGCAGCACCTAAGTACGACCGCTACACAGTGCACAGAACCATGTGCTTCCGGCTCCATCCGGTGTATAATTTCTGGTGCTGCCGGCTTCCCAAAACAGCTGATCGATGAGGGTGTCGAGTGTTGTACTCCCACCAATCTGATACTGATCACCTATCCTAAGGGCTGGTCATCAATATTTACGCCCTGGAAAACCCCTTTAAGCCATTTAGTGAGTACTATCATTTATTGGCTAATATTCAGCTTGAGGACTCCCAATAAATAGCCTGTTTTCCAGTGAAACCCACAATAGGCCTTCAGTATTGACTTGGCTGGAAAACCCAAACTTAAAGGGAATCCGTCACCACGATTCTGGACTATTATCTGAGCTAATACATGAGCACTGCTGCAGATAAAGCTTCCAGATCACTATTTTCCTACTGTCCATTTCAGCACTCAAAGCTGAGATACACAGTCCAAACCGCTGTGCCGTGCTAATACAATTGAGAGGACTCCTGTACATGCACAGCAGTCCTGACAATGTACAGTACAGACCAAAAGTTTGGACACACCTTCTCATTCAAAGAGTTTTCTGTATTTTCATGACTATGAAAATTGTAGATTCACACTGAAGGCATCAAAACTATGAATTAACACATGTGGAATTATATACTTAACAAAAAAGTGTGACACAACTGACAATATGTCTTATATTCTAGGTTCTTCAAAGTAGCCACCTTTTGCTTTGATTACTGCTTTGCACACTCTTGGCATTCTCTTGATGAGCTTCAAGAGGTAGTCACCTGAAATGGTTTTCACTTCACAGGTGTGCCCTGTCAGGTTTAATAAGTGGGATTTTTTGCCTTATAAATGGGGTTGGGACCATGAGTTGTGTTGGGCAGAAGTCAGGTGGATACACAGCTGATAGTCCTACTGAATAGACTGTTAGAATTTGTATTCTGGCAAGAAAAAAGCAGCTAAGTAAAAAAAAACGAGTGGCCATCATTACTTTAAGAAATGAAGGTCAGTCAGTCCGAAAAATTAGGAAAACTTTGAAAGTGTCACCAAGTGCAGTCGCAAAAACCATCAAGCGCTACAAAGAAACTGGCTCACATGAGGACCGCTCCGGCTGCCCGCTCCCATAGAGGTGAATGGGGCCGCATCTATTCCGCAATATTGCGGAATAGATACGGCCCCATTCATACGGTTGTGTGAATGGGGCCTAAAGGAAACCTGTCAAACTGAAAATGCAGTGCAATCTTCAGGCAGCCTGTTATAGAGCAGGAGGAGCTGAGCAGATTGATAGATAGTTTTAGAGGAAAAAAGAGCTTAACTGGTAATTTTTAGATTTAAATTCCTGCTCATTCTGTTCTTAGGAGTCCAGTGGGCGGTCCTATCAGTGACTGATGAGCACAATTTTACAGGGAAGACTGACAATCACTGATAGGACCCAGGACTCCAAAGCCCAGAATGAGCAATATAAATGTATAAATTACAAGTTATACGGTATCTTTTCCCACACAAACTATAATCTGCTCAGCTCCTCCTGCTCTGTAACATGCTGTCCACAGATCAGATACCAAGTTCTCTGTGACAGGTTCCCTTTAATGTCAAATATTTAAAGCCTTGGAAGTGCACCTCCGTCTCTAAGGGTCCTGATCCTTATACACACGAGCGTGTCCGGATTTGGTCCGGATGCGTTCAGGAAAATCCGCACGCATCCGCACCAAATCCGCACGCAATTGCAGTCAGTTTTGACTGCGATTGCGTATGTTCTTTCAGTTTTTTCCGCGCGGGTGCGAAGCGTTTTGGTGCGTTTAGCACGCGCGTGCGAAAAAACTGAATGTCTACAAACAACATCTCTTAGCAACCATGCGTTAAAACCGCATTGCACCCTCACTTGTGTGCGGATGCAATGCGATTTTCACGCAGACCCATTCACTTCAATGGGGCCAGTTCTGCGTGAAAAACGCAGAATATAGAACATGCTGCGATTTTCACGCAACGGCGAACTGCTGCGTGAAAAACATTGCTCATGTGAAAAGCCCCATTGAAATGAATGGGTCAGGATTCAGTGCGGGTGCAATGCGTTCGCATCACGCATTGCACCAGCGCGGAAAACTCGCTCGTGTGAAAGGGGCCTTAAACCCCCTCCATACGTGGTAGGACTCTTTCACATCAGTCTTAGTTATTTCCATTATTCTGCTCCTATAATGGAATGAACAATGAAAATAACGGAAGTGCCGTATTTCGGCACCTAACCGAAGCAAACTTGGCCAAACAGACCTCATTGATTATAATGGGATCCAATCAGAAAAACACTTTTTCAGTAGAGAAAAAAGTCCTGCATGCAGGACTTTTGTTCTCTGTTGTTTTTAATGATTCCTCTTGACGGAGGCGGACAGCGGAGCTTCCAACGCAGATGTGAACATAGCCTTATTCTATTGCTGGCCAAATCCTGACTCTTCTCCGACAGGTGATGTCCGGGGGAGAAGGATCGGGTGGACTGAATTTTTTCCCTTTCCTTTTATTCTTCCAGAAAACAAGCCATCGCCAGAGGTGTCTGGCAGCAGCTTTCTCCCTCCACATAAGAACTGAACGTGTATGGGGGAGTCAAGAGAGAGTTGAGAGAGATAGCAGGCAGCTGAATGTTTATGTCCAGATTTACTTACCGCTCTTATACACGAGCTGTATACAAATGCATATGGATACCCCTTAGTGGTAAAAGCAGACTGGCCGCATTGTGAGAAGCATACGCTGGAGTACAGGCAGAAGATAAATGCTGTACAGTGATAATAAGGACCACCAAAGCCCTATTAATTGTCACTGCCAAATAGAAAACCTCAGTCATATAGTATATTGAGGCTTATAGACACTAAAAAGAGTAGCTCTTCTTCTGCAGAACTTAGTCCAGGCCGAATATTACATGGTAGTATTACCCCAGCAGGACCTGTGCAATGGTTGATGTGGGGGCTATAAGGCCCCTTTCACACAAGCGAGTTTTCCGCGCGGGTGCAATGCGTGATGCGAACGCATTGCACCTGCACTGAATCCTGACCCATTTTTAACGCAACGCATCCGCAACGCATCCTGAACAAATCCGCGACGCTCGTGTGAAAGAGGCCTAAAGCCGGAATGTGGCTTCAATTGTCTATACTTAGGCCCCTTTCACACGGGCGAGATTTCCGCGCGGGTGCAATGCGTGATGCGAACGCATTGCACCCGCACTGAATCCTGACCCATTCATTTTAATGGGGCTTTTCACATGAGTGTTTTTTTTCATGCATTACTTCTGCGTTGCGTGAAAAACGCAGCATGTTCTATATTCTGCGTTTTTCACGCAGCCCAGGCTCCATAGAAATGAATGGGGTGCGTTAAAAACGCAACGCAACGCATTGCATCCGCATGCAATCCGCGCGTTTTTAACGCAACGCATCCTGAACAAATCCGCGACGCTCATGTGAAAGGGGCATAAGGCCTCTTTCACACGAGCGTCGCGGATTTGTTCAGGATGCGTTGCGGATGCGTTGCGGGTGCGGTGCGCTTTTAACGCACCCCCATTCATTTCTATGGAGCCTGGGCTGTGTGAAAAACGCAGAATATAGAACATGCTGCGTTTTTCACGCAACGCAGAAGTGATGCGTGAAAAAAAACGCTCATGTGAAAAGCCCCATTAAAATGAATGGGTCAGGATTCAGTGCGGGTGCAATGCGTTCGCATCACGCATTGCACCCGCGCGGAAATCTCGCCCGTGTGAAAGGGGCCTAATAAAGCCAGAACCAGCTCTGTACCTCACATGGATCCAGAGATCTCCCCATTCATTGCTGAGATTGTTACACTAGATTTATTGCAAGCTGTCAGCTTAGGGGGTGTGTCCTTTCTACTGCAGCTGGTGGCAATTAAAGGATGGAACTGAGCATGTGCTTCCATCTGAGTGAGCAGGACGGAGAAATTAGAAAAAGGAAACAGCAGGTGGCGCTATACAGATCGATTTCATTCACACGTCAGTGTTTCACGGACGTGTCCTGTACGTGTTCTCCATGGACAGCACACGTCCCCATTCATTTGAACCTGTGTGTTCAGACATCAGTGTTTCATCACGGTCCGTGGTTCCGTTTTTTTAGCACGGATGCATGTCCTATCTTGATTGATCCGGGGTTCCCGGATCCCTCACGCCCATTATAGTCTATGGGTCCGTGGATGCAACACGGATGCCATCTGTGTTTCACGGATCATTAAGAAGAGATGCTTTGAAAATTATTTTTCAGCTGTTCGGTGTCAGTGAAACACGAACAGCAAAAAAACGGACCCACGGACCCAACACGGATCCTTCACGGACAGTTTCACGGATGCATCACTGACCACCTGCTCACGGATTTGAGCATGGACATGGACGTGTGAATGAGGTTTAAAGGGTTTCTGTCACCAGTTTTGGGCATATAAAACAGGATGACATCTGCAATGTGCAAATGTCACCTGATGCCCAAAGTGTTACTCACTCTCTGATTGCAGTCCCCGTTTTTGTATAAGATCGACTTTAGTAATATGCAAATGAACCATTACTAGGTGCAAGGGGCGGTAACCCTGCGCCTAGTATCGCCGTTTCCCCACCTTTAGGTACGCCTACTTTCTTGTGATGGACAGGGCCAGGCAGCTCGCTCTATCTGCTGCCGGCCCTGTCCGCGCTGCAGATCCCGCTCCTGCGCCGTGCGGCTTTCATTCGGCGCACATTTTTAGTGCTGGTTTGAAAAATGTAGAATACTTTTTGTGGGACATCCCCTTTAAAAAAAAAAAAAAAAAAGAGTAAACAACAACGGCTGACAAAGTCCAACCTGGCAGACGCAGCTTGCCGTCAGCCATCACGAACGATCGTTGGTGTATAATTTCTAAGTGGTCAAAATTGGCAGACATGTATCTTATGTGTATGGCGGCTCCTTTATAATCCAATAGTCTGATCCCTAAATCTGCTCACTGAGAGGTTTTTCAGCCAATAAAGTTTTACCGGACGGCAGCATCAAGGTTCGTTCCGCTCAGATGAACGCCTATATTATCTGTTAGCTGGCAGGCTAATCTGTTTTCAGCATTTTCTTCTCATTTCATAGTTAAACTTTGATTTTGCAATGTTCCAGGGATAATGGTTCTCCGCTAATGTCCCCAAATCAATCTCCGCGTAACATAATAAAAGGCATATTATAATGTCTGCAGAAAAGAGAAGTGGATGCCTTAATGTGTATGACCCATGGCAGCCAGCTGCCACCATCAGGACCTACAGTTTAGATAAAGGAGCTGTCCACAAGTATAAAGTTATCCTCAATCCACAGGAAAGAGGGTAAGTATCTGATCAGCGGGTATCTGACTGCTGAGACCACCGCTGATCACTAGAACAGGGGTCCGGCCCCTCCCCCGCATTGAATGAAGACCCGGTGGAGTATGTACGCTGGCTCTAGTAGCCCGGCACAGAGCTCAGCTGTCTCCAACAGTGCCATAAAGAATGAATGGAGAGGTAGTGTCGCATGGTAGACCTCCATTCATTTGGGAACACAGGATCCCCATTCTCATGATCAGTGGGGGTCCCAATGGATGGGCCCCCACCCATCAGATACTTATCGAATGTCCTGTGGATAGGGGATAAAGGCCCTTTAAAATGGACTGAGAAAGTGGGCAAAGATTGGGAACGAACGTTCCTATGAATGATCATGTGGCCTAATAGAAACATAGAAGATTGACGGCAGAAAAGGACCACCTGGTCCATCTAGTCTGCCCTTAGGATAGATACATGAACCACAACCACCTCTGCTGGAAGTTTGTTCCAAGCTTCTACTACTCTTTCAGTGAAATAATATTTTCTAATGTTGTTCTTGATTTTTTCCCCAACTAACCTCAGATTGTGCCCCTTGTTCTTGTGTTCAGTTTCTTATTAATAACCCTTCCCTCCTGAACTTTATTCAGTCCTTTAACATATTTAAAGGTTTCCATCATGCCCCCCCCTTTCTCTTCTTTGCTCCAGACTATACATATTAAGAACTCAGAGTCTTTCTTGATAAGTTCTATGCTTTAGACCTTCCACCATTTTTGTAGCTCTTCTGTGGACCCAATATCCTTTCGCAGGTGAGGTCTCCAGAACTGAACACAGTATTCCAGATGTGGTCTCACTAGAGCTCTATACAGAGGGATCACAATCTCCCTCTTTCTGCCTGTTATACCTCTAGCTATGCAGCCAAGCATTTGCTTTCCCTACTGCCTGGCTGCATTGGTTACTCATTTTGAGGCTGTCAGAGATGACTACCCCCCAATCCTTCTCTTCTAATGATCGCTACTACGATCATTCATCCCCATACAGCTTTATTGTTAGTCAGCAGTACATCCCTTTTTACACAGGTTGTTGTGCAACTGACGAGCGAGGATTTTACATGCTGTATAAAATATGCGTTCACCCGACGAACAAACGTTTAATTCTCCATTCGGTCATCTGCGGCACCTTTACCAACACTCATCCAAGGTAACTGTCCCAATCCTCAGCCAGTGTAAAAGGGCTTTTTAGCTTATAGCTGTAAAGGGGTCAATGAGGGTATTGGGGTTCAAGATAGGTCATCAATATCAGTTTTGTGGGGGTCAGACTCCCAACACCTGCCTAGGGTGACCAGATTTGGGTTTCTGAAAAGGAGGACACCTTTTTTTTTTTTTTTTTTTGGGGGGGGGGGATAATAGTTAAAATGGCCTTTAGTGTTTAAAAATAATAATAAAAAAAAACTCACCTTTTCCACTTGTTTGCGCAGCCGGTGTCTTCGCTTTTCTTTGCCCTTGCAGGACCTGCAAAAGGACCTTTGGTGATGTCACCAAAGGTCCTTTTGCAGGTCCTGCAAGGGGAAAGAAGAAAGAAGACACCGGCTGCGCGAACAAGTGGAAAAGGTGAGGGTTTTTTTTATTATTTTTAACCCCTAAAGGCCGTTTTAACAGTTAAAATGATTTTATTCGACTGCCTCAAACTGTTTGAGTCAAACATAATACATGTTACATGTATTATGTTTGACTCAAACAGTTTGAGGCAGTTGAACAAAATCCCAGACGATTTTAAAATTCCCCCGGACATTTTTTTAAGGCTCTAAAGTAGGACATGTCCTGGAAAAAGAGGACGTCTGGTCACCCCAACCTGCACCATTCAGCTGTTTGAAGAGGTCACAGCGCTCAGGTGAGAGACACAGTCTTTTCCTAGGCCTGTGACGTCACAGTCATCGGCCACATAGCCTATGAGCAGCTCATAAAGTGAGCTGCAATACCAAGCACAGCCACTATACAATGTATGGCGCTATGTTGTGTTGAGGCCGTGGCGCTCACAGAGTGCGTTGGCCTCTTCAAACAGCTGATCAGCGGGAGTGCCAGAAGTCAGACCCCCACCGATCCAAAACGAATGACCTATCCTGAGGATAGGTCATCAATATTGCGATCCCAGAAAACCATTTAAAAGCAGTGTGCCTATCATGTGTGTTGTAAATGGTCTTCTGTAACAGGCTGGACTATTTAGTCTTCTGAATACTTCATGAAGCCATACGTAAGGCAATTCGATATACAGCATCTATTAAAAAAAAGCATATATAATTGTACTATTAAGGGCTGCAATCCATGTGCCGGCTCCAGCATACGTTAACCCAGTTTACACGTCACAATTTCCAATATGTGAATTCCGTTTTCTCATCTGGGATTGTCGTACTTGGCAATAAAGCTACTATTGAGTGTCCTGAGTGTCTGACTTCCACGGATCAGATACTGATGTCTTATCCAGAGAAGGCAGTGATGCCACGGCCTTCTCTGTGTTTTTTAGTGAAACTAGTCGTGACGTCACTGGGCCTGCGGTAAACACAGAGAAGGCCGTGGCGCTCCAGCAGCGTCACTGCCTTCTCAAACAGCTGATCGGCGGGGGTCCCGGGTGTCGGACCGCCGCCAATCAGATGCTGATAATCTATCCAAGGGATAGATCATCAGTTTTACAGAACTGCAGAACCCTTTTAACTAACTGGAGGAGGGAGGGCTGCTTTAGATGGTGATATTTCCTCAATGGTAGCAGCTAGAAACATGCAACTGGTCTTGAAAGCTGACAGTCCAGGCTTTCATACAAGACCAAAATAACAGCTAAAGTCCAAGAAACAGAGGAGAAATCACTGTTAGAAATCAAGTCGGGAATAATCGCAAGTGAAACCTGTTTTTACTTTCATTTTCAGCTGCATTCACAGCATCTCGATTTCTATCAGTGATATCTTTCTCCGTCCTGAACATATTGCTGTCATTTTGGAATTGTCTGAAAGCTTTGAATGTCAGCTTTCAAACAAGACAGTTTCATGTTTCTAGCTGCTACCATTCAGGAGGTAGCAGCATCTAAAGCAGCCCTCCTCCCTGCAGTTATCTACTTTTCCCACTGCTGGAGCTCCACTCTGGCAAAACAGTTAGGGGGTTAAAGAAAAGTCAGATTCAGAGCTGCTGGCCTATAAACCATTGTATCTAGAGTCCTGCAGCAGTCCCCCCATGATGAGCTCTCCCTTTTTCTTATACGGTCGCTCTGCGATAAATTGTGCATTTTTTTTTTTTAGAAAGACTGTTATATTTCCCCTGGGTTTCCCTGAATACAGATATAGTGTTTGCTTGTCCTTTCATCTTCTCTTCACATCGTCCTGATAATTCCAAAAGGTTAATTCCTATTCTGCAGAGCGGCTTTTGTTTTACCAAATCAAAAACAACCAAAGTCAATTATGACGTGCCGCCCACGAGTACCACGTCTGCGGAGGAATGACGCTTCTTCTGTTTGGAAACACATAAATGACTTTGCCGAAAATCTTTGTAAAATGACTTCTTTATTCCGATATTCACTGACACCTTTTTCGGAGGTTGTCTGTACAATGTCAAATGCTTTATTTATTTTAATCCCTTCCTAGACATTTATGGAATATCCACAGGATGTGCCATCCAATAGAGAGCGGCGGGACCTGTATCTATCCCTAGAATGGGGTCCCTGACCCACTGCATGCAGAGGTATCCAGGATTACTGTTAAAGAGGTTTTCCCATCTTGGACAATGGGGACATATCGCTAGGATATGCCCCCATTGTCTTATAGGTGTGGGTCCCACCGCTGGGACCCGCACCTATATCGAGGATGGGGCCCCAAAAGAGAAGGAGGGCGCACCGCGCAAGCGTTGCCGCCCTCCATTCATTTCTATTGGGCCGCCGAAAATAGCCGAGCACTGGCTCGGCTATTTCCGTTGGCTCCATAGAAATTAATGGGAGCCGGGCCGTGCTTGCCCTCCTTCTCTTCTGGGGCCAGCGGTGGGACCCGCACCTATAAGACAATGGGGGCATATCCTAGTGATATGTCCCCATTGTCCAAGATGGGAAAACCCCCTTAAAACCGAGCTCGCAGTGCGACGTTGTTTCCGTAATGTCCTTGGGAGTGAATGAAACAAAGTGGCACAGCAAGCTGAGATGTTTCTGTAATCCTGACCACCCCTCTAGCCAATTGCAGTCTGGATACGGCACTAGTAGCCAACTCAACATGTTAGGGGGAAAGCCAGTTCTAGAGAACTGATTGCTTCTGTCCCATTAAATTCTGTCTCTTTTATATTACCTTTAATATTCTGTATAAGTCTTCCTTGTAATGTAGTGGGTTAGAGAAAGTACCCAATCCCCCATTGTGCTGATAAGACCACATTCCTGAGTGATCTCACACTGGAGGAGGGGCTGAAAGGTATAACTCTAGTTTGTACCAACAATTAGGTGGCACTCCATTGAAGGCTTCATTGTAGGTAGGATGTAGGTATTGATTTGCCCTATCTCTTATACACCCTGGGGTGCCGTCCATACGACATGGCAACCAGAGTCCTACCCCATATTGTCTATGTAAGCCAGTGGTGATTATTTACTTTTTACTATTTTTTACTGTATGTGATTTGTCTGTTTTATCTTATAGTTAATCATACTTAGTATACTTACATAGTAAATATATTTATTCACTTATCCTGCATAAGCTTATTCGTTCGCAAATCTTTTGAATTCACGTTTTGAAACAAATATCTATGGTCGGAGTACCCTTCAATGGGGTTCTCTCATTAGGGCCTTTTAAAATGCAACCATGTGGCAAACAGTTGGTTTTGGGAAAATAAGAAAAATACCTGGTGAAAGGCCATCTGTCCTTGTAATGGAGGGACCCCTTTAAAGCGACTGTCCCATCAGGGCATAGGACGCCATACTCTCCTTCTTAATTAAAAACTTGCTATTGAATTCCTAAAAATACAGTTCCCAAATTACAGTAGAGACCTAAATGGCTTGTCATCGCATGATGCAAATATTTTAACAGCAGCATGCCCAATCAGCAGTACGCCCTATCAGCAGCACGCCCTATCAGCAGCACGCCCTATCAGCAGCACGCCCTATCAGCAGCACGCCCTATCAGCAGCACGTCCTATCAGCAGCACGCTCTATCAGCAGCACGCTCTATCAGCAGTACGCTCTATCAGCAGTACGCTCTATCAGCAGTACGCTCTATCAGCAGTACGCTCTATCAGCAGCACGCCCTATCAGCAGTAGGACCAATCAATCAGCAGTACGCCCTATCAGCAGCACGCCCTATCAGCAGCACGCCCTATCAGCAGCACGCCCTATCAGCAGCACGCCCGATCATTGAAGCAATTCATGTAAAAATTGTAACCTCCCCAAGTAGAACTTCACAGAAGAGTTCTGCGACTTTTCTTGGCAGTGCAATTACTAAAACTGCATTTTTAATAACCAAAAATGCAACAATATCTATTTTTTTATTTTGCTCTGCTTTTTAATTATTAGTCAGTTTTAGAGAATGACCACACAGTGCAGTTATGTTACAATTGCGACGTGGCTGTAATTTTTAGAAACAATCCCAGCTAAATGGGCAGGTTTATGTAAGCCCCATCCGGTTGTGGAGTTCAGGATCAGTGCTTCAGAAAAACAAATTTGCCAACTACATTGTTGTTCCATACGGCACGAATGTGTGTGATGCTGTGGCTGCTGAGGAAGGTAAGAACGGGAGATACACTGACCTAGTGAGGACCAGGAAGAGCCTGCTGTTAGCCAAGCGACAGAGCGTGGTGACACCAATGTGCTGGCCCGCCATGATGGCTCCATAAATAGTAGGCACCAAAAGTATGGTAGTCCGCACGGAGTACTGGACTGAAGTGCTGTTGGTCTGTGCATAAGTAGGCCGAGACCTGGTAGCCTGTGTGAGTTGGTTACCTGCTGTCATGGCATGCAAGACCTTGGACAGGGGTGTAGTTGGGAGGACGGGGGGACAGCCAGAGTTAAGATGTCAGAGACGGTTTTGGACGGACTCAAAATGGGTAGAAATGTACAGTCTATTCAGTAGGACTATCAGCTGTGTATCCACCTGACTTCTGCCCAACACAACTCATGGTCCCAACCCCATTTATAAGGCAAGAAATTTTATTAAACCTGACAGGGCACACCTGTCAGGTTTAATGAAACTTTATGCTGACCGTACTGAGGGCAGTATAAAGTAATGACAGAGATGCTGATTTCAGCGGTGTGTCACACATCAGCTAAAAGTAAGTGGTTGCCAAGAACCAGCATCATAATCATTGCAGCCCAGGCCTTGAAAAGAGTCAAATCTGCCTGAGAAGAGTCATGGTTATTCATAATCTCCTGCTCTCCACACCATCTGCTGATGATTGTCAGTTCTCTCCTAGAGAGAAAGGGAGAAAACTAGTTAGAAGACTGTCAATCATCAGCAGGTGGGCAGGGAGAGCAGGAATTCATGAATAACCAGGACTCTTCTCAGGTGGCTGTGACTCTTTTCCAGGCCCAGTCTGCAATGATTGTGATGTTGGTTCTCGGCAACCACTTACTTTTAACTTATAAATGACAGACCGCTGAAATCAACTCACCTGTCTCTACTTTATTCTGTCATTAGTATGGGCAGCATAAAGTTGATGACAGGTTCTCTTTAAGTTCTGCCTCCCATTAAAATGAATGCAAGACCTTTTAGGTCTCTTCCACATTCTCGCTGGGCCTGTTCAGGAAAAAACTGATGGCTTTGCATGCAAGTTCAGTCCGTTTTCTGTGCGATTGTGTTCAGCGTTTCAGGGTTTTTTTTCCCACAAGGATGCAACCAGTTTTTGATGCGTGTTTCAGGCGCCTGAAGAAGAACTGAAGAATAACAATCTACATCTCCTGGTAACCATCAATGAAAAACACTTTGTAGCCGGATAGCTTCCGTTTTTCAGGCAAGCCCCATTCACTTCTATGGAGCCAGAGGGGCGTGAAAAACTCACAATATAGAACGTGCTACGATTTGTCCTGGTGCAAGAAAAACGTGTGCACAGACCTAATGAAATTAATGAGACTGGATTCAGTCTGGTTCCAATCCATTCACTATAGGGTTGTCACGGGTATCGATATTTCGATACTGAATCGATACTTTTATACCAGTATTGATTTGGTACCGGGATTTTCTCTTTTGCGATATTTTTGGCAGATAAAATAAAAAAGTCTCTTACCTCTCCTGCACCGCGGCTCCGCTCCGGGTCCAGCGCTCCGCTGTCCGCGCTGCACTGTCCTGACTGCGTACAGCGTCAGGACGTAGTGCGCACACTATGACCTGACGCTGCACGCAGTCAGGTGACAGTGCAGTGCCGGGAGGAGAAGACACAGGAGCGCCGGACCCGGAGCGGAGCCGCGGCGCAGGAGAGGTGAGAGAGTTTTTTTATTTTATTCTAATCGGGGCACAGTGGGCTGATGTGAGGTCTGATGGGGGCACAGTGGGCTGATCTGAGGTATGATGGGGGCACAGTGGGCTGATCTGAGGTATGATGGGGGCACAGTGGGCTGATCTGAGGTATGATGGGGGCACAGTGGGCTGATCTGAGGTCTGATGGGGGCACAGTGGGCTGATCTGAGGTCTGATGGGGGCACAGTGGGCTGATCTGAGGTCTGATGGGGGCACTGTGGGCTGATCTGAGGTCTGATGGGGCACAGTGGGCTGATCTGAGGTCTGATGGGGGCACAGTGGGCTGATCTGAGGTCTGATGGGGGCACAGTGGGCTGATCCGAGGTCTGATGGGGGCACAGTGGGCTGATCTGAGGTCTGATGGGGGCACAATGAGCTGATCTGAGGTCTGATGGGGGCACAGTGGGCTGATCTGAGGTCTGATGGGGGCACAACGGGCTGATCTGAGGTCTGATGGGGGCACAGTGGGCTGATCTGAGGTCTGATGGGGGCACAGTGGGCTGATCTGAGGTCTGATGGGGGCACAGTGGGCTGATCCGAAGGTCTGATGGGGGCACAGTGGGCTGATCCGAGGTCTGATGGGGGCACAATGAGCTGATCTGAGGTCTGATGGGGGCACAGTGGGCTGATCTGAGGTCTGATGGGGCCACAATGAGCTGATCTGAGGTCTGATGGGACACAATGGGCTGATCTGAGGTCTGATGGGGGCACAATGGGCTTATCTGAGGCCTGATGGGGACACAATGGGCTGATCTGAGGTCTGATGGGGGCACAGTGGGCTGATCTGAGGTCTGATGGGGGCACAGTGGGCTGATGTGAGGTCTGATGGGGGCACAGTGGGCTGATGTGAGGTCTGATGGGGGCACAGTGGGCTGATGTTAGGTCTGATGGGGGCACAGTGGGCTGATGTGAGGTCTGATGGGCACAGTGGCTGATGTGAGGTCTGATGGGGGCACAGTGGGCTGATGTGAGGTCTGATGGGGGGCACAGTGGGCTGATGTGAGGTCTGATGGGAGCACAGTGGGCTGATGTGAGGTCTGATGGGGGCACAGTGGGCTGATGTGAGGTCTGATGGGGGCACAGTGGGCTGATCTGAGGTCTGATGGGGGCACAGTGGGCTGATGTGAGGTCTGATGGGGGCACAGTGGGCTGATGTGAGGTCTGATGGGGGCACACAGATTTTTGGGTGTTTTATTTTTTCGGCGTGGTATCGAATGGTATCGAGTATCGCAATACTTTTTCTAATCAAAATGTTAGTATCGTGACAACCCTAATTCACTACCCGTATCGCATCCAGGCGAAAAACTCACCCGTGTGAAAGAGGCCTTAGGAATATTAAGTATATTATTATATTTGTCACACATTTTTGCAATAAAACCTCTGTTGCGTCCCCAGCCGCACTCACTATCACTCTGCGGCCTAGTCGTCTGCAATTCAGGTTATACGCACAATTAAAAGCTGCTTTTTATCAAACCCCGGAGGAAATAATAACGACGATAATAATAGTAATAAAAGATATAAAACAATCAAGTGTTGAGCACTCCGCCGACCAACCAGCAATTACTGTAAACAAATGCACCCAAACCCGCCAGCCAGGCTGAAGCACAGCCGCTAACCCGCCGACCGCTACACCCACCCGCACAGCATTTGGCAGGAAATCAACTGCAGAACACAAAGGAGTCTCCGTTCTGAAGGCTATCGGGATTGGGCAGGGATAGGAGAGCACGCGCGTTATTTCATTTCTGGCAGCCAGATACACCGTAGGATCCTCTAAATACCGCCATCTGCTTGAAACAGTTAGACGGTTTACACAAAATATCAGCACGTGGCGCCAAACAGCGAACTAAAGCTGACTCCCTCCAAGGTATCATTGTGCAACTGAATCAAGTGCATGTGAGAAGACGCAGATCAGGATTGCGTGTGGATTTACCACGCGGATTTACATGCGGAAAATCCGCCCTGTAGGTCATGTACATTATATTCTATAAGAATTTGAAATTCTCATGCACACAATGCAGATTTTTTCCGCGCGGATTTTGACCTACGGTGCAGATTTTAAAATCCACAGCATGTCAATTTATTTTATTTTTCCTGTCCGGATTTTCTCCATTTACTTCAATGGGGACAGTAAAATCCGCATGAGGAAAAATCAGGACCAAATCCGCACCAATTGACCGCGGATTGACCGCACGGATTTCCCTGAGAACACCTGCGGATTTCAGTGCGGATTGTCTGCAGATAAATCCTGACCGTGTGGGTCACCTGCTAGTCACGAGCAGCGGCATCCCCTCCCCCCTTCCTGTCAGGCTCTGCTCTTTCTACAACTACCACGCTCTCTCCACTTTGATTGACAGGGCTAATGAAGTTTACACTGCCTGGCCCTGTCAATCAAAGTGCAGAGTTGCAGTGAGAGCAGAGCCTCTAGGTGTAATGGTAACGCCCCCGTTGCTCCTAGAGGCTTATTTGCATATATTAAACCATCATTTTTCTCAGTAATGCGGGCACATATAAACACGGGACAAACACAGATGTCTTCAGCTGCCAAGTGCACATGTAACAGGTCAGCCAGTGCCATAGGTACAAAACTGCTGATAGATGCCCTTTAAGAAAGCAG
This sequence comes from Rhinella marina, assembly GCA_900303285.1. NCBI lineage: Eukaryota > Metazoa > Chordata > Amphibia > Anura > Bufonidae > Rhinella > Rhinella marina. Next base: position 1,741,853 of record ONZH01001400.1, on the reverse strand, counting down.
CAGTTTTGGGCCTCGAGGACACAGCAATTTTTATTATTTTTTCATCACTGTGTTTCACGAGCCATAGTCATATGGCCATACGAGGGCTTGCATTTTGCATGACAAGGTATATGTTTTTTTTTTAATGGGAGCCTTTAGGGCTATAACCATTATATTAAGCGCTCAGTGCACCCTGTCCAGTGCCGACCCCACCACTACGTACACAGAAACCCTCATTTGCATAAATAATAAGCCCCAAGATTTATCGTTCCTTCACTCCAGAATTCTGGCATCAAAAAGTCGCAAAGGCGGACAAGAATAGGACATGTTCTATTTTTTTGCGGAAAGGCCGTCAGGACCCAGAATGCACACTGAGTATATTCCGTTTTTTATGCAGACCCATTGAAGTGGATAGATCTGCATATGGGCCACAAAAAAAAAACAAAAAAAAAAACGCAGGGAAACGGAAAAAAAAATACGTTTGTGTGCATGATCCCTAAGTCTCATGAATCCCACAATCGATTCTCATAAGACAAGACCAGTATCATTTTAATCAGCAGGATCATCCCTATCAGCCAGCAGTCCTGGTTTAACAGGGTTGATTCTACTGACGGGTGTAAAAATAAAAATGTTTAAAAAAATGCATCTTTAGCATGACAGTCGCAATCCAATAAAAGTGAACGGGGGCAGTCATGTGACTTTGCTAATTCACTACAGGCCCATTCACACTGCTGCAGGTTACCTCAGTAGAACACGGAGGCCTCTTTCAGACATCCGCGTCCTTGGTATGTTATGACGGCACAGTCCAGGTTTCATCCGTGACACTGTCCGTGATTCATCCGTGTTTGCTCCCTGGTTCCGTGATTTTCAGACTGTGTGTCATCTGTGTTTCACGGAATCTTCTAGGCTGTAAATCTGTTTCCAGAGCATCTCCTAGCAACGATCCGCGAAAACCATGAACCAAAAATGGATGGAATCCGTGTTGCATCCATTATTTTTCACGGACCCACAGCCTATAATGTGCGTGAGGGATCCATAATCCCGAATAAAACAGGGCGTGCTTCCATAACGTCACCATAGACCCACTGATGTGTGAATACAGGCACTGAGGGAGATTTATGTAGGGCTACACGACGACATTTGTCGTGCGGCAATAAGTCGCGCGACACATAGGGCACAACTACACTGCTACATGTGTCACACGACATTGATGTTGCACCAATGTCACGTGACAATTTTTATAATGTAAGTCTATGGTGTCGCACTGCGACGCGACAGTAGCAGAAAAACCCATCTTGGATGGAGTTTTTGCGACTGTCACGTCGCAGTCGCAGCATGTCGCAGTGTGACACCATAGACTTACATTATAAACATTGTCGCGCAACATTACTGCGACAAAATGTGTAGCCCTAGCCTTATCAAACTGGTGTAGATTAGAACTGGTTTAGTCGCCCATTGCAACCAATCAGATTCCACCTTTCATTTTCCAAAGGAGCTGTCAAACATGAAAGGTGGAATCTGACTGGTTGCTAGGGGCAACTAAGCCAGTTCTACTTTACACCAGTTTGATAAATCTCCCCCCATTAAAGTCAATGGAAACATGAGACCATGGACAGCTCAAGTACGTGATTCACTGGCTTGACTCATATTTATTTCTATGGGGCCATCTCCAGGTCCGTGTGCCCAATCCTCAAATTTCACCACAGTTCCTATTCCTGTCTGCACTGTCCCTTTCTATTGAAAGGGGGGAGAAAAAAAAAGGAATTCTCCCATTTCTTCTGAATCTGCATTTTTGCAGACCAAAACGCATTCAGAGTCTTAAGTGAGCCTAACCCGCTCCTAGGGGTCACACCAAATGCTGACTTACATTATACATTGTTTAACATGGATACATTTCATAATTACTAAAAATTGGATTCAAATAGACCGTGACAAGCGCAAAACAAGCTGCGTTACCTTCAGAAACCTGGGAGAGAGTGAAGAGTCCATAGTGGATCGCACGGATCTGGGGGGATCTGCCTCGGCACTTACACCCCCCGTCCCATACACTTAGTACTGGAGTGGATCTCTGTGGGGATCCTCTGTGCGGCCGCTTATGGCTTTGCAGAGAGTCAGGCACAACTTTGGTAACCAAGTAACCAACTATGGGACCCAGACCACAAGGTGTGTTTGTGTAGCCGCAGTGCTGCCCTACAATTAACCCTGTCAGTCTCGCTTCACTACATGAAAAGGCGCATAAACTGAGCAGAGAAGTCGCAAGTCTGTGAAGAAACAGGCGCAGCCCCCTGTGTAAAGTGAAGCTTGCTTCGCGCCGCGAGGTGGTTAGGTTACCATGGAAACCGTGGCGCTTGTATACGGCCATCATGGCGGTCTTGTAGCTTCCCCCCCCCCCCCTCCTGACAGGAATATTTCACTCCTGTCATTGCCCGTGTAGTGTATTTGCATGAAAAAGCCCTGCTGGTGGGAGGGTGAGGGGAGACTTCCGAGCAAAAGGACATGAAAGTGTCAGAATGAAAGGAAGACCATTTCCTTCTGTGGTTAATGGTAGAAGGAAGAAATTAGTGTTTCACACTTCCAGTCAGAAGTTGGGAAAAGCTGGGTCGCATAATGGTGGCCATATTGGTTGTCACCCAGCTTTTCTACAAGCAGACAAAAGTGAATTCTTGAGATAAGACTAGATGCAAATGATGGTTAACCTCCAGCTATGGTGAAACTACTACTCCCAGCATGCTCCATTCATTTCTATGGAGTTCTGAGAACAGCCAAGGAAGTGTACATCTTGGGAGTTGTAGTTTTACCACAGCTGGAGTGTCGGAGGTTAGCCATTTAGGCTAAAGCTATAATGAACCTTAAAGGGGTATTCCGGTTACGAAAAGTTATCTTCTGGGCTGGGACCCCCCACCCATGATGACAGAGGCCCCATAGCCCAAAATGAAAGGAGTGGCTGGTTTTAACAAGCTCCATGCTGTTCCATTCCAATACATCCCCACTTTTAAAAAGGCCAAAAAGGGATAACAGACCATGCCCAATCCTGCCCAGTCTCCTCAGTGCTACCACAGTTATGTCCCATTAGTGACCCTTCATAGTAGATATGAGTTAGTGCCCCCATATAGTAGTTATGCCCCCTTAGTGCCCCCACACAGTAGTTATGTCCCCTCAGTGCCCCCACATAGTAGTTATGTCCCCTTAGTGTCCCCATATAGTAGAATTCCTCCTTTAGTGCCCCCACAGTTATGTCCCATTAGTGCCCCTTCACAGTAGATGTGACCTCTTAGTGCCCCACATAGTAGTTATACCCCCTTAATGCCCCCACACAGTAGTTATGCCCCCTTAGTGCCCTGATACAGTAGTTATGCCTCCTTTGTGCCCCCATACAGTAGTTATTCCCCCTTAGTGCCCCCACACAGTAGTTATGCCTCCTTTGTGCCCCCATACAGTAGTTATTCCCCCTTAGTGCCCCCACACAGCAGTTATGCCCCCTTAGTCCCCTAACACAGTAGTTATGCCTCCTTAGTGCCCTCACACAGTAGTTATGCCCTCTTAGTGCTCCCACACAGTAGTTATTCCCCTTAGTGCCCCCACACAGTAGTTATGCCTCCTTTGTGCCCCCACACAGTAGTTATGCCTCCTTTGTGCCCGCACACAGTAGTTATGCCTTGTTTGTGCCCCCATACAGTAGTTATTCCCCCTTAGTGCCCCCACACAGTAGTGATGCCTCCTTTGTGCCCCCACACAGTGGTTATGCCTCCTTTGTGCCCCATACAGTAGTTATTCCCCCTTAGTGCCCCACACAGTAGTTATGCCTCCTTTGTGCCCCCATACAGTAGTTATTCCCCCTTAGTGCCCCCACACAGCAGTTATTCCCCCTTAGTGCCCCCACACAGCAGTTATGCCTCCTTAGTGCCCTCACACAGTAGTGATGACCTCTTAGTACCTCCACACAGTAGTTATTCCCCCTTAGTGCCCCCACACAGTAGTTATGCCTCCTTTGTGCCCCCATACAGTAGTTATTCCCCCTTAGTACCTCCACACAGTAGTTATGCCTCCTTAGTGCCCTCACACAGTAGTTATGACCTCTTAGTACCTCCACACAGTAGTTATTCCCCCTTAGTGCCCCTACACAGTAGTTATGCCTCCTTTGTGCCCCCATACAGTAGTGATGACCTCTTAGTACCTCCACACAGTAGTTATTCCCCCTTAGTACCCTCACACAGTAGTTATGACCTCTTAGTACCTCCACACAGTAGTTATGCCTCCTTTGTGCCCCCATACAGTAGTTATGCCTCCTTTGTGCCCCATACAGTAGTTATTCCCCCTTAGTACCTCCACACAGTAGTTATTCCCCCTTAGTGCCCCCACACAGTAGTTATTCCCCCTTAGTACCTCCAGACAGTAGTTATTCCCCCTTAGTGCCCCTACACAGTGATGCCCCATTAATAGGAGAGCACACAGGCTGATTTCCCAGCTGAGGAAAGGGTGTATCTGCTTATATTATATCTGCTTTCATTAAAATGTATTTATTTTCCCCATTTGTTCCATTTGTGAAGCGCTGTGGAATATGTTGGCGCTATATAAATAAAGATTATTATTATTATTTGTGAAGCGCTGTGGAATGTGCAGACACATTATAAATAAAGATTATTATCAGTTTATTATTTCCTATGGATAAAAGAAGTCACACGTGACCTGCAGTATATACAGTAATAACTGCATACATTTTACTCCATAGGGAATAATAATGGGACTGAAGCTCCTGGATCAGAGTGCCATTTCGATGCAGCCGCCACAGTGCACTGGCCTCATTATTTGCTCACAGTAGCGTACATTGTGCAACTGACAATATACACTAAATAGAAAATACACAGAATTTAGCACGAGTGGTGTTTTTGCTGGAGGCAGCCCTGATGTTATTTTTGTCAAAATTATATTGATCACTTTGTCACTTCGTTAAAGGAACCCATAAAACTAATAGCAGGGATGCCCAACCTGCAGCTCTCCAGCTGTTGTAAAACTACAACTCCCACCATGCCCTGCTGTAGGCTGATATCTGAAGGCAGTCTAGGCATGCTGGGAGTTGTAGTTTTGCAAGAGCTGGAGAGCCTCAGGTTGGCCATCCCTGCCTTATACCATACAGCGCAGTGCAGTCTGCGAGCAGCATGTTATAGAGCAGAAGGAGCTGAGCAGATCGGTGTAAGGTTTTATGGGAAAAGATTCTGCATAATTTGCATTTTATTCATTTAAATCTCAGCCAAGGAGTCCAGTGGGCGGACGTACACAGTGACTGAGAACAATCTACGTGCACATTTATACAAGGACGGCTGTCAGTCACTGAGTAGGACCTCCCACTGGACTCTTTAGAATGAAGAGAGATTTGAAGGAATAAAATGCAAGTTAGGGCTTGTTCACACGGCCGTTGGCCGGCCGTGCCTGTACTGCGGACCTCAAATTGCGGTCTACAATGCACAGGCACCTACCGTGGTGCTTCCGCATGCGGATTGCGGACTCATTCACTTCAATAGGGTCCGCAATCCGCATCCGACTGTCCGTTTCAACCCGTTCTATTTTTTTGCGGTGCGGAGGCACGGACTGAAACACCAGGGAAGCACTCTGTAGTGCTTCCATGGGGTTCCGATCCGTGCCTCCGTTCCGCACCGCATCTCCATGATTGCAGACACATTCAAGTGAATGGGTCCGCAATCCGTGATGCGGGGCGCAATACGACCACGGCAAAACGGCCGTGTGAACAAGCCCTTAGGCCCCATTCACACGACCGTATGAATGGGGCCGTATCTATCCCGCAATATAGCTAGCGGCTCCATATGAGGCAGGTCCTATACTTGTCCGTGCATGCGGACAAGTATAGGCACTTTGAATGGGGCAGCCCCCGTATTATTGCGGGTCCGCAATAATGCGGATCCGCAATAATACAGCTATGTGAATGGGGCCTTATACTGAATCTTTTCCCATTAAACTATACATCAATCTGCTCAGCTCCTCCTGCTCTATAACATGCCGCCTGCCGATCGGACTGCACTTTCATGGAGACAGGTTCCCTTATCAATACATCTAGCGACGTCTCTTCTATTCTTACGCCACCTGTTGGAGTGAAATTGCAAAAAAAAAAAAAAAAAAAACCCACACCTGCAACATTTTAAAAAGCCGCAGTTTGTAAATATGTCGACATCCAGACCTGGCAGCAAACCATGACCACCTTTCACTCCACTTATATACACTCACCGGCCACTTTATTAGGTACACCTGTCCATCAGCCAATCACATGGCGGCAACTCAGTGCATTTAGGCATGTAGACATGGTCAAGACAATCTCCTGCAGTTCAAACCGAGCATCAGTATGGGGAAAAAAGGTGATTTGAGTGCCTTTGAACGTGGCATGGTTGTTGGTGCCAGAAGGGCTGGTCTGAGTATTTCAGAAACTGCTGATCTACTGGGATTTTCACGCACAACCATCTCTAGGGTTTACAGAGAATGGTCCGAAAAAGAAAAAACATCCAGTGAGCGGCAGTTCTGTGGGCGGAAATGCCTTGTTGATGCCAGAGGTCAGAGGAGAATGGGCAGACTGGTTCGAGCTGATAGAAAGGCAACAGTGACTCAAATTGCCACCCGTTACAACCAAGGTAGGCAGAAGAGCATCTCTGAACGCACAGTACGTCGAACTTTGAGGCAGATGGGCTACAGAAGCAGAAGACCACACCGGGTGCCACTCCTTTCAGCTAAGAACAGGAAACTGAGGCTACAATTTGCACAAGCTCATCGAAATTGGACAGTAGAAGATTGGAAAAACGTTGCCTGGTCTGATGAGTCTCGATTTCTGCTGCGACATTCGGATGGTAGGGTCAGAATTTGGCGTCAACAACATGAAAGCATGGATCCATCCTGCCTTGTATCAACGGTTCAAGCTGGTGGTGGTGGTGTCATGGTGTGGGGAATATTTTCTTGGCACTCTTTGGGCCCCTTGGTACCAATTGAGCATCGTTGCAACGCCACAGCCTACCTGAGTATTGTTGCTGACCATGTCCATCCCTTTATGACCACAATGTACCCAACATCTGATGGCTACTTTCAGCAGGATAATGCGCCATGTCATAAAGCTGGAATCATCTCAGACTGGTTTCTTGAACATGACAATGAGTTCACTGTACTCAAATGGCCTCCACAGTCACCAGATCTCAATCCAATAGAGCATCTTTGGGATGTGGTGGAACGGGAGATTCGCATCATGGATGTGCAGCCGACAAATCTGCGGCAACTGTGTGATGCCATCATGTCAATATGGACCAAAATCTCTGAGGAATGCTTCCAGCACCTTGTTGAATCTATGCCACGAAGAATTGAGGCAGTTCTGAAGGCAAAAGGGGGTCCAACCCGTTACTAGCATGGTGTACCTAATAAAGTGGCCGGTGAGTGTAAACTGACATGCACGGCACAAATGGCTGTAATAGTTAAAGGGGTTGTCCCTGACACATTGGTGGCATGTCCTCAAGATAAGTCATCAATATATACGACTGGGGAAGGGAGGTCTGACTCCTGGTAATCCCGCCAATCAGCTGTTTGAAGCGGCCACGGGGCTCAGACCAGTGCTGCAGCCTCCTCACGGTATACCAAGCACAGCGCCATACATTGTGCAGTGGCTGTGCTTTGTATTGCAGCTCACCCATTCACTTGAATAGAACTGAACTGTAGAAAGGCGATATGACCAATAGATGTGATGTCACGGGCCTAACAGGAACCTGCTGCACCCGTTCCCAGCACCACTGCCTCTTTCAACAGCTAAATGGGGGTTGTGCAAAACCACTTAAAAAAACCCTGTCCAACAGCATTTAAAGGGATTCTGCCGGCTAGTTTTAAATGTCCCGCTAGATCTCCACTAGCATGTCCGTAATATTCATGTGCCATAGGTAGGGATGCTTTTGTTTAGTTCGGAAAAAGATTTTTATGAATATGCTAATTAGGTCATTAAGGAGCCCAAGAGGCTGTACCAGAGTATCAGGGGCCCAGCACCCCCCCAATGTGAATGAGCCCAGCATCGCCCTGCATCCTCCAACTCTCCTCCCTGCTCCCCTGACGTCATACAGTTGAAGCAATGTGTTGGCATCAGCCTCAGGTTACGAACTGTGCATGCGCTAGCTGTCCTGAGCAAGATTACAACTTCAACTGTGTGATGTCGGGGGAGCAGGGAGAGGAGTTGGAGGATGCAGGGCAGTGCTCGGCTCATTCACAATGGGTGGTGCTGGGCTCCTGAAACTCTGTGCCCGTTTTGTGCCCTTCGTGTGACATCCGTATTCCACGGACACTGCTCAGCTGAAAATCCATTTCCAGAGCATCTCCTACCAATGGTCGTTAAAACACTGACAAAACACGAATGCCATCCGTATTCTATCTCTATCCCCTGCTGCCAGGATCCATTAGTCCACTAGATTTTAGTCCATAGCAATGTCATGTCACCAAGTCCTTGAATGGATCAGTGCAGGGTTGCCAACCTTCCATTTAAAATTTTCTGGACAACTAAACCAGAAATCACGGACAGCTCAAATTTTTTACGGACATACACCCCGCCCCTTTTTAGAGACCACCCCCCTTCCCTATTCCACACCCACAAAATGTCCTAAACATAATGCTGTGGAATAACTAACATGCCTGAATTAAAGGGGTTTAATTCCCAACTGACAAACGATAACGGTAAAAAATTACTATCCTCTCAGTTGTGGCTACATATTTCTAGTAGTGTTAAAAGGGGCCCTGTGGTTATCACTGTTTTATCCTCAATATATTCTTGTGATAGGGTGTATTACTTCATACTATCCCTCAGAGGAGTGAATACCAGACTGCCTTGTCTGTATAAGATACGATTTTGGTCTCCGTATAATTCAAAAGATCCTATTATGCCCTAAATGGGGTACTTGATATACTGTAAGTCCTGATGATGCTGGACTCACGGCGAAACATGTTGGAGGAGCTTTGTTATTTTAATCACTAGGGAGAGATACTCCATCCGAATAAAAAGGGACTTATATCAAGTACCCCATTTAAGGCATTGTAGGATCCTTTACATTAAATACGGAGATCAAAATTGTATCCTATACAGACAGGGCAGGTGGTATGACATGCACAGTGCCCCAATGTGACATGCACGGTGACATCCATACTGCCCCAGTGACATCTACAGTGACATTCAGTGCCTCACAGTGACATCCAAACTGCCGCAGTGACATCCATATTGCCCTGAATTGATACTGTCACAGTGACATCCACAGTACCCTAGTGACATCCACAGTGACATCCATATTGCCCTAAATTGATAGTGTCAGTTCTTTGGTCTTCTTTCTTTTCTCCTTGCTCAATGTGGTACACACAAGGACACAGGTCAGAGGTTGAGTCAACTTTAATCCATTTCAACTGGCTGCAAGTGTGATTTAGTTATTGCCACCACCTGTTATGTGCCACAGGTAAGTAACAGATTAGAGAAGCATCACATGATTTTTCAAAGGGTGCCAATACTTTTGCCCACCCACTTTTTATGTTTGGTGTGAAATTATATCCAATTTGTTTTTTTGACAATTCTTTTTGTGGTTTTCCATTGAAGACAAATTAAATGAAGATATTATTACCAAAGCATTTGTGATTGCAATCATTTTCTGGAAGAAATTGAGTATTATCTGACAGAATTGCAGGGGTGCCAATACTTTTGGCCAGCACTGTATAATCTGATGATTTATGTGGTAATATTTATATGGACATAGAAACGCAAGAAAATAATTGCCGCAGGGGCTCCAGTAATTATGCTTTGGGTGGACTTAGAGGTGTGGTCTAGTAAGAAAAAAAACCTGCCGTGATGTGCTCCGCACACATTGTCCCTCTTTGCAATTTTCAAAAGTTGGGAGGTATTCAATAATGTGCCAGTAAGAAATGCCCCCATAGATGTCCCCACAGTGCCCCCCAATAATGTGCCAGTAAGAAATGCCCCCACAGTGCCCCCAATAATAATCCTGAAAAAAGTGCCCCCCAATAATATGCTAGTAAGAAGTGCCCCCATAGATGGCCCCCAATCATGTGTTCATGTGCCAGTAAGAAATGCCCCCACAGTGCCCCCAATAATAAGCCTGAAAAAAGTGCCCCCCAATAATATGCTAGTAAGAAGTGCCCCCATAGATGCCCCCCAATCATGTGTTCATGTGCCAGTAAAAATGTCCCCCAGTGCCCCCATAGCGCTCCTCTCCTGTATTGTGCAAAAAAAAAAAACACTTATACTTACCTCCATCAGGCTGGCAGCAATGCAATGCAGCCCTCTTCCGGCCTGTGTACCGCGCTGTATGGCTCAGGTGGCATGATGAATCGTGCCACCTAAGCCGGCCTCTGATAGGCTACCGGCATTAGGCCTGCAACCAGTGAGAGGACCGGGGAAGGGAGACGCCTCTCCCCTGTCCCGCCGCAGCACAAGCATCTGTATCGCTGTTCTGAGGACGAGGATACAGATGACCATGGAGATGAGAGCTTCCACATGAAAGCGCTCATCTCCCTGTGCCCTGCCTCCGCTGCCCTCCATTTGGGGACCACTGCTGTATATTACACTGCACCCCATGTACAGTCCTGTATATTACACAATAATACATTGTAAAGTATCAGAAGTATCTTTAAAATGTTGTTTTATTGTAAAAATGTTATATAGTAGATAAATATCTGTAAGCACTCCAATCATCTCACACACAATGTATCACTCCCATCCTCCCATACACAATCTATCAATAGCATCATCTTATGCACAATTTATCACCCCCATCCTCTCACACATAATGTATTACTCCAATTATCTCAGACACATTGTATGATTCCCATCATTCCCACCGTCTCACACTGTATCACTCCCATCATCTATTTTTCATACACAATGTATCACTCCCATAATCTCACAATATATCACTCCCATCATCTCACACATTGGGTCAGATTAACAGTAGAACAGTCCTTGTTGCCCCTAGCAACCAATCACAGTGCAGCTTTTATTTTTGAAGAGCCAAATTCGAAATGAAAGCTGCACTGTGATTGGCTACTACAGGGACCAAATTCCTCTCAGGTCAGATATCCCACCCCTCATCCCAAATTCTATGTGAAGAGAATGAAGAAACATGAAGAAAAGTTTAGGCAAGAACAGGTATGTATATGATGTGATATTAAAAAAGTGTGAGTCCAGTATATTCAATATGGCCGCTCTCACTTCTTGTGATGTCAGGCACTTCTTGTGATGTCATCATTAGATGATTCCCCCCCCCCCGGCCCCCCTTTACTGGCATGACTTTTTTACTTGTGATGTCATAATGGGCATGACTCACTTACTTATGACATAATAATCAGGGGGTGTGGTCTAATCCCATAAATGGGGGTCACGCCCTGACACCAGTGTCAGTATCTCTAGCTGGCTGTCACTATGGGGAAGTCTCGGAAGAGGAGGAGGATGATAAAGGCGATTCCTGTGGTGACTACAATAGAGAGAATGGATGTCGGCCCTCGACAGTATGCGGACGACGTGGATATGAAGTCCGATGACAGTGATGACAAAATGCAAGTAGGCCCCCGACAGTATCCAGAGGATGTAGAGATGGCGGACCTTCCGGGGAGCACCACCAACATCAGGGCCTCAAACCCCCGGAAGAGGAAGAGGCCATCTTGCATCCTCTGCCGGCTATAACATCTGCCGATAGGCCCTTAGTATACCATCTGCCCCTTGGCCACCATAACATCTGCTGCTTGGCCCCACTTACCATCTGCCGCCCGGGCCCATTTACCATCTGTGGTTTGGGGCCATTACCATCTGCAGCTTGTGGCCCATTTACCATCTACCCCTTGGGGCCCACTTACCATCTTCCCCTTTGGGCCCACTTACCATCTACCCCTTGGGGCCCACTTACCATCTATATATGGTTTTACCATCCAAACCATCTGAAATTCCAGTCAAGACGAGCAGAGCTCCACCAGGTCCGGTAAGTTTGGCCACTTCCCTCCATCTTCTCCTTATGTTTTTGTAAACAGTTTTTTTTATTTGGGTATTTTCTCTTCTAGGATCCGACTACAAGACAACATGAGGCACCTCTGGTGACAATATTCTGTCCCTAAAAACCTGCCAAAGGTGCGACCCCCGACCTCCTCCTCTACAAGTTAGCGGACCTGAATCTAGCCGATCCTGAAGACGGAGCCAGAGCTGCAAAAAATCCACTGAAAACCTAAAACCTTTTTATAAATAAACATAGTGTTTTTTTTTTTTTTTAAGAAAAAATGGTGTTTTATTTCACTTAATTATCAAATTGCACACATTTTACTCAGCCCCTATTTTCTTCGGGTATCATAAGGGTATAGTAAGTAAGCTCAGAGCTGGAGCCTGAGGGGTGAGTTACCCATTTTTAAAAGCATAATATTTAAATTCACACATTTTTCCATAAAATCTGCATGTGCCAAAGTTTGTAACTTTTATTATAGCCAGAAAACGAGTGCAAGATAAATTATGCCCCCCAGGTAAAACTCCACCCACTAGTGATAAGGGTAGGTTAATAAAGTACATTCAAGATGGCCGCCCTGATGCTAACCCACTCTTTGTGATGTCATCATTAGAATCCTGGCATGGTCACATGTTTTGTGATGTCATCATTAGAATCCTGGCATGGTCACACTTTTTGTGATGTCATCATTAGAATCCTGGCATGGTCACACTTTTTGTGATGTCACCATTAGAATCCTGGCACGATAACGCTTCTTGTTTCCTTAGCAACACTATCTGTGATGTCATCGGTTAGAGAGGCTGAGTGTCATAATCAGTGGCATGACTCCGGGGCATAGATAGGGGGTCAGCAGCATCCGTCACCTGAGTGGGCCCCCAATCCAGATAATGCCGCACCATGACTACATGTAATAAAGCTAAATAGTGACTGAATATTACCACCGCACTGTTACTAACAGACCACTGCAGGAAGATCAGTATTACCGCCATACATTAATAACATAGTAATATAGTGTGTATGGCTATGGCTACACTGCTTTATAGCACGACTGATTGATTTTAACTATTGAATGACCGCTGCAGTCCACAAGATTGCATTCATTTGGATTGCAGCTGTAGTTCAATAGTTAAAGTCAATCAGTTACGCTACAAACAGTTGAAGTGTAGCCATAGCCTAAGGCTAGGGCTACACGTTGACACTGGTCGTGAGACACCTGTCGCGGCCAGGATCGCTGAGTAGCAGGGATCCCATAGAAATGAAGGGAGTGTCACGGCAGTCCCAAGAAATCCAGCAATTTTTTGTGACTGCCATGGCGATCCTATTCATTTCAATGGAATCGCTGCAACTCAGCAATCCTGGCCTCGACAGGTGTCGCAGTGTAGCCCTAGACTAAGGCCTCATGCACATGGCCGTTCCATGCATTGGGGACCACAAAGCTCTATTTTTTTGCAGTGCAGAGGCACAGACAAAAAACCCATAGTGCTTCCGTGGGGTTCCATGCCTCCGTTCCACACCATACCTTCCATTGTGGACCCATTCAAGTGAATGAGTCTGCATCTGAGACGTGGGCCAGTGTTCACATATTGCGGACCCGATGTTTGCGGGCCACAGTACGGGCCATGTGCATGATGCCTAAGGCTGACAAAACACATACGTCCATCCAGTTTGACCTGTTATCCTGCAAGTTAATCCAGAGGAAGGCAAAAATCCCCATGAGGTGAAAGCCAATGTCCCCCACTTTAGGGTAATAAAATTCCTTCCCGACTCCAATCAGACATCAGAAAAACTCCCTGGATCAACGACCCATCTCTAGTAACTATAACCTGTAATATTATTACCCTCCAGAAATACATCCATGCCTCTCCTGATCTCTTATAATGAACTTACCATCACCACCTCCTCAGGCAGAGAGTTCCATAGTCCCCCTGCTTAAGCCAGTACATATCCAGGCCCATCTGAAGTTTGCTAGAGAGCATTTGGATGTTCCAGAAGAGAATTGGGAGAATGTCATATGGTCAGAAGAAACCAAAGTAGAACTGTTTAGTAGAAACACAACTCGTCGTGTTTGGAGGAGGGTGAATGCTGAGTTGCAGCCAAAGAACACCATATCTACTGTGAAGCATGGGGGTGGCAACATCATGCTTTGGGGCTGTTTCTCTGCAAAGGGACCAGGACGACTGATCCATATACATGAAAGAATGAATGGGGCCATGTATCATGAGATTTTGAGTGCAAAACTCAGCAAGGGCATTGAAGATGAAGCCTGGCTGGGTCTTTCAGCATGACAATGATCCCAAGCACACCGCCAGGGCAAGGAAGGAGTGGCTTCATAAGAAGCATTTCAAGGTCCTGGAGTGGCCTAGCCAGTCTCCAGATCTCAACCCCATGGAAAACCTTTGGAGGCAGTTGAAAGTCCGTGTTGCCCAGCGACAGCCCCAAAACATCACTGCTCTAGAGGAGATCTGCATTGAGGAATGGGCCAACATACCAGCAACAGTGTGTGCCAACCTTGTGAAGACTTACAGAAAACGTTTCACCTCTTTCATTGCCAACAAAGGATATATAACAAAGTATTGAGATGAACTTTTGTTATTGACCAAATACTTATTTTTCACCATAATTTGCCAATAAATTCTTTAAAAATCAGACAATGTGATTTTCTGGATTTTTTTTTCTCATTTTGTCTCTCGTAGTTGAGGTCTACCTATGATGTTAATTACAGGCCGACCTCATCTTTTTAAGTGGGAGAACTTACACAATTGGTGGCTGACTAAATACTTTTTTCCCACTTTATATATACAGTATACTGTCCTCTGTATTATATATATACAGTATACTGTCCTCCTTAGCATGTATATATACTGTATACTGTCCTCTGTAGTATATTTATATATATATGCAGTATTCTGACCTCCTTAGCATGTATATATACTGTATACTGTCCTCTGTAGTATATATATACAGTATATTGACCTCTGTAGTATATATACATTATACTGTCCTCTGTAGTATATGTACATTATACTGTCCTCTTTTGCATGTATGTATATATTATACTGTCCTCTGTAGTATATATCCAGTATACTGCTCTCTGTAGTATATATACAGTATACTGTCCTCCGTAGCATGTATATATACTGTATACTATCCTCTGTAGTATATATATACAGTATATTGACCTCTGTAGTATATATACATTATACTGTCCTCTTTAGTATATATCCAGTATACTGTTCTCTGTAGTATATATACATTATACTGTCCTCTGTAATATATATATGTATATATATATATATATATATATATATATATATATATATATATACACAGTAAACTGACCTCTGTATTATATATACATTGCAGTGAGAGACATTTTAACATATCTACCAAGTGTGAATATAACCAAATGAATATAGCAGTTCTCCTACTGCTGCAGGCAGCTTTCTCAGGTGGTGACACTCCCTGGGGAGTCCGATCCTGAATCCACAGAGGTCAGTTGATGATATCACGGTGCATGGTATCTCATGTGCGTGTACATTTTGGCTTGTGATACTTTACATAAAATGGCTCCATATTGTGACTGCTTGTGCTGGTTGGTACCTGCTCCAGGACAGCACTTCATTTTGCATGTGCTTCTCTAATGCCCCATAATAGACTTACTTGTCTCTAGAAGGTTTGTCCTTTCTAAGTAGAGGAGGTGACATAAGCTCCATCTAGTGGTGGCTTGTTAAAACCTTGTGCATACTGTCTCTGCTTCCATAGGAATCGATTGGCTGCTTCTTCTATCTTCCCTCCCTCCCCCCCTGAATACCTCTGGCCTGGGCGGGGGGCGGGGCCGGCTGACAGTCAGCCTTGGCTCCGCCCCCTCCAGACTAGAGAAGCTGATATCCTGCTGGTGATACTGCTACTAGGAAGTTTTTTTTTAACTTTCTGTGAGGGGCACAACATATTACTGTGGGGCACAATGTGGGCATATTACAAGGGGGCACATAACTGAGCATATTCCTGGGGCGCACAGCTGGTCATATTACTGGGGGCACATAACTGGGCATATTCCTGGGGCGCACAGTTGGTCATATTACTGGGGGCACATAACTGGGCATATTCCTTGGGGGGGGCACACCTGGTCAGATTACTGGGGGCACATAACAGGGCATATTATTGGGGGCACAGCTAGGCATATTAATGGGGGCACATAACTGGGGAATATTTACTATATGGAGCAGTAAGGGGACTAGGTGGGATTAGGTGTATAGTGGGCGGAGTTGGGGAGTGGCCTAGTGCTGAAAAAATTTGCTGCGGCATGCTTAGCACACCACACAATGTGTCCCTCTATGTCCCTTTACAAAGTTGGGAGGTATGCATTCACTGCCACAGTGACATCCACATTGCCCTGAAGTGACATCCACAGTGACATCTAGTACCCTAGTGACATCCACAGTGACATGCACAGCGCCCCAAAGTGACATCCATACTGCCCCAGTGACATCCACAGTGACATCCACAGTGACATCCATACTGCCCCAGTGACATCCACAGTGACATTCATACTGCCCCAGTGACATCCACAGTGCCCCAGTGACATACAGAGAGCCCCAAGGTGACATCCCCAGTGACATGCACTGTGCCCTAGTGACATCCATACTGCCCCAAGGTGACATCCATATTGCCCCAGTGACATCCTTAGTGCCCTAATGACATCCACAGTGACATCCATACTGCCCTGTAGTGACATCCATATTGCCCTGAAGTGACATCCTCAGTGCCCTAGTGACATCCACCGTGACATGCACAGTGACATCCATACTGCCCCAAGGTGACATCCACAGTGCTAGTCGGCCTCCTGGCTCTGCTGCCTGATTATGTGCAGTCATTGCCGGCAATTCATTCTACACGCGCGCCACCCGGCCCTCTCTCCCCCAATCAGCGGCGAGGAGCGGGCCACCAGCGCAGCGGTGAGTGGGGAACTTTCTGCCGGACACTACGGACGGCAGAGAAAAACAACCCTTTTTTGCGGACACATGGTTGGCAACCCTGGATCAGTGTCACATGATGTTGAAAAGCGTCTTGTTTCTTTTGTTTTTTTCACATGTTTGGGGAAGTAAGGATCAGGCTTCTTGATTTCGAATGCCCGATTCTTTTGTTCTTAAGGAGCATCTTTCAAGAAAGAGAACCGTCTCGCCAGTGCCAACTATTAGAGACAAGAGCCTCGATGCATAGAGAACCACTTCCAATAGGTGGCGATGGTGAGACAGTTCTCTTTCTTAGGAGATACCTCTTTGCATATTTGTTTCCCATGGAGCAGGGGCGTAGCTATAGGGGGTGCAGAGGTAGCAGTCGCAACCAGGCCCAGGAGCCTGAGGGGGCCCAAAGACCCTTCTGCCACATAAGAAGACACACAGAGCACTAAGGAAAGGGGGGTCCAAGCTGAACTCTTGCACCAGGGCCCATGAGCCTTTAGCTACGTCCCTGCCATGGAGCATTGCCACTAAGTCGTCATACCATGGAGTGCTTCCAGTCAGGGGTGCACCTAGCCTTTCTGCTGCCTGAGGTGAAAACTGAACCTCCCTCCCCCATGTGAATTTCTTAATCTCACCACTTCCTTTCAGCCCAAGGCCCTTCTGCTGTCCCCCTCTTGTCCCTACCTGGTGCTGCCTGAGGCAATCGCCCTACCTGGCCCCATTGGTGGTGCTCTCCTGCTTCCAGTAAGTCTTCATACAGGACTGGTCTCTTCAAGGAGATTCAGCACCCTGCCAAGTGTCCAAGTGTTTTCAGTTTTTGGAATACGCTACTGACTAGCACCTCGTCATCAGCTTATGAGGACCTGTCCCCTCTCCTGACATGCCTGACTACTTGCACTCCCCATGTAATAACAATTCTGGAGCATTTATTCTTACAGCTCTATGTTGTGCCATTCCTGTATTATTCCTGTTAGAAGTTTACAGTCTGAAATAAAGGTATTACTGGATGTTACAGTAAGCGGGTGTGTCCAATCAGTGCTGCTGGTGTCTGACTGTGCAGGGACACCCCCCAATTGGTAACACCCAGCTGTACCTTTACTGCAAGCTGTTAGCAATTCATTAATAACTTCTAGCAGGAATAATAAAGGAATGGCACAACATAGAAACATAACAATAGATGCTCCAGAATTGTTATTACATGGGGAATGCAAGTAGTTACTAAAACAGACATGTCAGGAGAGGGGACAGGTCCTCTTTATCTCTTGCGGGACTAAGCGTCTGCCATCAGTGAAGAGTCCTATCTTTTATTTTCTTTAAATACTTCTCAGTGTTAGGCTACTTTCACACTAGCGTTTTTAAATTCCGGTATTGAGTTCCGTTATAGGGGCTCAATACCGGAAAAAAACGCTTCAGTTTTGTCCCCATTCATTGTCAATGGGGACAAAACTGAACTGAAGACAACGGAATGCTCCTGAAAGCATTCCGTTCCGTCTTCAGACCGGAGAACAAACCGCAGTATGCTGCGGTTTGCTCTCCGGTCCAGGCATCCGCACCAAGACGGATCCGGAATGACCCCCAATGCAAGTCAATGGGGACGGATCCGTTTGGTGTGGACCCGGATCTGTCCTCCATTGATTTCCAATGGGGGGGTCATTCCGGATCCGGCTACATACACACAGACATACATACAAACAAACATACAGACATACATACAAACATACAGACATACATACATACTCACATACTCCAGGGACACCGGCAGCATGTCTTCACGCGCCTCCTGCGCGCAGCTATGACGTTTCCCCACTGCGCCCAGCAGAGGGCGCTGTGGGGAATCGTCATCACTGCGCGCAGGAGGCGCGTGAAGATGTTCTGCCGGCGTCCCTGGAGTATGTGAGTATGTATGTATGTCTGTATGTTTGTATGTATGTCTGTATGTGTCTTGTTTCAATGTGTGTCATGTGTGGGGCCGGAGCGCTGCTCCGGCTCCACACATGTATAGCGTTAGCACGGATCCATTGGCACCCTTTAGGTGCCGGATCCGTGCTAACGCTAGTGTGAAAGAGGCCTAAGCAGTCACTAATGTCAGTTGTGAGTTATCGGGATATCAGGCTATAATTCTAGCCTAAGATAAGTATAAACCTCAATAGAAGACTAGCTGATCTAGAAATGTATTCTTCTCATCACCGTTTATATTTCCTTCCCATTCAGTCTCTAATGATACCAAATACACATCCCACGTTATTTTCCATCAATTCCCTGAAAATTGTGTTTTGTAGATTGTCGGTGGTATCAATATACCTGTTCAATAGCTGACAGCCCTGATATTACATCTATCATTCAGCATGAAAGAAAAACCTGTAGGTACTTGAAATAAATCACAGCAGGTTGTAAACTGATGTGGCTCAATCTACAACACTACTTCATGGGAGTGACTGGGGGCCAAGACCAGCAAGTGAAAATTGCAGGACATTTCCCATCATTGCTATGGCCGTACAACTGAAGGAAAGAGGGGGGCGTGTAAATGGATTGAGTTCAATATGCTGCAATCTACTCTTGTCTTGTGTCTGCGATGTCAGGGCAAGTCATTGTCTAGGAACAGGGTGATAGATTTTGATGTGGAGAGTTATGACAGAGGTATCCACCAAATATCTCACATCAGAGTCACCGCTTCACAATAGACCATCACACTAAACTTCACTCCTGGACCAGATTTCCCAGTGGGCACAGGTAGCCCGTTTTTATAGATGGCTAGACTAGAAGCACATCTACTGAATGTACTGTAATGCCCCCTCCTCCTGAAAAGGCGTAATTTACCTGGACACTATGGTTTTCTGGCATAGGAAATCCTCAATGTTTTTTGCTTAAAGGGCATCTGTCAGCAGATTTGTACCTATGGCTTGGCCAACCCCTTTAAGAAGTACAATGAGCTAAGTAGTTAGTCTTAGGGCCCATTCACACAACCGTATGAATGGGTCTACTTCTATTCTGCAATATTGCGGAATAGATGCAGCCCCATTCCCTTCTATGAGAGCAGGCAGCCGCGGCTCCACATGAAAAAAATAGAACATGTCCTATTCTTGTCTGCAACAGCGGACAAGAATAGGCATTTTGAACGGAGCGCCCGGGCAATACTACGGTCGTGTGAATGGGCCCTTACTTTTAACCAGGTGTACACCACCTGCTCTGGAGGCTCGGCAACTAAAAACTGGTCTTGGCTTTAGGAGTGTCTTTACTGGGGCCTAGAGGACATTGTGCCACACCACTACCCCACCAGAAGGTCAGATTGCAGCCAAGGTGGCTGATGGCTCTTGCCTGAACCAACCATGCCACTTTGGGTCTTAGGAAAACTACCCTCAAACACAGCCCACCTTCTTAGGCATTTTTTTTTGTAGTAGAGGTAGGTTTGCTATAAGTTGCCCAGAGCTAATATTTAATTTTTCACAAAATCTCATTCATTCTTTCCAATTACTTGACCTAACACATCTTGGCTTTCCAGAGACAACCAGCAGTAATGGTGACCATTACTGTTTATACTCCTCTCTTCCTTCTGGTATCATAGTAGTTATGAAAGGTTTATAGATCAGGTATTATATTCATAAACTAGGAAGCTACAGATGAACATTGATTTTTGTCCTTCAGTGCTGGAGTACTTGGAATTTGGGGGATGACAAACCTGAAAATGGGAAGTCAAGTAAGTCCAACACATTTCTTGCAGAGAAAGTACCAATATATTCCTTTATTGGTCGATATTCAGATAGATAATTTTTATCTGGATCATCATCGGACTGGACATGCTATAAAACCCTCTGTAATCTGCTCCTCACAGTTTATACATCTAATCATAGATCCTTAATCCTGAGTTTAATTAATTGAGGCGTAATCTTTTCACTATCGCCATAATAAGCTTGTGAAACAAAGTCTTAACATAATCTCATTGTAATTACCAATCATCCTACGTGTGTTAATAAAACTAAATGCCTGACAGAGAAAATTACAGACATCATTGCATCTAAAGGCCGGGCACAAGGGCGATTTTGCCAAAATCAGTAGTGATTTTTTTCCCCCATAGAATCGTTTTCTGGTTGTACAGTAAGACCCTGTTATGACCTTATAATTAGGAGCACCTCTGTTAATAGGTGCTGGGTGTCTCTGGATTATAACCGCTTGTAAACCCCTTACCAATAAATGACAGCTCAGTGCCCCCATGAGATCGTGGCAGGAGCTTAGATGTAAATCATAGCCAGGTTCTGACCCACGGTCAGTTAAATCGTGTCAAGAGACAAATTTAAAGTGTAACGGTCATATTTTTTAAAATTTTTGTAATGTGTGGGTGCAGTGATACTGACCATTTTTGTAATATACTTTAATTACTAAAATTGAACATTTCTATTAGAAAAATAGCTCTAAAGTGGCTGATTTTGAGCCTTAACGACGCTCCTCTGTCTTCTGTTTACATAACACAGTTAATTCTAAGCAAGTCTGCACAGTTATGTAAACAGAAGACAGAGGAGCGTTGCTAAGGCTCAAAATGGGCCACTTTAGAGCTATTTTTCTAATAGAAATGTACAATTTCAGTTATTAAAGTATATTCCAAAAATGGTCAGTATCAGTGCCCCTACACATTACAAAAATAAAAAATAAAAAATGACAGTTACACTTTAAGTCAATGGGTACATGTGCTGTCTGTGGAAAATGTGTGCATCACATTGAAAAACGTAAGTATGTACAAAGCCTTAGATGTAAGGGTACTGCCATGTGGTCAGGTTTCTGAATGTAGTTTTGGAAGCCAAAGCCAGGAGTGAATTCCTTTATACTTTTTCTCCTTTTGTGATTCAATCCTGAGTTTGTCTTCCAAAACTGTATCTGAAATCCTGACTGTGTGGCCATACCCTAACTGAAACCTTCACAAGTGATTTTCAAGAGGTTTTAAAGAAATTTCCAAGCGATTATCATTATACTCTATGGAGAAAAAAAAGAAATTGCTAGTGCCTCGCTTGACTGGAGTGGTTTTGAAGAAATTTTCAAGCTCCTCAGGGCATTTCTATGGGCAGCAATTTAAAAGTGACTTTTTGTGATGAAAGATAAAAATCCTTAGGTTGGTTATGTGTGAAGTTGGGGAAAATCAGTCTGCTTGTCGGCCTCAATCTCTTGAACCAACTTCGGCTCATTTAGGGTACAGCTACATGGTGACGACGCACCGTGGACATGATCGCAGAGTAGCGGTGATCCTATAGAAATGTATGGGATCACGGCGCAAGTCACATAAAATCCAGCACTGCTGGAATTTTTTTGAGACCTGCGCTGCGAACCCATTAATTTTTATGGAATGATCACTGCTCTGCAGTCCTGGCCGCGACCAGTATCGCCGTACCCTTATCTTGAACTCACAAGAATTTGTGTGCTCCTGGTAATGGCCCCAATAATCTGCCCATGTAGATGGATCCTAAGGCTATAGCTACACCTATGTCAGTGTCAGACAGTCGTATGAGGTCCTGGAAAAAATTTTGCCGCATCTCCCCAACTGACCGCAGCTCATCGGACCCAGACTCACTGCATTATAGTGATTTAAGTCCTGGCTGACCATGGGTCTACTGTACTGTACTCACATCATGCCAGAACCGAGGTCCTGGCCCCTGCCACGCCCTAGCCAACTCCTAAGTGGCGAGGAAGGTGCAGAAATGCCCATGCGACAAAATATTGTTGCACGGACTTTTAAAAAGTATCAAAATGGGGTCTTGCAACAGTTTTTACGCCAAAACTGGCATAACAATTTTTAGTAAATGATCCCTGTGCTGCTGACCAACAATGAATCTATATGGGGATGAATGATCGCAGTAGCTGTTGTCCCCCTACAGAGCGGATGAATCTTGTCTGTAAATGCAGGTTAAAGAGGACCTATCACCGCTCCTGACATGTTTGTTTTAATAGCTTCCTGCGTTTCCCATGTAATAACAATTCTGAAGCATCTATTCTTATGTCTGTATGTTGTGCCATTCCTTTATTATTTCTACTAGAAGTTATGAATGAATTGCTAGCAGTCTGCAGTAAGGGTACAGAGGGGAGGTAACAAATTGGGGGGGGGTGTACTTGCACAGACTGATTCTATCTAATCAGTGCTGCCATTTTCAGACTGTGCAGGTACACACCCCTTAGTGGTTACCTCCCTTCTGTACCCTTACTGCAGACTGCTAACAATTCATTCATAACTTCTAGTAGAAATAATAAAGGAATGGCACAACATAGAGACATAAGAATAGATACTCTAGAATTGTTATTACATGGGGAAAGCAGGCATGTCAGGAGAGGGGACAGATTCTCTTTAAATAAGTGTCCAGTTATTGGTAACAAATATATTATGTTCCCAATAATTGCCCTGTGTATCAGCCCAAGTAAGTGCGATGTTAAACTGAACTGTCTGTGGAAATCCCATATGATCGGGGCTCAACTGTAAGTTATATTTCTTCTTTTTTTGTGCAAGGCCTCAAGGAACTGACGGCAGCAAGAGTTACAGCTTGCAATACATCATTCTGTAAGTATGGAATGATGAGTGAGCCATAATTGTCATGAAGAGGTATACCTCCTTAAATAAACAGGTCAGTTCAGTTTGGGTAATTTACATTTTAATCCATACTTGCTCTCATTATACTTATGTATGGGTCTTTAGCACAAAAGGGCCATTTTCAAGGACAACCATTATGTGGACAAATCTGTAAATTGGAATTTGGTAATTATAGACAGTTGTAACAGGTGCTATATAGGCCGGGCAGTGTGTCACATGGCAAAACCGTGTGCAATTTACCATGATTTGCAGCTGTTTGGCAATGCAGCTATTAGCTGAGTGGCACTCTATGGTATGTGTGAACCCAGCCCATAGACACACATAAGGATGCATAACTAGACAGATTTGCCATACAGAGCTTTAAGAAAACTGGATAACATGAACAATCCCCGTGAGGATAGGTTCACACTCGTATCGAGTGTATCACTGTACAGTGGCGGCTTCACAAAACGCACGGCGTCATAGAAACCAATGACGCTGTGCGCTCCTGCCTTCAGAAGGAGCACAGTCCGGGTTTTCACTGTAACTCCGCTCCGGCACCATTCACTATGATGGGGACGGGACGGAGTTACGGTCGCAGCACGGCAAACATGCAGAGAGGCGGCCGGAATAAAACTACAACATAGAGTCATATCCAACAATTCATCAGTATGACCTTATGCACTCAACCATATATATCACATCCCTGTCCGATCAGCATTTTTTTTTTCGGCTTGCACATGGAACTATTCACTTCTATGGGTCCGCAAAATAAATGTCATCCATGTGCTGTCCGCCTTTGTGTGTCCTTTCCGCAAATTATAGAACGTGTCTTATTCTTGTCTGTATTGAAGGTACATAAATACCCATGCAAGAAAATATTGTTGCAAAGGCATTTAAAAAGTAGCAAAAAGGGGTCTTGCAACTGTTTTTACACCAAAACTGGCATAAAAATGTTAGTAAATGATTACAATCTGTATTGTAGACACCGAACCGCAATACAGACGTGGTCGTGGGCATGAGGCCTAATGGATAGCTATAAAATTCAATAGCCTTAGTCCCCTATGAAGTTGGATGCTGCGTACTGCGTTAAATAAGGGGGAGCTGTTACCTGCTGGGTCCTTGTGTAAGAATTGTATGTACATAAGGTATGTTTCCCCCTGCAATACCATCCCCCTATGTATCTGAACTGACCCTTAGGCCCCTTTCAGGCTAGCGACTTCCATACTCCGGACTCGCATTATGTGTCTGCGGCAGCTGCCGTACTGACCTCCTAGCACTGATGAGGTCACATAACATTATATTGATTTATGATGCTATGTAATCCTTAGAGGTCTGGAATGTACTGTATTGTATAACACTGACATAATGCTGTCAGTGCTATACAATACATTCCAGAATTTTCCGGTCCGGAGTGTGGAACTCGCTCGTCTGAAAAGGGCCTAAAGGCTCATGTACACGAATGTTTTTTATTTCCGTGTCCATTCCATTTTTTTTTTTGCGGGCCGTATGTGGAACCATTCATTTAAATGGGTCTGCAAAAAAAACGGAAGGTACTCTGGGTGCATTCCGTTTCTGTATGTGCGTATTTCCATTTCACAAAAAAATAGAACATGTCCCATTATTGTCCACATTATGGACAAGGATGGTACTGTTCTATAAGGGTGCATTTACACGACCCTATAAAGGATCCGCATTCATTTCAATGGGGCTGCAAAAGATGTGGACAGCACACCGTGTGCTGTCTGCATCCGTTGTTCCGTTCTGCGGCGCTGCAAAACATATAGAGCATGTCCTTTTCTTGTCCGCAACCGGACAATAATAGGCATTCTCTATATAGTGCTGGCCATGTGCGGTCTGCAAATTGCGGAACGCACACGGCCAGTATCCGTGTTTTGCGGATACGCAATTTGCAGACCGCAAAACACTTACGGTCGTGTGAATGTAGCCTTAGGGGCCAGATGTTCTATTCCGCAAAATACGGAATGCACACGGACGTCATCCGTATTTTTTGCAGACTGCAAAATACATACGGTCGTGTGCATGAGCCCTTAGTCTGGTAGTGGCCTGATGCAGGGCTAATAACAGTTGCCTTCAACTATATAAGAAATCAATCGGTGCTTCTTCAAAGGGCCTACGCAAACTGCATGGGGGACAAACGATTGCTAGTAGAGTCATTTGTACCTCAGGCACTTTGCGTACTGTCAGCAGGACATATCTTGTACATAGTGTGCAATGTGCTGCAGACAAATGATGATTTCAAAAGATCCAATTATCCGACAGCTGAGATGGGGCATATAGATGGGTCGGTGATTGACCAAATGTTGTAAAAGTGCTTTTAAAGTGTTTGTTCCTGCTGGGATATCAGGGTATAGGAACATCCTAGATGGGGGTCACCTGTTTTGGACCCCTCTCTAAGGCCACCTGCACATGAGAGCGGGTAAACGCACATAGAATCTGCTCAAATTTCTGTGTGGATTTATGTGCATTTCTGCAGCACATCTGCACCAAAATCTACTATTTCTAATAGCAGTTTTTTGTGCAGATTAGATGGTTTTACTGCCGATTAGAGTTGAGCGAATGTGTTCGTAACGAGCACTGTAGTGCTCGGATTCCCTGCGCTCGCATGGCCGCAGGCATCCGGATCCGTCCTCATCTAACTGTAAGTCAATGGGGGCGGATCCGTTTGGTATGACACGGATCCGTCCCCACTGACTTGCAGTTGGGTGAGGAGGACGGATCCGGATGCCTGCGGCCATGTAAGCACAGGGGATCCGAGCAGTACAGTGCTTGTTACTCTACTGCCGATCTCACCGTTCATTGGAAATGGGTGAAAATCACAGCTCCCGTGTTTCCCCGATAATAAGCCCTAGTGCTATTTTGCCCTGTTTTTGGAGTGTGCTTAAAATATAAGCCCTACTCCAAAAATAAGCCCTAGGTACATTGAGGATACACTGAGAATAGGGTTATGGTCCGAACCCGGCGGGGGGGGGGGGAAGGGGAGCCCGGTAAGTGATTTTACTGGCCAGTCAGGGCCTCTCTGCTGGTGGCACTACCTGCGCAATGCTGTACAGTTAGTCACCTATACACACACCTATGTATACCCATACACTATCCGGCGCTGCAAGACGTCTCCCCTGTGATGATCGAGCGAGATGTGACCTCAGCGCCAAGTCTTGCGGGATCATGCTGGTTGACAGGATGACACAGCGCCGGATGACAGGATTGGCTGAGAAGAAGAAGTCCAGAGCGGAGTGGAGTGTAGGTAAGTATATTTTTTCTCTGTGTGTGCACAGGGGCAAAAAAATGACATACTGGTATATATTCAGAGGGGCCCAAAATAACATATATATTCAATGGGGGCAGAAATAAGACCTACCCCAATAATAAGTCCTAACACCCTGTCTTATTTTCGGGGAAACATGGTAAAACCCAAAACATAATTGATATGCTGGAGATTAGGAAATCCACAATGCAGGTCAATTTCTGCACAGAAAGCACAGAAAAAATGTGCAAAGTTTACATGAGATTTGTGTAATCCCACACACTTTGCTGGTACTGTACTATGCTGCGGTTTTTCCCACACAGAAAAACTGCATGTATTCCGCAACGTGTGCAGGTGGCCTTATACTTTCTCTCCAATCCATTCTTTTTCTCTGCCTTCCTAATTTTGACTTCCAAAACTGCATGAGAAAACCTGACTGTGTGGCCAGACACCTATGAACCGGTCTGGAGAGACGGTAAAAACTAGGTGACAGTGAATGCGCTTTTTAAAACTGATAAATATACGTGTCCCTACGACACATATAGAAGCAGATAATTAAATGCCTTTCAAAAGTTACAGAAACTTCCCTTTCAGAAGTAGAAATGTTTACTGCCTTGGCTGCAATTTAGGAGGCAGCGTGAGACTGATTATAGCGTTCTAGAAGAATGATAAGGTCACCTCTGCCACACTGATAGAAATGCATGCATCTCCACCAGCCATCCAGACGTCTATATTTATCTCGCTTATAAAATACGTCAGCGGAGAACTTTTTGGCTCTGTTGTTATTGTGACTTTAATAACAGCGTGTGACAGTGCAGGAAGAAAGTATGCAATGCCAAAGAGACCAGGAAGGAGGAGTGATCAGGCAAGCGCTGTAAGGAGGCGATGAAGGCTGGTCTTGTGTCTGAGCAGATCCCTGGGGCGGGGAGTCTATAGGAAATGCTGCTCTCTCTGTTGTGTTAGTGAGTATGGAAGAGATCTCACAGGCAGCCCTGAGAGGTAAGAGGCTGAGGTTACTTTCACTGTCTGCTGCTTCCTTAAACAATGCACCTTGTGAGTGGCCTAGGTCTTGCTAGTTTGGCACAGGAGCAGATGATCATGACTGATGGCATAGGTAAAGACGTACTAATGTATATTACAGATATTCACAGCCTTATGTCTTTAACTCTTGGAGTATCACAGTGTAGTGATATCAGTGTGGGGATAGAGGTCGCAGTGTTTGCAATCACCCCTTATGACAGCTCCTATGACTCAGGGCCTAAAGGTGGCAAGCAGTGACGGACTTTACCAGCATGCAAACCAAGCAAATGCTTGGGGCCCCAAAGTTTGGAGGACCCTTACTGGTCTCAAGTGGTCAGTTGAAAAAACTGACGTAAGGGCTCATGCACATGGCTGTTGTTTGGCTGTGCCCGTATTGCGGCCCGCAAACAGTGGGTCTGCAATATGTGGGCACCCCGCATCAGGGATTGCAGACCTTTCACTTGAATGGGTCCGTAATCCATAAGGGGCGGCACTATAGAGTGCTTTTGTAGGGTTTCTCTCCGTGCCTCCGCACCACAAAAAAAAAAAAAAAACGTGTTGTATTTTTTTGCGGTGCGGACGGATCAAAGACCCAATCAAGTTGAATGGGCCTGGATCCGTCATGGCAGCCGCACAGATGGTGCCCGTGCATTGGGGGCCGCTGTGCACAGAACCGCCGAACAACGGCCGTGTGAATGAGCCCTCAGGCTGTGTTCACATCTCCGTTAAAGATGATCTGGCAGCAATCTCGGATGTTGGACAGACAAAAAAAACGCTATTTGTCAGGCCAAAACCTGGTATTTATGCCGGAAAGCCGTATCCCATTATAGTGAATAGGCATCCGGCGAGGATCTGTAGATCTGGGAATGCCGGGTGAACACCAGCAGGCCTGCCAGAAATGTTCACCGTAGATGTGAATGTGGCAAAGGGACCACATACCAGTTGAGAGTGGGGCTTGGCAGGTGGATGGGGGCAGAGCTTAGCAATGTGACAAGATGGTGCTGTGGGGTCCCCCAGACATAACTGCTTAGAGCCCAAGATATACCAAATCTGCACCTGGTGACAAGTTAAATAGGGGAAAACAGTGCTGTAAGTTGTAGAATGAAGTGCTTTAGCACCAGGGGTGGACTGGCCATAGATATTACAGGGAATTTTCCTGGGGGGCTGAAGCCCATAGGGCCACCAGAGCCCTCCTCACTGGCGCTGGCTGGATACATACTACTGGGGAACTATAGGGGTCATTATTAGAAGACGTCCAGGCAGCATGCTGAAGGTTGGGTTGTCTTTGTGCTGTGGCCCACATCTCACTTCCTAAGCCCCTGCTCCATATCCATATTAGAGACAATTGGAGAACGAGGACAGGACATGGCAACTATTGATGGGCACCACACAGGGTCAACTTCTTGGGAGGTATTTTGTACTGCACCATGGTATTGCTGACCCTGCCAACTTCTATTGGCCACTTCTACTTGTGCTACCCGATCTTCTGTCAATTTGGACCCACCTACGACATTGGGGTCACTTTTATTTATTTTTTTCCAATCCCCAGTCACATCTGTGTCATCCGGCATAGCCTGATAGCGCTGTGCACTGCCGGACCCAATAGCCTATAATGGTATCCGGCCACTTTCCAGCATTAGCGCTGGGGGTTAATACAGGACGTAAAATGTTGCATGCAACATTTAATGTCCAGTGGAAAGCCAGCATTTTGCTGGAAAGTGGCCGGACCCATTATAGTCCATGGGGGCCAACATTGCACGGCATTATCCGACTACTCTTCACAGACATTGGGGGTCATTTACAAAGAACAGGTTTTCACAACAGTCTTTTACTTACCTTTTGTGCTGGCTTTGCTGGCAGAAGATTCACCTAATTTATGACGAAGCATGTGCATTATCATAAATTAGACACATCATCAGCAGTGCCTGGTGGAAGATCTAGACAGCCCCTGGCTGGAGTAGTTTTTTGCCAACATTTATGCGTGTAAATGTCGGTAAATTTTCAGGTGTAAATGTTGGTAAATTTGTTGAGTTCTCCACCACACCCTTAACACTCCTATGTGTCGAACCTGGTGCAAAAATGACCATGCTACAAAATATTGTTGCACAGGAGTTCAAAAAGTCACAAAAAGGGGTCATGAGAAAGCTGGCGTAAAAATGTTCAGAAATTACCCCCATTGTTACCAATTTAACACTGACCACTTTGTCACAGACATGGACATGTGAATGAGGCCTAAAGAGGTCTAGGTGAGTTGATTGCCCCACTGTTTGCTTTCCTTAGGCAGAGTTCACACTTCAGTTATTTGATCAATTATTTCCATCAGTTATTGTGAACCACAACTAGGTGCGGGTCAAGCACAGAACAGGTGCAAATCTTTACATTACACCTAATCTCTGAGTAGGTTTCACTATTGGTTTTGGCTCGTAATAACTGACTAAATAACTGAAGTGTGACCTCAGCCTTAGGGCTCATGCACACGACTGTATATATTTTGCTGCCCGCAAAAAACGAATTTCCGAAAAACACAGAATGGAACAGCTGGCCCCTAACAGAACAGTACTATCCTTGTCCGTAATATGGACAATAATGGGACATGTTCTATTTTTTGGCAGAACGGACATATGGAAATGGAATGCACACTAAGTAACTTCCTTTTTTCTTTTTTTTGGGGACCCGTTGAAATGAATTGTTCCGCAAATGGTCCGCAAAAAAAAAAGAACGAACACAGAAATACGTTTGTGTGCATGAACCCTTACATGTATTTTGCATGGCACAGAGAAGTGGTGGGTAATGCAGGGGTAGATACTACAAGTACTGATGCACTGTGTGGCTATGAAGCGGTGGACTCGTCTAGACTACAATGGAGATAGAAGCAGGCACGGTCTCTTCTTTTCTGGATCGTGAACGGGGGAGAAGACGACCATTATTCTTCTGATAAGTGAGACTTCTGTAAGTGGAACCGCCACCTATCAGACATCTATGGTATATACCTTTGATATGCCATTGATATCTCAAATGGAAATACACCTTTAAATTTAGTTGTGGCCCTTGAGAATGGTTCGATCGATGGGGCCCTCTGACCAGAAAAGGTTGTGCACTCCTTATATAAAATAATTTTAGTAGTGACTGTGCTTTGTTGTGTGCAGCAAGCGCGGCATCCCTTTCCAAAACAGTGATGCCGAGTGTGGTGCCCCCTCAAAGTTAGGCCTCATGCACACGAACGTGTGCCGGCCGTACCCGTGCTGTGGTCCGCAATAAACGGGCACCGGCCGTGTGCAGGCCGCATCACGGATCGTGGACCCATTCACTTCAATGGGTCCGCGATCTGGGAGATGCGGAGCGGAGATACGGATCGGAACACCATGGAAGCACTACTTTTTTGCGGTGCGGACCCTTGGATGCGGATCGCGGACCCCATTCAAGTGAATAGGTCCGCGATCCACATGCGGTGGCCTCACGGTCAGTGCCCGTGCATTGCGGACCGCATTTTGCGCGGCCGGCACACGTTCGTGTGCATGAGGCCTTATATTGATGTCATTTCCTAAGGGTAGGAATAAGTGGGGTATCAGGAAGTGAGGGATGGGGAAGTATTGGAAAAGGAGTATTATGAAATATTATTTTTTAAAATTTCTTAAATATGTTTTAAGTGCCTCAATAATATTGCTACTGGCATAAATAGCATGCATTTTTAAGCTGAAGTAAGGTGTCCTCCATAAGGAGGTATAGTATCGCCAGAATCCTGACCTAGGCCTTTCCTCAGGTTAGGTCATCAATATCTGATCATTGTGGGTCAGACTCCTGGCAGTTTGAAGAACTGGTGGCGCTCGGTGCTACTTCCTATTCAAAATTACACTATGCGTCATCTCGGAATGTGTGTCACATTTAACTGTGTTTTATTATTGCTTTTATATAGTTTATGTTCTGTGTGTTTTTATAGTGACTTAGCTATGAATGAATCATCAGTGTAATATAGGTGACGTTGTAGTTGTAGAGCATTACTCACTCAAATTCAGGGTTGAATAAAACTACATTAAAACTAATATTATTATTATTATTGGTGTGTCAGAGGGTTGGAAATGCCCTTGCCTCTCTTAGGCCACATTCACACATTCCTGTCCGTGATGAGATCAGTGTCAAGATCGTGAGTGATTCATGAGTGAAGATTGCTAGGATTAAAATTTATTTCAAGAGCATCTCCTACCAATGGTCTGTGAAAACCATGGACCAAGCACGGGTTCCATCATTGTTGTGTAGAGTTGAGCGAACGTGCTCGTAATGAGCACTGTACTACTCGGATCCCCTGCGCTCGCATGGGCGCAGGCATCTGGATCCGTCAGGTGAGGAGGACGGATCCGGATGGCTGCGCCCATGCGAGCGCAGGGGATCCGAGCAGTACAGTGCTCGTTACGAGCACGTTCGCTCAACTCTATTGTTGTGTCCATGGTTTTCACAGACTCGTAGACTATAATGTGCGCAAGGGATCCCTAATTACAGACATAATAGGGCATGCTTCCATGGGGTCACCATGGACCCACGGTCTATGGAAATTCAATGATGTGTAAATACAAACATAAAAGTCAATGGATATGTGAGCGGTCCATGGAGAACACGAACAGCAAGTGTACGTGAATCACTGTTATGTGACAGAGGCCTTACCAGAAAACCTAGGTCAAGCATGGGTGCTGCATAAAAGTGAGAAGTAACCTGCAATGTTTAGTATGTAAATTGCCTCCAGGAATATTATAGAAAGGCTTAAAAAAAGGGTTTCTCCAGGATTTTTTGATTGATGACCTATTCCCTGGATAGGTCATGAGTATCTAAATGGTGGGGGTCCAACACCCAGGACCCCCACCGACTAGCTGTTTTGAGAAGGCACAGGCGCTCCTGTTAGCACCGTTGCCTTCCCCCAGCTTACCAAGCACAGTGCCGTACCTTGTATAGCGGCTGTGCTTGGTATGGTGCTAAGTCCCATTCATTTGAACATGTTTTTTGGGGTGTGGAGTCACAGACCGAAATCCCATGGAAGCGCTTCAGATCCGTGCCTCTGCTCTGTATCTTCTGGATTAGAGACCTAATACGAGAACGGGGAACATGCACTCATATGCATGAGCCCTAAGTCTTGTAAATGATCTATTACCTTCCACTGCTATCATTGAAATTCACAAACTGTATAATGCTAATGATTTCTTATATGTTTTGCTGTAGCAGAAAGAGAACTCAGCAATGTGTGAATGAACTAAATATTGTTTTATTACTATTTCTAACACTGTAGACAGCGGAGTGTTCTTATTCTTCCAAAGTAACTTCACACTACGTCAATCGTATTTTCACAGCAGGATATTGAACGTTATGTTCTCGTAATAGTCTTCAAAGCTTTTTGTGTTGTGATCATTTTGGTATGCTTTTTGCAAGCCTTCTATATCAAAAGCCCATTCTCTATATCATACAAGTAAAATTTTTCACAAAATCAATTAGTAACAAAAATATTGCCTCGTTCTTTCCTGTGTTCCTTCTCTAACATACCTACCTCCAGAGGGTCATCTATATAAAATGTTGTACATAGAGAAGTAAAACATAAAAAAATGCAACAGCACTCTGCGAACACAGACAATAAATTGAGTACATATAATACTGCCATACTCACTATCTACACGATACTAGCGCTACATTGTAAATGTGAGATTCTTGGCAGATAATTTTGTACAAAAATTATCTGTGCCCGTCTGCCCTACACCAAGGCGATCTCTTTAAGACGGGAACCTAACACTAAACGCCATAGTCACTAGGTGCCATAGCAGCCTCCATTAACTATAGAGGATGCAGGCTCCACATGCATGCTAAGCCGACATTATATTGTACCTCTTATGGTGCCAAAATGCATGTAGAGCCTGCATCCTCTATAGTTAATGGAGGCTGCTATGGCACCTAGTGACTATGGCGTTTAGTGTTCGGTTCCCGTCTTAAAGAGATCGCCTTGATGTATGGCAGACAGGCACAGATAATTTTTGTACAAAATTATCTGCCAAGAATCTCACATTTACAATGTAGCGCTAGTATCGTGTAGATGGTGAGTATGGGAGTATTATATGTACTCAATTTATTGTCTGTGTTCGCAGAGTGCTGTTGCATTTTTTATGTTTTACCTTTCTATTTTGCAGCCACACCCATGTGACGTGCACCTGCATACTTGGATGTGCTGACTGACCCCCAGTTTTTGTTTTTTTTCGTACATAGAGAAGTAAGGACCCCATAGCATGGAACCAACCAGGCTCCCCACACAGGACAGAAGGGTGTCTGCTGTTGGGCCATTTTTTCCACTGCATTATTTGCTAAAAGTTGTTCCTTTAGAGGATAGAGTCCTGACCAAGTGTTCACCTCCAGTAGAAGAGGAGATGATCCCAACTAAGACTGGACCCCCTCTTGCCCTGGGCCCCATAGCAGTCGCATGGTCTGCCGCTATGGTAGTTACGCCCCTGGTTGTATGACAACTGGAGACCATGAATTGTTCTTGACTTTGGCCTCATTCTTTGCCAACACTTTTTTTTATCCTTTCCATTATTTTACTATCTCTTTCTTGCCTCTTTCTTCCCCTTCTGATCTTTCACCTCTTTCCTGTTCATCTATGTGTCCCAGAACCTCTTTTTTTCAACACTTTTGGCAAGCTTAATCCATCAATGTTCAACTTTTTTGTAAGGGTGGGTTCACACATAGGTTTTTAGTTGTGTTTTTTGTACCTGCAGTCTTTGGTGCAGTTTTTTTGGGTGGTAATGAGAGGTCTATGAGAAATATGAAATGCAGGACACTCAAGTGTATTTTATTTAATACTGGTGCTTCTGTTTATCAGGTGGCATTTTTGTAAAAATATTTCTGGCTTCTTTAAAAAAAAAAAAAATGCAGCACCCTGAAGTACAAGTTGCAGAATTGCCTGAGAAAAGTCACAAAAAATGGCTAAAAAACACAGGTGGAAAAACAAACTAATTTGTTTTTTACAGCTCAAACTATTGCCAGTGCAAATTTTGTATGGACCCTAAAGCTGGGTTAACACATAGGTTTTTAGTTGTGTGTATATATATATATATTTTTTTATTTTTTATTTTTTTTGCAGTAACATCGCCAGCTCCATGCTCCAGAAGTAAGCGGAAGGTTTCTATGGAAAATATACGTTGTGTGGTTTCTACAGAGGTTTTTTTTTTTTTTTTTCAGTGAGCAAAAAATGCCAGAGCAAATTTGTGTGTGAGGGGATCCCTTGTGAAGTAATTTCCTCTTTCTCCTCATTCTCCTTGGACACTATATCTGATATATTATCTGTTGATTATGGTGGACTTATTTTTGTATCACTTTTATATATTCCTGCTGTAGTTTCATTCATGTATTGTGCTTTTAACAGAGCTTATTGGCCTGTAATTAGCCCAGTTAGCCTCTGTCTAGCACCTGTTGATGCAATGAGGCCAGGACTTGGTGTTCCCAGTGGTCTACTTATACTTTCCACTTTTGCAGATTACGCTGTGGGTGAAATCTGACTCCTCCCATGACACTATAGTGTATGATTGCCCAAAAGGCCAGAGCGAACCAACATAAAACGCACATCCCAATATAAAATGAATAAAGATATGTTTATTGGACAGACAGTACACACAAAAATTTAAAAAATTGGGGTGACCCCTGAGGAAGCCGGATATGCCAGCAATACGCGTGGGGTGGGTGCTCCATTCTTGCAGGAATGCCACATTAATCCGGGGACTCCATCTCCATTTTTTTCAGGGGATTAGGTATTATTATTATTTATGATGCTGCATTATCATTTATCTGCTTATTTGACATTCTCTATGCTCTCATGAATTTATTGGATTGCCTCGGATTTTACATGTTTAATTTTGTGACCTGGTTGGCTCCTGTTTGTGTGTTGGTAGTACCGCACTTGATTATTTGTGTGTACTGTCAACATATCTTTATTCATTTTATATTGGGATGTGCATTTTATGTTGGTTCGCTCTGGCCTTTTGGGCCATATTTTTGCATCAATTGTTTCTTGAGCCATCTTTGCACTCCAAAATATAGCCAGTGTGCCCCCCGTTTGCCGTTTCATTCGCTGTAGTGTATGATTGTCTGTGACCAGGAGGACTATAACTTTTTTGACTTGTCTTTTCTTATGTATTGGAGATTCTGTTCAATAGAACTTCAATTAGATTCACTGTCTGTCAGGGGCGTTGCTAGGGTCTCAAAAGATCCGGGGCCCAAGCCCCAATGAATATGGCCCTCAGGCGCCCCCGCCCCCCGGGCCCCCCCCCGGCATACAATCCCCCACAGTCACCCCCCCCCGGCATACAATCCCCCACAGTCACCTCCCAGCATACAATCCCCATAGTCACTCCCCAGCATATAATTCCACATAGCCCCCAGCATACAATCCCCCAAAGTCGCACTCCCCCCAGCATACAATACCCCACAATCGCCCCCCCCCCCAGCTTACAAACCCACACAGCAGCCCCCCCTTACTCCATCATACAATCCCACCTCATTGTTAGTATATTCCAGTTCAGGCCACTAGGTGGCAGCAGTGAACTGTGATATAATGATTTCAATAAAGACTAATGGAGCAATTTATAGCTGATGATTGTAAGTTGTGGTCCACTTAGGGGACTTAAGAAAAAGTAAAAAAAAAAAAAAAAAAAGTTTTGAAAATATTTAAAAAAGCGTAAAATCACCCCATTCCCCACACAAAAAAAGAGAACAAAATGGCATTATAGTTCACCTATATGGTGTAACAGAACACTTTATCTCCCAAGAAAATTGAATACAAAGTAATAAAAACACCCCAGAATGGCAGGCTGTGTGCTTCAGCTTTATTTTCAAAATTTCCTTGGGGGGAGAATTGAACTCACAACCTACTACATTACAGGCAAGTACCTTAAAGGGGTTGTCCGGGTTCAGAGAAGAACCCGGACATACCTGCAATTTCACCCAGGCAGCCTGCCTGAAGAGGACATCGGAGCATCTCATGCTCCGATGCCCCCCCCCTTGCCCTGCGCTAGATCGCGCAGGGCAAGGTCTCTTGTTTTGTAAATACTCGCTGCCGGGCGGGTACTTCCGCCCGGCAGTGAGTTCGGTGACGTCACCGGCCTTAATGGGCCGGCTTTAGCGCTGCCCTAGCCGTTTTACCCTCTGCCCGGCAGGGACCGGTACGTCACCGGAATCCGGCGAAATTCCTTTGCCCTGCGCTAATTAGCGCAGGGCAAAGGAGGGCATCGGAGCA
Organism: Rhinella marina; assembly: GCA_900303285.1. Taxonomy (NCBI): domain Eukaryota; kingdom Metazoa; phylum Chordata; class Amphibia; order Anura; family Bufonidae; genus Rhinella; species Rhinella marina. The sequence continues at coordinate 1,704,829 of ONZH01001400.1, read as the reverse complement.
TAGGATGCTCCGATGCCCTCTTCAGGCGGGCTGCCTGGGTGAAATTGCAGGTATGTCCGGGTTCTTCTCTGAACCCGGACAACCCCTTTAACCACAGGGCTATGGAGCTGACTGTTAAGTCAATGGTGAAAAACCTCATAGAAGTTTCTCATATATTGAAAGACCTCCTAAGAGGTTCTCTTGCATTATACAAGAGAAACTTCTATGAGGTTTTTCACCCTTGACTTAACACTGAGCTCCATAGCCCAGTGGTTAAGGTGCTTTCCTGTAATGTAGAAGGTTGTGAGTTCAAATCCTCACAGGAGTATTCTAAAATTAGAGTCTAAACTACACTTATAAATACTTAAGGTGCATAGTGGGAATACCCCTTTCACCGTTCATGACACTAACTCCATATATGGACATAGCCATATATGGCGTCAAAGCAGGGACTCCTAAGTTGGGAAATTCCCCACTCTGGAGTCCTGACATTGTACTCTGTGGCTGGTACTATCCCAAATGGTAACCTCCTCCTTATCTCTCAAATGTGTCCTAATAGGGAATTATACAGTTGTTTTTGTTTTTTTTTCAAAACATGCTTTACCTTTACACAATTAGTGATATGTGGGTGGATGTTTCAAGCATCCTGACCCTTTTGATACAGAACTTGTTATCCTGGAACTTATTTAATTTTTGAGTTAAGTAATTATAGCAACTCCCACCAAGAGAGCAATATTGCTATTCATCCATGAATGAACCCAATGAATCTGCAGACTTCTATACAGCGCCATGTAATTGTTCTTGTTCCTCTCACCTCTTGTTGTAGCTGATGCCGATTCATGGTAAGTGCTGTTATACGAAGAGCAAATAACACAGTGACAATACAGTAAAAGTTGAAGTGTTTATCTCCTATCTTTGCCATTTAAGGTGACTCCTGTACCATTTCTTATACTGGAAGAGAAAAATAAAATTCTAATCATTTATATTTTCATAAAACACAAAACAAAATATGCCTTGCACATCAGTGGTATTGTTACCCCTAGGCACAAAGACGTGTCTTCCTAGATCTTCCAGCAATTGTCAGTAATTTTAAAGGGGTTCTCTGCTTTCATAATTAATTTTTTTTCTGTATGTTAGCTAAGCGTGCAGACCCCAGAGCAGGGATATTTGCAAATAGTTTCTTTCTTATGTAATGTACTGTACCCAGCGTAACTGTGTAACAATCCTGGCTCAGCCCTTGTAGGAGGCTGGATGTGGGCTGGCCCCACCCCTAACCTTAGGAAAGTCTAGACTGGAGTTTGGAAGAGGGAGGAAGCTATGACATATGCTTCCTCCTCTTAGTTCCAGAAAGCTGCAGGGACTAACCAATCTCTGAATGATATACAGAAGGGGAGAAGGAGAAAGGAAATGGGAGAGAAATTAAAATCTGCCTGGACGAGCAATAGAGTCAGTAAGGCAACCTGCTACCAAAAGCTGTTAAGACTTTACTTCCATGAGGGGCACTGTTAAGACACCCTTCACACCTGGCCAGTAGGATCTCTAAAGCGCTGTATCCCTCAGTAGACATTACAGTCACCATTACAAGAGTATTATCCCCTCCCCCCTCAAATTCTGCTGGAAGAGACTTGGCAGGAGGACCATAACCTCCTATCCTTGCCTAAATGCATACATTGTTATCTGGGGAGAATTGCACTGTGTACAGTTAGAACTGTGACTGCTATAATTGGATGTACTCCGATTCCAATTTGGCAATGGAGAGGTTTAGGCTAATTTCACATTTGCGTTTTGGAATTCCGGTATTGATCTCCGTCATAGGGGCTCAATACTGGAATATAACGCTTCAGTTTTGTCCCCATTCATTGTCAATGGGGACAAAACTGAACTGAAGACAACGGAATGCTCCTAGAAGCATTCTGTTCCGTCTTCAGACCGGAAAGCAAACTGCAACATGCTGCGGTTTTCTCTCCGGTCTGGGCATCCGCACCAAGACGGATCCGGAATGACCCCCAATGCAAGTCAATGGGGACGGATTGGTATGACACACTAGTAAACTGATCCGTCCTCCATTGACTTTCAATGGAGTTAATTCCGGATCTGTTTAAATGATGTTAAAGATAATACAACCGGATCCGTTCATTACGGATCCACAAGGTTGTATTATCACTACGGATCCGGCGGGTCCCTTCACCCACCGGATCCGTAGTAAAGGCTAGTGTGAAAGTAGGCATGCATGCTTGGTACCTGCATCCCTGTATTAGTGGAGGCCTTTGAAGCACTACAAATGGCAAAAGGCAGAAGGGACCCAGCATGCATGTGGAACCAAACACCCCCTGATTATACGGAAGCCAAGGTTGGCACATAACAGGTAGGAAATAGTGTTAGGTTCCCGTTCTACAGAGATCACCTGGACGATTTGGTGGACGGGCCCATTGACCGATTTGGTGTATTTTGTACAAAATATATTTGCCAAGAATCTCTAATTTACCAAACAAGCATAGCATTAGCTCCAGAATACCTCCTATATCTACGGCATTTTGTGCTTTATCTGGTCAGCAGTGTGCCGTTGCATTGTATGTATTTTCCTTTTTATTGCTAGTGTGAAAGTAGCCTTATTTTGCTACCTCCAGCTTGGCTACTGACTTCTGCAATATACGTCAACTATCACACTCCACACGCCCTGCCTTGCGCCCATACAAACACTTGCGCTCCGGACAAGATAAGGACATGTTCTATTTTTTTTGCGGGGCCGCTGACCGGAAGAGCGGATGCGGACAGCACACTGTGTGCTGTCTGCATCTTTTGCAGCCCCATTGAAAATGAACGGGTCCGCACCCGTTCCGCAATCTTGCAGAACGGATGTGGACCCATTTTCCAGATGTGTGAATGCACCCTAACTCTGACACAATAGAAAACGGATCCGTCCTCTGTTGACTTTCAATGGAGTTTATCATGGATCCAACTTGGCCATGTTAAAGATAATACAACCGGATCCGTTCATAACGGATGCTGATGGTTGTATTATCAGCAACTGAAGCGTTTTTGCTGAGCCCTGCCAGATCCAGCAAAAAATGATGGTGTGAAAGTAACCTTATCACATAGTGTTCCTCTGTTTTTTTGCGTCAAGGGGTCCTTTTATTTTATCTCCCCTTTATTATCATGTCATTTATAGCACTGCAGTTCTTTTATGTAGCAGTGGGGGGATTGGGACCACTAACCTCTCCAGGGCCCAGTTGTCACTGACTTCACCCTGTGCATTGCTCAGTTACCCCTAGAGCCCTGTCTGGGAATACTAGCCTGTGTACATGTAAATTTAGGATTCAAAAATGCTCATGACAGTCAAACCAGCTCACGGTGTTACTGGTTAATATTGAAGAGACCCAGCGGGTGTATGGAGAGAATTCATACTCCAGAGACTTGAAACGTTAGCACTTTATAAGTAAATGATAATAATGGCTACGTTTGTGGCTGTACAGCTCATATGCTATTCACATTGTAATGGAGATGTTTTGCACCTCTGTGTTTAGAAGTATTGTTAAGCCTCGGGGTTTGTTTGTATGGCTTCATTCTTGGAAAGACATTTTATTTAATTTACTGTAAGTGTATTAAACCTGGAACATTAGGGCCACTTGGGAGTAAGTGAATAATACCGCTATACTGCAACTAAAAATAAACAAGATACAAAGATGAATACCATACAGTAACCATGTAGTGGTAGATGCCAGTTCTACACAGACACTTTGCAGGCTGTATATGGACTGTTTAGCTCAGTGATGTACAGGTGATGTCTTCTCTGACTGGAGTAATTTATTTTCCATTTTCTTCTAATTAGCAGCAGATTTTTATAATTTTGGGGTCAGCCACGACTTTTATCTGCAGATGTAGCTGCCCAGACAAGTTTGGCTCCTCTACCTCTGCACAAGCTTCCCATGTATAGTGCCACACTTTGTAATAGGCCCTGAAAAGGCATCACTTTGTAATAGGCCCTGAAACTGCATCACTTTGCAATAGGCCCTGAAGAGGCATCACTTTGTAATAAGCCTTGAAGAGGCATCACTTTGTAATAGGCCCTGAAAAGGCATCAGTTTGTAATAGGCCCTGAAGAGGCATCACTTTGTAATAGGCCTTGAAGAGGCATTACACAGTAAATGCTGCTTTTAGTGTTCCCCACATAGTAATCTGATCCCCGTTAGGCCGCACACATTAATAGTGCTAGTTGTCGTGCCCCTTTGAGTCCCACTCAAAAAAATTGCCCTTTTTTATTCCCTCTAGTAGTGTCTTTTTTGACTAAAAGTTACATTAAATTTTGTAAAACCCTCCAGAAAATGTCACTTTTTAATTGTAGGTTTTTAATATATGTCTGAATTAAATATTGTTGCCGCACAACTCGGAACACAATTGCATTTCTAACCCCTTTTTTTTAACCACATTTTTAAAAAATTTTAGCCTTAAGGTGCATTTACGCGCACAGAGCTAAAGCCGATAGGTGGGAAGGAAGCGCCCCTTCCCGACAGTCGGGTGCTCGTTAAAGGGGTTCTCCAGGAATTAAGAAAATGAAAATATGTAAATATTACTTTATTGTAAATATATTCCCAAATACCTTTCTTTAGTTATAATGGCTCATTTTCTCTGGGGAGCAATCATTAGGAGAAACAAAATGGCCGCTGTTCTATTAGTACACACAAAACCTGTCCTAATCACACAAGAGGACAAGTTACTTCACAACACTGAAGTAAAGAGCTGCCTTCTCCTCTCTGCTCTGCTGGTCAGGGATTATGGGTCTTAATACTGTTTAATATGATCTTCAGCTGAATCTCTGAAGGAACAGAGTTCATGAGGAGATATGAAGGACAGAGAGGAGGTGGGGATGTGGCTGTGTCCTGCTGTGTGATTAGGACAGGTTCTGTGTGTATGAATAGAACGGCGGACATTTTATTTCTTCTAATGATTGCTCCCCAGACAAAACGAGCCATTATAATTAATGAAAGGTATTTGGGAATATACTTATAATAAAGTAATATTTAGGTATTTTCTTAATTCCCGGAGAACCCCTTTAAGTGGTGGGGAAGCACCGAATTTACATGTAGCGATCTCCTCCATAGTATGAGAACAAGGGATCACTATTGTGGTCGCTTGCCCTCATACAGCTGCCTTGTTTCTGGGCAGCAGATCACTGTTTAGACAGCACAATTTGATGCTTAGAAACATAGGTGGCTCCACATACTCATCTGGTCTCTTTACATGGGCAGATTCTTGGGAAGGAGCATTAGCAGGAATGTTCCTTCCCGATAATCTGCCCCATCATCTGGACATGTAAATCCACCTTTAAGGACCAGTAACATTTTCCTCCTCAGTGTTCCAGCAGTTTTAACTTTTTAATTTTTTCTTCTTGATTTTGCGGGATGAGTTGTCTGCGGGATGAGACTTCAGCTTCATGCCTTGGAGCCTTCGGCACCTCCATGTGCTCCAGGAGATGAGAGAGGAAGTAGAATTTGTATGGCTATAGCGGGACAATCAGTAAGGTAACCCAGCATAAAGCATTACAGACCCTAATGCCGCAAATGGGAAACAAGTTAAGACACCATATGCACCCCAGACTCTACAGTCACTGTTGCCATATTGTTGTTGCTAGCCAGAAATCCCAGTAACAGAGATTTTAGGAAGAGAAGGGGTAACTAGAAGACCATTGCTGCAACAAGCTGCTTAGTTTATGCTTGGACATCTGGGAGTAATTGGCATTGTGATAACTGCTGGATGTACTACAACTCCTGTTGTGCACACCAGAACTACCATCAGGCAGGGAGTAAACAGCTACAGGGAGAGCCTGAGGGAAAGCATAGTGTCCCTCCTTCACTGCACCAACCCCAAAAAACAATGGCCTGCAGGAGTACACTGTGGCACATCATCATCAGGGCCACTACCACTCCCATCCTCTGCTCCCATAAGAAAATCTCAGTCACATCAATTGTCTGCAATTTTTACGATTGTTCAGTCTCCCATTTACTAATTTGGTGGGCTCAAGTGACTTTAAGAAAGTGTTTCCTCAGCTTCGCTGAACAGCTGAAAACTGCAGTACTTGCAGTTTCTCCATGTTGAACCTGTGACAAAAAGAAAAATAAAGTACAGACCGAGTACATGGCATGAGAATATGTATGATACAATCTCTATTAACATGGTTTGCGTTCATGAAGGGGATGTCTTCCACACCTTACAAACTGTAGGCCACAGAGGGCTTGTCCATCTGGAGGTTGATGAGTACTTGTCCACTACTGTGGGAGTGGCAGTGGGCTGGAGGTGCCATTAATGGAGAAGGGGAGTTAGCCCTGAGTTATTCACTGAAATCGATCTGTATAACGCCACTTGCTATTTGCCCTTTGCTTATTTCTGTGTCTTGCTCACTAAGTTGGACACACATGCTCAGTTCCATCTTTCAACTGCCACCAGCTGCAGTAAAAAAAAAAGACACGCCCCGTGAACTTCAGCAGAAAAGACACACCCCCTGAACTGCCAGCATGATATAAATCCAGCAGAGCAATGAATGAGGAGATCTTTGGGTCCATGTGAGGTACAGGACTGGTTCTAGCTTTGTTAGAAGTTAGAAAGAGATTGTCATGTGCTATATGATAGTTTTTTTTTATTTTTTCCATTAAAGAAGAACTCCCGACAAAAATTTTATTCCATGTCCTGCTAGAAATGTACATGATGTAATCTGTAGTGAATGTCATTTTCTTACCAGTGTCTGAATTTTTGACTTGTATCATCCTGAAGTTTCTTATCTGTGTCATGTGACCAGCAATTAGACCCACCAGCTCACACATAGACTTATGTGTGGACAGGAAGTCTAATTCTCTATGTATTCCTATGAGACTGAAAGTGAGGCTCCCATAGGAATGAATAGAGCAGTTACTGGCTTTCTGTCCTGGGTCAGTTGGAGGTCAGGGAGTTGGTCACATGACCCAGCTACAATAAGAAGAGAGGTTTTTACTCACAGAAACAGTCACTGATAAGAAAATGACAATCACTACAGAGTATATCATGCTCCTTTCTAACAGGTCAGAGAATAAAAATTTTTGCGGGAGTTTTTCTTTAATCATGGGATAACCCCTTTAAGATACAGGCAGTGTGGTGCACAGAAACGAGGACTTTATTATTTTTTTTTATAAATGAATACGTTATCTGCGCAGATTGAAGAATTAGTTTTTTGCTTTATAGGAGATTAGTGGTTTCCACAGCTGAACCATCACGGATTTACCACTTGGGTTACAGCTCTTTTAGTTTTAGGTTAATGATAGCTGTGTAAGCACACATCATATTATGGTATTGGATCGGAAAGAACACAATGTGAATCTAAAATAAATTACTTTTTCTTCTTTCAAGAAATTGCTAACATTAGAACCACGTGATTGGATACTGGCGGCAGGAGACTAGCATGGCCAGCCCTGAAACTGTATGCGGAGAGAAAATGCAGGATTTACAGAAGCAGATAAACTCTGTCATGCGGACCATCAATACTAACTCCAAGGTTTTGCTTTTATATGTCCTTATTTATAGTGTTTGTGAACATTGTATTTATTTGTATGTCAAAAACCAACAAAACACATTTATTCTATGATGTAGGGGGAGGACAGAGAAGAGGATCTCTCCTTCGTGCCAAGGAAGGATTGGCCGTAGACATCACAGGGAAATTTCCCTCAGAGCCACCCAGTGGAAGTTTTTGGGGACTTTGTGCTGCTGGCAGTATTTTATGGACTGTGGTATTTGGCTCTGTTGGGGTGGTATAATGTGCCACAATATGGTATTGCTGGCCCTGCCTTCCATCAATTTGGACTACAAAACCTACAAAACAGGGCCACTTTTAGTATTTTTTCCAGGGCCACTTTAAGTTCCCAGTCCACCCCTGGCTTATGCACACAGCAATGCCCTGGGAGCAGATTTAGTATGAACTGTAGAAGCTCAGTTTTGCTGTATTACAGACTACTTTAGACTCTGCATGTACTCAGATATTTTGGCTTCTAGGGTAGCATGCCTTCATAGATGGAGTCAGACGAACACGGGGGCGGATTGGGAAAGTAAAGTGGCCCTGGATAAAAAAAATACCTTAAAGTGGAGGGTCTTAATTGACAGGAGGCCAGGCAAGAAAAGTAGGGGGGGGGGTCAGCAATATCATAGCTCAAAATACCACGTACCACAGTGTCACACAATATATTGCCCCAAGAGCTGTCCCTCTGAGTTGACCATCAATAGAGGCCATTTTATCTCCTCCTCTTCCAATTGTCTCTGATTAAGATATGGAGCAGGGGGCTTAGAAGGTGAGATGCAGGACATACAGTAGCTCATGTACCTGATTCTCACCTGAGTTAATTACCACTGATAGCTTATTATGAACTCAGGCAGCGGCAGAGATGGGAGCTTGGGTGACCACCTGGGCATCGGGCCACTGGGACATTTCCCTGTAAGGTCTATAGTCAATCGGCCCCGGATAAAAATGCCATGATTTATGGAATTTGACAGAAAGAAAAACTCTGTGTAGTTCTGTATGACATTAGAGACATATAATAAAAAAATGCCCAACGCCAGCTCACCCGCTTAAACTAGAGGCATCCGACATGCATGAAAAATGAAGGAACAGCGCAAATAGGAGAAGAAAGCTTCAGCACCGCAGGGAGATCTCTTAAAAGCAGTATCTTCTTTATTGCAGCATATCCACAAAGGTGCAGTACAAAACACAAACTAGTACTTGCTTACATGTTTCAGATGAAAAACATCCTTACAGGGGTTGTCTCACTTTAGCAAATGGCATTTATCATGTAGATAAAGTTAATACAAGCCACTTACTAATGCATTGTGATTCTCCATATTGCCTCCTTTACTGATCTGATTCAATTTTCCATCACATTATACACTGTTCATATCAAGAGGTTATGACCACCCTAAAATCCAGTAGCGGTGGATGTGCTTGCACTCCAAGGGAAAAAGCACCAATGCACACTCCCGCGGTCTCAGCCACCTATAGTGTGCAAGCACGACCACCTCTACTGAATTGAAGGGTGGTCGTAACCCCTGAAAATGAGCTGTGTATAATACAATGGAAAAATGAATCAAGCCAGCAAAGTAGGCAGTATGGATAATCACAATACATTAGTAAGTGCCTTGTATTAACCTTCTCTCCATGATAAATGCCATTTGCTGATGTGAGACAACCCCTTTAATCTATTAGTATTCTGCTCATGCAACATTGTAGAATACAGGCACTTTAGAACCGCAGACCTATGCTTGCCAGTACTTTTTTTTTAAGTACCGTAATTCATTTGTAAGTACCGCAGCTATTTATAGTATAGCGTATTCAGAGCCTGGAAAAATTGCTGAATGTACATCCTCCATTCTGTTTCAGATACTATGCAACATAAAAAATGGGTCATCTCAACCAGGCAGGCAGATGTGTTTTCTGATATCTAAATGCACATGCTGTAGTACCATTTCTTTAGTACATGGCTCATTGGTTTGATATTTATAGAGGTCTAGCACCCCTCACTAAGAGTCGTAAACCTCTATTGCTCCATATATTACAAACAAACCACATCACCATATCCTCAGCCCCTCTGACAACATCACCATGCATAATGTCTGGTGTTTTACTTGAGTTTTATTTTATAGAGTGTTTTAGGTCTCATGAGCATGACATTCTAGCGGGCCTGTGGGGTATGAATGTGTAATGCGGCACCCACGGCATATTATGTGCTCATACCCTATTTTTGGGTGTCTTTACATGGACATTTAAGTACAGTTGTCCCTCAAGTTACAATATTAATTTGTTCCAGGACGACCATTGTATGTTGAAACCATTGTAAGTTGAGTAATTGGTTCTAAAGCCCCAAAATGCCTTCAAAGATAAGAGAAAATGAAGATTTAAGAAAAATAAGCAGATAACTAAGACAGATAAATTCTCACATATAACAGTCAGGAACAGCTCCTAACTAGCAACTAAGGCCTCTTTTACACTAGCGGCAGCACGGATCCGCAAGGTGAAGGGTGCCGCCGGATCCGTGCTGCCGCAGGTACATGTGTGGGGCCGGAACTGCGCTCCGGCCCCACACATTATGTCACACAGTACATACACACAGACACACACACACAGACACATACATACTTACATGCTCCCGGCAGCTCCGTGCAGCACAGTACAGGAGGAGGACGGCGCGCACATAGGACAATTCCCCACAGTGCCCTCTGCTGGGCGCTGTGGGGAATCGTCCTATGTGCGCGCCGTCCTGCTCCTCCTGCGCTGCGGAGACCTGCCGGGAGCATGTAAGTATGTATATGTATTTGTATGTGTATATGTCTGTTTATGTTTATGTCTGTATGTGTGTATGTGTGCAGGTGACGGATCCGTCATGAACTCCATTGAAAGCCAATGGAGGACGGATCCGTTTACCATTGTGTCACACCTAACGGATCTGTCCCCATTGACTTTCATTGGGGGTCATGACGGATCCGTCTTGGTGCGGATGCCTGGACCGGAGAGTAAACCGCAGCATGCTGCGATTTGCTCTCCGGTCTGGGGATGGAACGGAGTGCTTTTAGGAGCATTCCGTTGTCTTCAGTTCAGTTTTGCCCCCATTGACAATGAATGGGGACAAAACGGAAGCGTTTTATTCCGGTATTGAGCCCCTATGACGGAAGTCAATACCGGAATTAAAAAACGCTAGTGTGGAAGTAGCCTAATACAGTTATTTTACCAGAGAAGTAACCTTGATTGGTTAGATCTGAGACTGAGACATTGTATGTTAAGTCTGATTTTAACTTACGATGGGTCAGAAAAGACCATTGTATGTTGAAAATATTTTTTCCTGATGCCATTGTATTTTGAGGGACCACTGTACTGTAGAAAATCCTTTGCAGGATGTGCTGACGTCTTCCGAAACCCCCACTTTTTTCTTCTCTCAACTACTAGTACTGTACATGTATTTTGCTTTCTGCATCTCTGGTTGGGAGACAGCTTGCTTCAGCAGAAACCTCCCTCCACTGATCTTTCCTAAACAGAAAGTATGCAGAGTAAATCCACCCTCTCAAATAAGCCCCAACTCTTAACTAAGCCCTAGCCAATTTGTCTGTGAAGGTGATCATTCATCCAGGTCATGGTTTATTAATAATAGTAGTCAGAGTAACTGGACTTTTTTTTTCTTGAAGACATTTAGCTAGTCATCTGACTGGCTTTCTAAATTAAAATGGCTTGTATGAGAAATCTATAGCATTAAGTCATGGAGGTAAGATGTTGATTGCATTTGCATGACTGAAGCTATTAGATATGATAAAACTGCCTTAGGAGAGGTGTTAGAACAGCATTGTAAGTGGCGCAGAGGAGGGCTGATTCAAAAGAGCTAAAAATAAACTTGGCACATCCTACAAAAGGAAATAAAGTGTGCAGGTATGGGTTGCAACAGTAGAACCTGCAAAAGTGTAAAAAAAAAACAAAAAAACAGTGGACTAATTCTGTATTCACTATATAACTGAATATGAGGTACTTAGAAAATATATTTTGATCAAAATCATTTGTGCACAACCACCACGGCAAGGTGACCTCATTGTGGATGGGACCTACTCTATTTGATACCTCTCTCTGTGCCAGCTGGCCTCTTAATTAATCCAGAATGAGGTCACCTTACCATGGTGCATGGGAACAGATGAATTTTTATCAATATATATTTGCTAAGTACCTCATATTAATTTATATAGTGAATGTAGCATTAGTCCATATGTTCTATATTTTCAGAGTGCTGTTGCATTTTGTTTTTTGTTTTTTTTACTTTTGTAGGTTCAGTCATGGCAATGTCACTTATTTGACTTTGTAGGATGTGCTGACTTTTTGTCTGTGCAGTAAGCGTGTGGAGGTGTGGCTGTCTCCATTTTGGTCATGCACTCTTGGCTGACCTATTCTTTCCACAGGCCGTTTTTAATTAGTGCAGTGTATGTATAGCAGTACTCTGCTCCCCCTAGATTAATTGAGGCCTGCTATTGGCACAGATAGAGGTAGCAAATGGAGCAGGCACAGTATACATGTGGAAACTGCTTTCCCTGAATTGAGGCCAGCGGGCACAGAGAGAAGTATCAAATAGGGCAGGTCCCATCCAAGAATGAGGTCACCTTGCTGTAGTGGATGGGCACAAATGTATATTTGCCAAGTAATTCATATTCATTTACATTGTGAATATAGTAGTAGTTTATTTATTCTATATTTATATAGTTTTGTTGCATTGCTTCTGGTTCAAAAAAAGGTGTGAAAGAAGCTATTTATGAGAAACGAAGCTTGAAGAGAGGTGGAGGAGTGCGACATCTGTTGCCTGCCACTTACAGTGCTGTTCTAACACATCTACCAAGGCAGTTTAATCACACTTAACAGCTTGATTCATGAAAATGCAATCAACATCCATGACTGGAACACCTCCATGACTGGAACACGTGTTACCAGTATTTAATGCTGGATATTTCTTGTGCAAGTCATTCTAATTGAGAAAGCCAATCGGATGACTAGCGAAACGCCTTCAAGAAAAGAATACAATAAGTCCAGTTACTCTGACCTATTACTACTGATGCCCTAGTCAATTCCTCTGTGCCTTCCATTCTTTTTAGAAGGCTTGCTTCTCTTTCAATTAAGAATTTGTTTTCATAAATAAATCCATATTAAGTATAGTCTATTAGGGTTTACCCCATCGGAAACACCACACTGAAAAAATGCATGCCACAGTAGTAGTCAAGTAGCGCAGTGCAGAACCCCAGAGCAGTTCCACCGCAAGTAGTTAATTTGGTGCATTACTAAACAAGCTAATGATTTGTATTGTGTTTTCTCTGTATTCCCAAAAGCTGTTTATAGGTGGCACTGTTAAGTTATTTCTGTGTTCACTCAGCAGAGGAAGACTAGCTTTCCCCTCTGAGGGAGGTGCTGTCTGGTTATGATTGCATCAGCCATTTCATTCTGAGTTTTGATTCTGCATAGTGCATGTGTGAAGCTAAAGCAAGAAAAGAGATCTTTACTCCAAGAAAAAAAAAACAAAAGACATCATTCCTGTAGAGGGGAAAATCCCTAAAGGGAAGGAGGGACAGATATCGAAAGACTGTTTAGAATCACAAGGCTGTGCGTGTTAGGCCGGGTTCACATCATTTTTTTATTTTTCAGTTCTTCTGATGCAAGACTTTTTTTTCTGACTAAAATAACAGATCTCAGAAATGGCTAAAACGGATGCCAAATGGGAGTAATTGAGCATAAAAGATGCTTAAAATTTTAATTTTTTAATTTTTTTTTTGTTTATTTTTCTGTACTTGTGATGGGTCAGAAGAACAGAAAAATAAACAGTTATGTGAACCTGGCCTTAGCAAGGTATTTGCTCGTTTATGGCTATAGACATTGCTGCTTGTGGAAGGATTAACAGTTTACTGGACCTTTCACACTTTTATATAATGGATTGGTCCACTATTTGAGGATTTGCAACCCGCTGTGGGTACTGCAATACTGATTGTGAGAGTTTTGCATGCGTGTGGTCACTTCAGAAAGATTGCAAATTGTTTAGAAAGAGCTCAGGGACTACTACACCAGTCGTTATTATAGCTGCCTCTATTCAGCTATTGGCAAAAGAAAGTTCTGAGTAACATCTAAGAACTGTGCCTTGATACTGTTTAATGTACTACTACTCCTATTCTGCACTTTAGTAGAGAGAGGCTTATTTTGCTGACCCCTACATCATCCATGACCACTGCTCCTACATCTCCTGCCTTGCACACTGCCAAAATACTTTAAGGAGTTGGGTTATCTCAAGCATTGTTGGCATATTGATAGGATATGCCCACAAATGTATCATAGGTGCTGGTCCCACCCACTGTTGATTTCCATGGGACTTCCTGAAAATAGCCATGTGACGCGCTCGGCTATTTTCAGAAGTCCCATAGAAATGAATGTAGGGCAGCCACCTATGCGTGGTCTGCTCTCCTTCACTTTGCGGTCTCCGTTCTGGAGATAGATGTGGGTCCCACATTGGTGGCATGTCCTAGCAATATGCCACTAATGCTTGAGATGACCGAAACACTTGAACACCATGGGCAGCCCAACTACCATCAGACAGGAGCCCCATCACCAGGGAAGAAAGAAAGGGTGCGTCCTCTTATAACTGCATGGCCCCAGGAGGGTATCGATGTGAGGATTGCAGGGGTGTAGCTATAGGGGAAGCGGCTGCTTTGGGGCTCGAACTTTGAAGGGGCCCACCCAGGAGGAGGACTGAAAGATTTTATTGCCAGGGCCCCCTGAACAGTATTATACAGTAATATTATATCTAGAGACACTGTAGGAAACGTATGGAGAGGCTGCTGGGCCTCGTCTGAGAGAGCGATCTTGGCTAGCCTCAGGAGTGGGGGTTGCACGAGAAGAGGGGGTTGAAAAGTTGCTGGGGGTTAGGATAGTCCCCGTTCAAAAATTTGCTGTGGGGCCCTATCATTTCTAGCTATGCCACTGGAGGATTGCCACTGTGTTTTGTGTGCATGGCTATCATTGCCAGAGCCACTACTACGCTATCCTCCACTCGCTCCTCCTGAGCTGCTGCACAAGCTTTTTGCACAGTTTACTGTTATTGGCCGTGCGGTTTTGAAGATAATAATGAATGGTGAAAAAAGAACAGGCTTGTAATGAGGTTGCTAAACACTACTGCAGCTTTCATAGCTGTACTGTTCAAGCTGCACTGCAGCTGCGCAGCAGCCACTCTACAGCTCTGCTGTGTGGCCATATCCTTGGATAAACTACAACTCGTATGCATCTTATGCGATGCAATTATATTTAACTATTTATAAATATATAATTAAATATATTATAGTGATTATTGCAATTTATCTGGGGATACGGAGAAGATTTGCAAAGGATATCAGTGCTGTTGATGGCTAAGCGCGACAACTCTAAAGGCAGCTATGTAAATCTGAAAAATGGTCCAAAATTATTTTTGGACTATTCATGCTGCCAAGTTCTGTCTTGATACAAGTGTTTTTTGCCTTTAACTCACTTCAATATTTTTTGCTGAATACTGGAATTGCTGTAGTTGCTTTGTACAAGGTGTGCTTATTATAATGCTCTTTATTGTACTTTTACAAAAGAGCCTTAACACAAACTCTGAATATAAATGTAACCCCCCTTTTTGCTCCTTTTCGCTGTGGTTGTCAGTCTTCACTGTAATTCAAAAAGATTAGAATGAATATAATAAACAACAGGATTGTATTTATACAGTAATATTCCCAAGATTAATGTTCTCAGGTCCAGGCTCTATACATAAATTGTCATTGTAAAACAACCTTATAAACAATGCATGAAACCGGAATAAGAATGGAGGCTCACTAAATATTAAATAAGCATTAAACAAGAAAACAATACCAGATCTTCCTTCTTCTTTATTTTTTTTTTAACTGTACATCTTTATTAGTACAAACGTACATACCTATTTTCAATAATACAGAAAAAAGAACAAAGAGTGGTATATCAAAGCATGTGTAGGGGCACTCAAAGGGCCACTGAGATGGGGAAGAGTACAACAGTTTATGCAGCAGTCCAAGTCCCCTATCTACGATCAGTGGTTCAATACAAGCACCCAGGACAAAGGACAAAACAACCGAGAGAAGAGGGGGGGGGAGAGATCTTCCTTCTTTAATATCTTACATAAAAAATATATTAATTATAACATCAATGTTCCCAGGAGCTCAGCCATACCCTCCCTTCCTCTTCTCTGTCCTGTGTCTGGCTATAAGACAACTGGTTATAACAGGAAATTAACTCCTGTGTTCTCTACAGGATTTCTACAAAACTGTTTGTGTTCACACCTGCGGCACGGGGCTCGCCGGATCCGTGCTGCCGCAGGTTGTATTTGTTGTACATGTTGTATTTTCGTTCCGGCCGCCTCTCAACAGGGGTTGCCGTGCTGCGGCCGGATCCGCGGCCCGCCCCCATTACAGTGAGTGGGGCCGGAGCATAGTTCCGGCCCCACACGTGCACCTGCAGCAGCACAGATCCGGCGGGCTGTTCACCCACCGGAACAGCCTGCCGGAGCCCCGTGCAGCAGGTGTGTAAATAGGCTTAGGGACATTTCGAAAGTCCTGCAAACTGCTAAACAATGGGTACAAGATTATCACTTGTTTACTTTCTGTTATGTTCTCACCTGATAAGGTATTGTGCACCATGGAAGGTGCTGTACAGTTGGCGAGCCAATGCAGAAGAGTTGTAGCAGTGTTGATGCAGTGTAGTGGAGAAGGGAATTTTTGCAGAGCTTATGATGTGGCAGGGCCAGTGATGTAGTAGAATTGAAGATGTAGCAGGGCCAATAGTGTAGCAGAACTGAAGATGTAACAGGGCTGATGGTGTAACAAAACCTGATGTAGCAGGGCTGATAGTGTACCAAACGTTAAAATACAGCAGAACAGAAAATTATAATGTAGCAGGAGTGACTGGAATTTTGGAAGTAATAGATGGTGGTCTGTTACCCAAGTTGGACTGAGATAATACGGTGGCATGATGCCACAGCAACCCAACACACAGGAGAAGAGACAGTAATCCATTAAAAGGTAGGAGGGGCAGATGGACCCAAACCAGACTCTTCCACATTATTTTATATCTCAGGCAGGCTTGGAATGGCCCATAGGGGTACAGGTGAATCCCCCAGTGGGCCCCTGAGCAAGGCGGGCCCCTAGTCTCCCACCCCCTGCACAAGTGGCACATAGCACAGTAGACTTACTGCACTACATACATATATTCAATGTACAGCACCTCAATCAGCCTATGTTCATATAAAACACTTGATAAATTATTAAAGAAACTTCCCATTTATTATTATAGACACGATCAGAGCTGAGATGACTTCTAGGTATAGAGGAAAGCTACCAGTGTCCTCTTCTCCCCAGGACCTACCTTCTCAAAGTTGCTGCAGGGACCCCCATATACAATCATCTGGTAGCATCTTGCTGCTGTGTGAGCAGGTAATATTTGAATGTATCCATACAGTGGGCCCCCAAAATAAATTTTACCGGTGGGCGCTAGGCACCCCAGTCCGACATTGGTCTCATGCATTGTGCACGCAGTCATAATATGCATCTAAAATATGAAGCTCATACTGTTCTGTGTGCTGCTGGTACACAGTATACAGTAACACTGTCTCATCATATTTGCTGAGGTGGACACAGAAGGGCTGTTCAACAGCAGGTGGCGCTATACTATCATTACTCCTGGGATATCTTGGGAAAGAAGTGTGTTTTAATCGGTCTTAATACAAAAATGTTTATTATATTCAGCTGAATTTACCTATAAAGAATGTTCATTATGGGACAACCTCTTTTTTTTATTGTATCTTCTTCCATATTGTTCTAGGTGGTTGCCTTTATGAACTCTCCAGCAGGAAAGTACTTGGAGGAACGTCCCTTCCTGTCCCTATCACTCCTGGTTTTTATTGCACTGTCTGCTGTCCCAGTTGGCTTATTTTTGACAGTAATTGCAGGAACAGCAGTAATTGCCTGCTTTGGAGTAATAATATTAGAAGGTGAGAGACTTTTTTACATTCGCTTTTATCTGTTTTGCTAAATTTATAGGAAAGACTTGTTTTATATGTCTTTGTAATACCTTTTTATATTGAAAAAAAACTTTGCTAGAAGGGGTACAGAGCTAGTAGTTGTACCCGGCCATGCAACAGCACTCTGCAAGCATACAATACACAAACTAATGCTATATGTATACTGTTTTGTTTGGGTCTTTGACCGTTTATTGCTTACTTGGGCCCATCCCCAGATACATATCTACAAATCTGTACTCCCCGTTTTGTACCTTTTTATTTTATTTTATGAAAATGTTTAATCCTTAGGATCACGTCATCTAAAGGCTTTAATGACAGCGATCGGCATTATTGCCGGTCGTGGTCATTAGCCGCCGGTCTCTGCTGTTTGAAACATGTACGGCGCTGCTATATTCATTTTATATAGTGAATATAGCATTGGTTCATATATTCTATGTTTGCAAAACTTGTATTTTGAGCCATGGCATGGTGCACCTTCTAACTTTATCTTTTTGTTATTACTCTAGGTATGTCTGCACAGCTCATTTCTATAGTGTTGTCAGCAGTTTTGATCCCTGACAGCTGCTGACAGACTCTCCTTAAGACAAACTATGTTCTAAAATGTGCCTTATATCTTTCTAACAATAATCCTCCACCTGTGACTCACCAGATGTTGCAGAGCTACAACCCCCAGCATGATATATTGGATGTTGTAGTTTTGCAACAGTTTGAGACCGCAGCTTAACAATTTTAGTATCAAAGTCAAGGGCATTGGATTTTCCCCTATAATTTTCACAGGATGGAATCACACTGCTATGTTGCTATGAGTAATGGTTAATACTGCAGTTAATATAGATTTACTGCGGGTTTTTCCTAAATGCTTACTTATCTCCACCATACAACTCAATCTACTGGCATAAAAACTCCACACAATCCAAAACGTTTTGCATAAACCAAACTGTTAAAAGTTCTTATTATGCTTCATGCACATGGCGTGTCCATATTTCAGTCTGCAAATTGAGGATGCCTTCTGTGTGGGTTTTGCAATTTTCTCACTCCCATCAATAGGAACGACTATTTTCGTCTTAACTGCGAACCAGAGCAGAACATGTTCTATGATTTGCCAAACAGCCACGTCGCTCTGCCAAAAATATCGATCTTTGTTTGGTCCCATAGAAATGAATGGGTCCGTGTGCTATCTTCTAAAAATGTATGCATGAGGGATTTTGCAGTGACTTAGTAGTTGCTGCCAAGGGGTTCATGATTCGATGTACACACTTCTTTCCCTAAAGCTGTATGTGGGGGTAAGGAGTTAATTGGTCAGCCCTTATATCCAGTTGCTAGGTGTGGGCTGTTCCCACCCTTCCTTAAGTGAGTAGTAGCTGGAGAAGAACATGCTCAGAGATAGCAGCTGTTAAGCAAATAGCATCCAGCAGACTGGACACAAAACACCTGCAAAGGTT
Organism: Rhinella marina; assembly: GCA_900303285.1. Taxonomy (NCBI): domain Eukaryota; kingdom Metazoa; phylum Chordata; class Amphibia; order Anura; family Bufonidae; genus Rhinella; species Rhinella marina. Next base: position 1,685,832 of record ONZH01001400.1, on the reverse strand, counting down.
TCCTAAGCCTTTAAATGGTCCCTCAATCTAGTTCAGTAGGCTACACATTCATGGGGAAGACTGCTGACTTGACAGTTGTCCAGAAGACAGTTAGTGACACCCTTCACAAGGAGGGTACTCCACAAAAGGTCTCTAGAAGCAAGTGCCAGCATTTGAGGGAGATACTTTTTGAGCTTTGCAGACAGTAGAGTGGCCATTACAAAGAAGAGTGCTGGGAAAATACAAGCCAGTGAAGATAAGGCATGTATATAGGCTGTGGACTGCAGTTTGGTTGGGTTAGAAGCTTCAGGCTCCCTTCCATACTAAAGAGACAGATTGTCCATCTCTTAAACAACTACATCCCACAGCTGGGTATTGTAGAATTATAAATTGAAGAGGAGAATATATAGAGAGACCATTTGCACCCATTTTGGCCAAACTGGAAGGATTGCATGCTTTATTTGGAAAAGGGACTCAGACAAACGTTAAGCTGTCCTGTACCCCTATATGCAGCCTTGAGAAAATCTATCTGATTTAACATTTAAAGACTGTGCCTGCTCTTACAAGTACACGTATGTACCAAGTACCACGTTCCTTCAGTAAAGTTCCATTGACAAGTTACACCAAAATCGGCTTCATTATTGCTCTGTATGGCTCATACTGTGCTCTGGCACAGTATGACATTGTCCAGTACCTCGAGGGATTCCTACCTGGCACCACAAAACCCATCAACAACAAGGGCAACCCACCTACCACCACCAGAAGAGCCCAAACCAGGGAAAGAAAAAGGTGTACCAGCCCTTCACTGTACAGCCCAGGGGGCACCAGAATGAAGACTGCTGACAAGCTTTATGGAGATGCTGCCAAGCAGGACTTGGCACCTGCTCACACTGCCAAAAGTACCAATACCTGCTTTAAAAACTATGGTATTCGTTTGCTTGATTGGCCAGCAAACTCACCTGAGGTAAACCCCATAGAGCAGGGGTACTCAAGTACTTTTGCTAAGGGTCCACCTACCTGAGTCTGCTGTAGGATGAAGGTCCAAGCTGCAAAACAAATATATAAGGAGGGACAACACCAGTGGCGTGTAGTCTTAATAGTAGTAATGCCCACTGTGCCCTCTTCAGAGGAATAATGCCCTCTGTGCCCCTTGGCAGTATCAATGCCCATTGTGCCCCTTTCACATTTGCAATACCCATTGTGCCCCCTCCAGAGTAGAAAAGCCCATTGTGCCCCCTCCAGAATAAAAATGCCCATTGTGCCCCCTCCAGAATAAAAATGCCCATTGTGCCCCCTCCAGAGTAGAAATTCCCATTGTGCCCCCTCCAGAATAAAAATGCCCATTGTGCCCCCTCCAATGTAAAAATGTCCATTGTGCCCCCTCCAGAATAAAAATGCCCATTGTGCCCCCTCCAGAATAAAAATGCCCATTGTGCCCCCTCCAGAATAAAAATGCCCATTGTGCCCCCTCCAGAATAAAAATGCCCATTGTGCCCCCTCCAGAATAAAAATGCCCATTGTGCCCCCTCCAGAGTAGAAATGCCCATTGTGCCCCTTTCACTTTTGCAATACCCATTGTGCCTCCTCCAGAGTAGAAATTCCCATTGTGCCCCGTCCAGAATAAAAATGCCCGTTGTGCCCCCTCCAGAGTAGAAATGCCCATTGTGCCCCCTCCAGAATAAAAATGCCCATTGTGCCCCCTCCAGTGTAAAAATGTCCATTGTGCCTCCTTCACATTAGTAATGCCCTCTGTGCCCCCTCCATAGTAGTAATGCCCTCTGTGCCCTCCATAGTAGTAATGCCCTCTGTGCCCCCTCCATAGTAGTAATGCCCTCTGTGCCCCCTCCATAGTAGTAATGCCCTCTGTGCCCCCTCCATAGTAAAAATGCCCATTTTGCCCCTCCATAGTATTAAAGACCTCTGTGCCCTCTCCATAGTTATAAAGCCCTCTGTGCCCTCTCCATAGTTATAAAGCCCTCTGTGCCCTCTCCATAGTTATAAAGCCCTCTGTGCCCCTTCCATAGTTATAAAGCCCTCTGTGCCCCCTCCATAGTTAAAAAAGCCCACTGTGCCCCCTCTGTATTAAAAAAACAAACAAAACACACAGCACCTACTCACCTTGTCCCGTTCCAGAAGCTCACAGTGCTGTCTTCACTGCAGGCACAGATTGCGCTGCAGCACTATATGGGCGGGACTTATGCAAATTTCCAGTCTGCAGGTGGAGCAGGAGAAGTCTTCCTGCTTCATCATTCACAGAGCAGCCGCCCTGAAGGAGGGGAGGAGCGCGGGGAGCTGAGCAGTGAGTGACATCAGCTCCCGGCGCTCCAGTAATGAGCGGTTCCATCTGTATTGATGGAAGCGCTCATCGCTTCTGGACTCTGGCACCCGGTGAGAGACGGCACCTGGGTGCATGCAGGGGTCCGGACAGCTGGCAACTGCGGTTCGCCAGTTGAGTACCCCTGCCATAGAGAATGTATGAGGTATTTTCAAGAGGAAATGAGATACCAGACCCAACAATGGAGACGAGCTGAAGGCTGCTATGAAAGCAACCCGGGCTTCCATAACACCTAAGCAGTGCCACAGGCTGATCGCCACCGTGCCACGCCGCATTGATGCAGTAATTAATGCAAAAGGAACCCCGACCAAGTATATACCAATGCATATACTGGACATGTTTTTCAGTAGGCCAACATTTCTGTGTAGAAAATTACTTTTTAAATTGGTCTTAGATTATATTCTGACTTATGGGTTTTCATTAGCTGTAAGTCATAATCATCAACATTAAAATTAATAAATGCTTGAAATAGATCACTCCGTGTAATGAATCTATATGAGTTTCACTTTTTTAATGAACTTTCACTTTTTAATTTACTTTTTGATATTCTAATTTGAAATGCACCTGTATATCACTATTTGGGATTCACAGTGAAACAAATATTATCTCAGTAAACATTTTAAAGTATTACCACTTTAACCATAAATTACAATATTGACCCTTTAGCAGTGATCCACTGGGTCACTGCATATACAATATAGTTTGTTGCTCCACACTCTAAGCTTTTCTTTTTATGCTGTTTGTTTCTAGTACTTACATCTGGTTTTCACAGTTCCTTGAATGCATTTTTTTGCAACAGATGTCCTATGTGGTAATAATCTGCTCACAATATATTTATATATTCAGTAATTTCACAGATAAACTGTTCCATATGTTTAATACAGAAGTTCTGATATTCTTTATAAAATACCGTCATTGACAACTAAAATGTAACTGGGAAATAATTTCCAATAAAAAAAAAAATCCAGACCCTTCTTATTTGGTTTTTAATACACTTTATATCAATTTTTATATAATATTATTTTTTTAACAAATATTTTTGAACTAAGTTGTCATGTTGACACGACCTGTGTATATGTGTGTCTAACGATCAGCCATAATGTTATTGAGTAGGTCCCCCTTCATGCATACAAAACAGGTCTGACCTTTCGAGCCATGGATTTCACAAGATCTCTGAAGGAGTCCTGTGGGATCTGGGACCAATACAGATGCCAATCAGTTCTGCCAGATCAAGCGTAGTATCTGTTCTGCCCAGGAGTTGTCTCCGATGGAGAGCTGGTACAATGCACATTGAGTGGACATTAGGTTAGCCGATGTCTATCTGTAGGTGATCCGGACCCTCTGAATCAAAACCATGGGTTGAGTTGATTGAAAGCCCAAGGTGCAGAAGTGATCCTGGAATCCCTGAACTCACTGGAGGTGGTAGATCATGAATTCACTGTATTTGAGAGTGATGGCACATTTGCTCGCATTTCACTTTCTCACGTTTGAACACACTCGCCTCTCTATGCCTGGGCCATGTGGCTAGGCTGGATCAAGAATTTTTATGATTTTGTCCATAACTTGCACACATTTTTTGTTCATTTTGTAATGTTCACTATGTGTTCACTTTCCACATCGTCAAAAAGGCCATGAAAGATGTGTCAACCTTATGGATTTTCCCTTCAGGAGGTCTGCGTTGTTGTGGTCATCCTGTTTGTCACCCAGTGCACCCCCCCCCCCCGCGCCCTCTTTGCTCTCCATCTGAGGAGGTCAGAAGGAGCTGTTGGTGGACACTTGGGATGGAAGCTCAGGTGGAAGCTGGAGCAAGACTGGGCTCTTCCTTAGCTTCGGCAAAGGCTGGCCACCTTTTTCTGACCTTGCAGGGCCTTCTGACTTGGAGGGATGAAGACTGGTTCATTTGGGACATTCTCTTACAGACTGCATCTTTGTGCACTTTTCTTAATGAGGCACTTTTTGCACTTGGGTGAAAAAAGTAATGATTTGAGTCTTTGCTTAGAAAAATACAGGTATGGAGGTATGCAGTCATCCATAGAATAAAAATGCCACTCTACCACTTGGAACTGATACGGCGCTAATACAGAGTCATACTATGGTCATGTGCTTAATCCTGTATACAAATATGCTTATTATTAGTTGACATAAGTCTAAAAAAAACGGTGTACCTAGGTGTAACATATGCAAATAACCATGATGTGATTTAAAGCCTTGGTTTAAACGAACATGACCAAGATTAATGGAACTCATTCGCATTCTGCACATTGCGTTCATATAATTACCTTGGGAGCCCAGAACAAGTAATGGCAGTGGCTAGACGAGCAGCATGATTGCTTTTGGTTAACTCTGCAACACATGAGATTGACTCCTCATTGTCCTTACCTCACCTTTATGCACTGAATAATTCCCTTTTTATTTTTTCTATTTTACTATCACAGCAGTCACATTTGTATTTTTTATCCAGAATTATCTGTGGCAGTAAACAATAGAGTGTCAGTTTGATAGTACGTTCTTTGCATCTTGGGTACTTACCCGGGTTTTACCCGGGGCTAGGATAAGGAATTTTGGTGCCCTAGGTGCCCCAATTTAACCCCTTGGTGACCTGCAGCGTACATCTATGGAACAGGTTGTCTCTTTAAAAGTCTCTTAAAAAAGTGATCAAATAGCTATACACACTCACAAATGGAATGGCAAAATGGAAGCTTCTCCCGGCCAACAGTGAGGATTGTACTAATGGAAATATCAACTAGATTCTCACCAACAAGCATCTGTCGATGATTTAATAATGATTGTGTGTAAATGTGCCTATAGTATGATTTAATAAAGATAAAAAAAATGGAGTCCAAATGGGGGAATGAAAAAGGAACATGGGGAGGGGAAAGAGAGGGGTAAATAAGTGGAACGGTGGAAGGGAGGGATTAGGAGAGTAGGAACGGGGCGCCAGAGAACACCAGTACTCAGTGTTTATTAGTATATTTTCTGTGATTTACTTTGATATATATATATAGCCAATGACATCCGCAATCATTATTACATCATGCAGGATGTTTTTATCCTTTTTTATCCTTTTGTTTCTGTGAGTTTTGCTTTATTATATAGGATAAGAAAATAGGTATCTGCCCACCAAACCAAAAGAGGTCAAGCCAGACCCACCACTAGTTGGGACCACATAAACTAGTAAGAGGAGAGGAAGAACATGGGGCACCAAAAAGGAGGACAAAAAATTATATGGAGGATTCTTTGTGATTAGAAACAATTAAATATTAAAATGTGAATAGTATAAGAAATATGATATATGAATATCCCAAGTAAAAGTAGAGAGAAATGGGGAAGTGGTAATATGTGAGAACAATCCAACCCCTGCAATATAAGCCAAGGTATGGATAATATACATACACTTGAGATTCCGTGATTAAATTCTCCTCTGCCAAAATAGAGTATACAACAATATTTTCATTATAAGAATGAGAGTTACTCACTTCACCAGGGAGGGGGGTGCAAGCTACACTAAAGACACTTGTAACCCTACCCTCCCTTGCCAAGATAGCCTATAGATTGGTCAGCACCCCGTCCTTGCACAATGATGAACCGGAGGACTCCCAGGATCAAATCCAACAGGATGCTTTAATAATAAAGAGCTTGATGCGTTTCGGGGTGACAAACCCCTTCTTCAGGAACAAAACAACATATACATGTAATAAAAACTCACATTTTTATGGTGTCCATGATTGATTTCCTTCATTTGCAGTCTTTTCTCATGATGGATCGCAACTTCCAGTCAGGTACTATCCGGATTGTTCTTACTATAGTGTGATTTACTATGGTGTTTTGTTTTTTTAGGCATTGTGATAGCAGTGTGTGGCGTCACCTTGCTGTGTGTCCTATGTGGACTTGTGATTCTGTCGTTCGGAGTGTCAGGAGTTCTGAGTGTCTGTTACTTGGCAGTGTCTAGTATTCTAAATTACATGCACACTTCCAGGTAAGTAAAATTCATTGAATAAATTGTTTTTTGTGTTTTTTTTTTTGTGCTGAAGAATAAGGCACAGGTCACCTGAAATGCTCCAGACACTGATCAGAATCACTGATAGGAGCTCTCCTCATAGAGGGAAGGCTGTCAGTCACTGATAGGACCTCCTCCTCATAGAGGGAAGGCTGTCAATCACTGATAGGACCTCCTCCTCATAGAGGGAAGGCTGTCAATGACTGATTGGACCTCCTCCTCATAGAGGGAAGGCTGTCAGTCACTGATAGGACCATCTCCTCATAGAGGGAAGGCTGTCAGTCACTGATAGGACCTCCTCCTCATAGAGGGAAGGCTGTCAATCACTGATAGGACCTCCTCCTCATAGAGGGAAGGCTGTCAGTCACTGATAGGACCTCCTCCTCATAGAGGGAAGGGTATCAATAGGAGGATCTCCTCCTCATAGAGGAAAGGCTGTCAATCACTGATAGGACCTCCTCCTCATAGAGGGAAGACTGTCAATCACTGATAGGACCTCCTTTTCATAGAGGGAAGGCTGTCAATCACTGATAGGACATCCTCCTCATAGAGGGAAGGCTGTCAATCACTGATAGGATCTCCTCCTCATAGAGGGAAGGCTGTCAATCACTGATAGGACCTCCTCCTCATAGAGGAAAGGCTGCCAATCACTGATAGGACCTCCTCCTCATAGAGGAAAGGCTGCCAATCACTGATAGGACCTCCTCCTCATAGAGGGAAGGCTGTTAATCACTGATAGGATCTCCTCCTCATAGAGGGAAGGCTGTCAATCACTGATAGGATCTCCTCCTCATAGAGGGAAGGGTGTCAATCACTGATGGGACCTCCTCCTCATAGGGGGAAGGCTGTCAATCACTGATAGGACCTCCTCCTCATAGAGGGAAGGCTGTCAATCACTGATAGGACCTCTTCCTCATAGACGGAAGGGTGTCAATCACTGATGGGACCACCTCCTTGACTTCAAAGCCCAGAATGAGCAGGAATTTAAATGAATAAAGTACAAGTTATACTGAATCTTTTCCTACAAAACTGTATATCTACCTGCTCAGCTCCTGCTGCTCTATAACATGCTGCCTACAGATTAATTTGCATTTTTCTTGTGACAGGTTCCCTTTAACACATATCTAAAAAAATTATCGAAATAATAAATAGGATGTTCCCAATGATAATTACAAAGAAACTTGATGCAGACGTAGAAATTTTAATGGAGAAAATAAAATGGACAAAGATCAGTACAAAACAACTGTCACAAAAAGTAAACCAACAAGTAAATAAACAAGAAAAACTAAAAATAAATCTAGAAAATACAAGAAAATTAATTGAATAAAATTCCAATTCATACATTTCGATTCAGCTTCAAAAGTCAAGGACACGTCCGTTCAAAGAAATCCACACTCCCTATTTCTTTGGGGAATTTCTCAAGTGCAAAAGTGATAAGAAAACAGTTCAGGCATGAATAGATTAAATCAACAGTTTGCTGTAAGGAATGCATCGTTTTCTATCCCCTAAAATAGAATAAAATTGGTTTTGCAATGGTATTGTGAATAGGAACACTCCAGAGCTTTTCAATATATCAACACTAGTCTAACAGTACTATCTTGATGGTATTAGGGATGGATATACCCATACTAATAAGATTGGAGACTTGCTCTTCAAAATTGATTTTTCTCATAGATGTAGTATTGATGTGCCCAAGGAAGCAGACAGGTTATGTACACGAGCTAGTAATCATATTGTTATTTAAAATTACATGTATCCAACCTTCCTTTACCAAAATGAACGATCACACTCACAATAAAAAAGCATGGTTAATTTGAATTGAGAGCAAAAAAATATGCTAGTTGGAAATCTTTAGAAAATCTGATTTTCTTACACAAGATGCAATTAACGTAATTATACTGTCTGTATCTAAGTAACACAGATGACATGTTTTATGTTCTCCTCCCTTATTTTTAAACTTGGGAGCTTGATTATTCAGTGGTCATGTCATTCAGACTCTGTTTTTTGGAGTTTAGTTAATATTCCCCCCCCCTTAAATCAGCTGAGCTCCCCACCCCCCCATACTCAATAAATCGCCTGAGTATAAAGTCTTGTACGACCACCTTAAAGGAGTATTCCTATCTCAGACCTTGAAGGCATATTGCTAGGATATGCCATCAATGTCAGATAGGTGCGTCTGGGACCCACTCGTCCCTGGAATAGGACCCCTCGAAGTGAACAGAGAACAGCTGCGCAACTGCTACACCCTCTGAACTTTGACAGGACCAGGCAGTGTTAACGTGATCATGCCTGGCCCTGTCAATCAAACTGCCGGTCGCTGACGTTAGCCGCAGGTGCCTGCTAGTGGGATATGCAGGTCACCCGCGGCCATCACGCCCGCTCTGTGCAGGAGCGGGCGCCATCTTTAAACACGCGCCCAGCGCCGTACTATTACGGCGCTGGGAGCGAAGGGGTTAAAGGCTATATACATTTTCAGAGGCAATCACAGCAAATAGTCTTGATTAAAAATATCCTACTGTTTACAGTAGTTTCTCTAGCGCTGCACAGACCTATGTGTCTCCATGGCAACAGACTACAAACAAACCCTGTGTAGTCTGATCCTGAAGCTGTGCTGTCTTCCATCTCTACCCTACTTGAATGTTGGAAAGAAGTGTTTATAGTCTATTACCACAGAGACACATAGGTCTGCCTAGAAGGTGTGGACAAAAAAAATTAGAAAATATTTAATCACTTATAAAGTTACTTCATTTTTCAATAAACTTTGTAACGTTGAATTGGAGGAAAAGGCGTGACCTAAACCTCATAATCAAAGAGAAATGCAATTGATGCAGTACATGAGACATTCCACTTTGGTTCTTACTGCTCTGCCTTTACTAGCCACAGTTGGATTCAGACGCTGTGTGTCATACGTAACCCTTCATTATCACCTTCCTGCACAAATGGAAAAGATTAATGTGCTGCCGTATAGTGCATGCCGCTATTACCCATGAGACATCATCTATCTGGGACTGTATGACCTGGAAAAGAGCGTATCATTTCATATAACAATGTGTCTGTAACCAACTAGTTTAAGGAGATTCACAAGAATGTCTTTAGAACTCACAATAGAAATCATCCGTCTTCTGCCCATCTTATATATTTGTTTTCTGTTCTTTTGTAATTTACTTTTTGTCTAATTTTTATGTGTCAAAAAATGGCCTATTGTTTAAGTCATGGTTTTATGTTTAACATATTTTTGAAGAATTAGTGATATTTTTAATTTTCTATGTCAGTATCTATATTTAGACAACTCCCATAGAATCTTGCAGTTTTTGCACTGACCATTAACCCTAATAATAGACGCCGCTTTATGGTCTGTACAGGTCACTTTACTGCAGTTATCTGCTTATCTGTGATTTTAATCCTGCCTGTAATGATATCACCTCTTTGTATAGAGAAGACAGGGTCCGCCATTCACAATATGTGATTGTCACAGCTTTTCTTTTCTTTCCTTATGCAATGACCTCTGCACAGGTCACAGAGCCTAGAAAACTCTCCCATAGAAGTCAATTGTGTATCCTCCTGACCATTGTGTCTATGGCCCATGTGGCTGCCGTAAAGCAATAAAGAAAAGATCAGAGTCAATCACTGAGACAGTGTGCTTGCTGCCTAGGAGTTATGATGACGAGGAGTGGAGGTAGAGCCAGTGAACAATACACTGAAAGAGCAGCCAGAGAGGAAGAAAACCAAGAAAGAACTGTGTCCCTAAGGCTGATAAATTGGATCATGGTGAGGAGTAGATAGTGGTCTACAGTGTCGATTACAGCAGAGAGATGAAGGAGAATTAGTAAAGAGTAGTCACCATTTAACTGTCAGGAGGTCATTGGTCACTTTAGTGAGGCCGTTTCTGTAGAATGTAGGGTGCGACAACCGGATTGTAATGGATCAAAGAGAGAGTTAGTGGAAAGATCTTGGATGAGGCGAAAGTAGACCAGACGCTCCAGGAGATTAGAGATGAGAGGGAGATTCGAGACAGGTCTGTTGTTAGCTGCGCAGGAAGGTTTGAGAGAGAGTTTTTTTTTTTTTGTTTAATAATGGGTTATGATAGTTTGAAAGAAGAAGGGAAGATACCAGAAGAGAAAGATTGAAGATTTTGGTTAGGTGAGGGTGACAGCCAGGGAGAGAGACTGGAGGAGGTGTGAAGGAATAGGGTCAGTAGTGGATGCAGTAGGATGAGGAGAAGCGCCTGGAGACTTCATCTTCTGTGACTGGGTCGAAAGTGGAGAGTGAGCCAGAGGAGATATGGATGGGAAATGGATCAATGACACTAAGAGATTGGGAACCAATTTCCTGCCGGATATTTTCAATTTTCATTTTTGAAGTAGGCGGTCAGATCTTCTACACAGAGGTCTGTACTAGGTGCCAACACTTTTGCACTAAGGAAGGAGTTAAAAGTGCCAAAGATTTTTATAGGATTATTAGATAGTGAGGAGATCAGGATGGTAAAGTAGGTCTGTTTGGGGAGCTGAAGGTCAGCGTTATAGGTCACCTTGAATTTAGAGTGGAAAAAAGTTTTTCTCCATAGGCATCTCGAGCATTGCTAGAGGAAGCGAGTTTGAGGTGTGAGCCAGGGTTGCTTTCGTCTCTATTTGGAGGTTCTGAGTGTAGGAGGCGCTACTTCATCCAGGCTGCTTCTGAGGTTGTTATTATAGTATTTTACAGCCTGTTCTGGTCAGGAGAGGAAGGAGATTGGGGACAAAGATGACTGTAGAGAGTATGTAAGCTTCTTAGTATCTACAATGGCTTTTAGATTTCTGAATGTTTGATAATTGGGAGTATGCTGAGATGGATGAGGACTTGTGACGGTGCAGGAGCAAAGGTTGTGGTCAGAGAGCGAGAGAGGAGAGTTAGTAGCTTTGGGAGCAGAGCTGGAAAAAGACCAGGTCAAGTGTGTTACTGTCTTTGTGTCTGAGAGTTGGAAAGCTGTGAAAGTGAGGCGGTTGGAGAGAGAAGCTGAGTGGCAGACGGGCAGATAGGGCTGTCAATGGGGATGTTAAAGTCCACTAGAATGAGAGTTGGTAGTTCTGAGGATAAGAAATGTGGCAGCCAGGCAGCAAAGTGATCCAGGAACTAGGAGTAAAAGCCAGGGAGTCGGTAAATAACAGCCACTCTGAGAGAGAGGGGATGAAAGAGTCTCGGGTGTGGACCTCAAAAGATAGAAATTAGAGTGAGGGTACTGGGGGAATGACCTGGAAAGTGTGGGGAAAGAAGTACACCAACTCCACCACAGTGTCAGTTGACATTTTTCTTAATTATTATTAATTATTTGAAAGTGCCATTAATTCTATGGTGCTGTACATCAAGAGGCATTACTGGCTCAGAGGGGGAGAGGACCCTGCTCACAAAAGGTTACCATCTACCAGAGAAAGTGGAAAGACAGAGTAGATAAGAGTAGACACTGCTCGTCTGGCTCTATGGTGTCAGCATGCTCATTGCAGGTGGTCAGCTTTCAGGTTAGTTTTGAAGGTTTGGATGTTGGAGGAGAGTCTGATGTATTGGGGTAGTGTGTTCCAGAGTATGGGAGAGGCATGTGGACTTGAAAAGTGAAAAACACTTGTGAGCCAATATTGCTGTATAAGGCTTTGGCCACATAGGGCATATTTTTCATAGCAGATTATGCTTTAAAGAGGTTGTTCATCTTCACGGGGCCTTTTTTGCTTTTGGTCACTCAATAGTCTGGCAGAGCCTCTGCTTCTAAGCACTGTTCCCTAACTGCAGAACATTAGGGGCTCTAAATGCTCTCCTTATATACAATTTCTGGCTAAACTAGAACCCTCTAGTGGGTTCTCTCTAGTCATTACTAGACTCTCAAAACGTGAACAGATCCTTTTCATTGATTACTTTTCATGGTTGAAACACAGATGATTCGCTTAGTGAGAACAAACCATAAATCAATTAGTTTTGCAGCAGTAAGGATGAGATATATGTGAGAAAGGAATGGGTGAAATAGCTGAAGATTTCTTGTTTATTTGGCATTATCCCACATGTTATTCATTTATAATCTGTGTTATGTTCCTCTAATCCCCTCTGTGTGCCCATTAGATGTATTACAACATCCTATCCATATACTGTATCCAGGCAAAATGCGTTTGTTCAGTGTTTCATTTGGAGCGCAATGTGATTTAGCATTTAATATGATATTAGCTTGTCAAAGGTACTCACAGTGTGATGCTTTATAGCACAGGGGGAACTGTGAACCTCTGCTTGGCAGTGTACCATATTGTTCTATGCAGGAAGGCCTGTATTCTAGGAAAAAATGTCTTATGGAATAAATCCTCTGGGTTCTATTTACTTTCACTCAGTGGGAGACCTTTGTCACATTCTATGGAAACATTAGTCTTGTCTGACTAGTTGCAGGCATCTCAGTATGGTTGCTGTATCTATTCTCAAAAGTGCCTGCTTATTACTGACATTCAAAGCCGATATTAAAAACAGAATAAAGTGTGAAATTAAAAAGTAAAAATAGATTTACATCGTAGTTAAATGTTAATTGCTGGCTAATATTGATTTCTTTTTCATGGCTTAAATGTCTTTGGTATAGGATATTATTACCTTAAAGGGGTTGTCTACTTTGGGCAGTTCTTTTACTTTAGAAGGGTCTCTCGATGAGGTGATAACATGTGGTTGAGAATCTGTAATCTGTGGGGGAAATAGAAGGAGGGGTAATAAAGTGTTTCACATTGAAATCGAGGTAATGAATGAATGAACATGTTGGTCCATAGTTGATCATGCTCACTGTAGCAGAGGAGGTTTCAAATAAAGGAGCTCCTGCTATTACAAGGGCTGTATTTTGGAAACTTTTATGATTTTATAACCTGTACCTTCAAAAAGGTTATTATTTTACTGTGGATTGTGGGATTATGGGAATAAACAGGCTTAAACAATGGCTAAGTGAATAAATGTTTTGCTGACTAATAGCAGGGCAGCTGTTCAGCTCAGATATTGGTCAGCTCTTGTTGCGGGCCAATAACCAAGATGGTAGACACGCAGGGAGTATATATAACAGGACATAGAATATTCCAGAAAATTGCTTGAATAGTGTACAGTGTGCATGTATCTAAAAAAATCAGTTAGGAATGTAGAATAGTTTAGATCTCTGCTAGGCACTAGTTTTGATATCTGTTGTGGAAAGTCTTGAAGTGGAAAAAAACACTAAATTTACTCTTAACACAGATATAAAAGTAAGTTGGTTGGGATCCAGGTTGCCATTCCAATATGCCTTATTCTCCTGTCTTAGACTTCTCCTGCCATTCATTAACGCAGGGCGCGCTATGAATGGCAGAGGTAGCGCACTGAATGTAGGCAGGCTATTATAGCTAAATGATAAAATACATTGAAGATATACTATATTGGACTGTGGTATTCAGATTAAATTGGCATGTTGACTATTTGCGATAAATAAGTGGGTTTTGGATTGCAGTTTGGGCACTCGGCCTCTTAGCGGTTCGCACACCACTGTCCTATAAGGTAACAAATGGTAACCAATTGTAGTTATCAATTTTTAGCCTTCTAAATAGGACAAAATTTTTTTCCAAAGTGATCATGTCAAGAGCCAGTAAAAAACGAACAGACAGAGAAACATCTTGGATGGAGTTACCCTTTAGTTATCCATATACGGTAATCTAATGACCTTACCTTTATAGTGTAGCATGTAATACTAATAGTGTAGCAGTGACTGGTAAGGAGCCATGTGCCTCCTTTATGGCTCATTATTTTTTTTAGCCTTAGTTTCCCTTGCTTGTTCCAGATACGACACAACACGGCCAAAGTTGGTATTGCAGCTCAGCTCGATAAAATTGAATTGAGGTGCAAAGCCAAAAAACAACCCATGGTCAAAAATGGTGCTCTTTCTTTAACAGGCATTTGTCAGCAGATTTGTGCCTATGACACTGGCTGACCTGTTACATGTGCACTTGGCAGCTGAAGACATCTGTGTTGGTCCCATGTTTATATGTGCCTGCATTGCTGAGAAAAATGATGTTTTAATATATGCAGATGAGCCTCTAGGAGCAACATGGGCGTTACCGTTACACCTAGAGTCTCTGCTCTCTCTGCAACTGCTACTTTATTGTCAGGGCCAGGCGGTATAAATGTGATCACACCTAAGAAAAGACTATAGAGAACCACTTTCTTTGTATAATTGTGAACAACCACTTTAAGATGAATATAAAGATGTGGTAAAACACTCTAATTAGCGAAATCAGGTGTGCAATAGATTGACACATATTTTCTTTCTCTTCTTTTACATAGATTGCTATCCAGGAAACCAAACCAGGCTAATCCAGACTCACAAACTGGAGAGTCTCCTATAGGCAGGAGAATTTCAAAGGACAACACTCACATTGACTAGAAGATATGTTACTACTGAAACTGTGGCCTTTTATCTGCCCGGGGTCTCTATTAATTGACTGACTGTTACAGTAATAGTAATATGTTTACACCTTCACTTAAGTACATAGACTTATATTGTGTTATATTTATCTGATGACATTTACTTTTATAACTTTTTGAACTCATTCACCTGAACACATCACAGACTGACACCCAGTGGAATACAGATATCACCAAATGTGATCTTGTATACAATGAACAGGTCTTGGGTGTAATGTTTAAATGTTTTCCACCTTTACATGTTTTGCGATAAGCTTTAGGTGATTGGCCAATAAACATTTATATGCTAAATTATAGGCTGCATTACATTTTATTATATTTTTAGGATTTTATAGTATCACTGTGGATGATATTATTGATCAGTATCCTAAACCATTGGTTATGTTGACATTAACACTTTTACGATCCTAAACCACTGGTTACAGTGTTGTGACTTCTCTAGACCATCAGGGATGCTGACAAAGCCCTTCAAGGCTCTAGACCACCAAGGATGCTGATAACCCCTACGTATGTTACCAGAAACACCGTCTTTGTCCAAGACCACTATATATGCTGACACTTACCTTTTAACAGCCTTAGAGCACCAGGGATTGGCCTCTTTCATAATCTAGACCACCAGATATGGAAGTGTTAGTGACTTAAACTATCCTAGTCCACTATGACAATGAAAAACATTTGTAAAGTGCTTTTCTCACAGGGACTCAAATAGCAGGGATAGTTGTGTGGCTGGGGCGACTTCCTGGGAAGTCAGCTCAACCCCAACACACAATGAACACTAGGGCCAATTTTGTAGGAAGCCAATTTGCCTATTTTTATATTTTGGTACCTCATCAGTACTCCAAATCAGCCAGCTTATTGCATCTATTCATATTTCTAGAACTCTTAAGATATTTGTGTTCACCCCTTTTCAAACCTAGACCACCAAAGATATTATCATTTACCTCTTTCTTACCCAAGACCACCAAAAATATTATCATTTACTCCTTGTCTACTCTAGATCAACAAAGATATATTACCATTTATATCTTTTCTACCATAGACCACCAAATATATTACAACTGCCAAATGTATAACTTTATCCCTTCACTCCCATAAACCACCTGGGAGACAATTTTTTTGTCTTGTCAGAGAGCACAGAAATTAATTTATTTAGACAATAAAATCTTTCTGGGCACAGTAGCTGTTGTATTCTTAAAAGGATTATCTGACTTGCACTGTGCTCCCAGTCCAATTATATGCGGCGGTCACTTCCAGGATCACATGCCGTACATTGGGCACGTGTCACGTACCGTTTGGTTATCGTGACACGTGTTTTATGTTTGTGCCCTGGTATTCCGAATTTGGTTGTATGCTGGTTGCCAGGGGCAACGTGTATATTGGTGGTGTCTCGGTTGTTCTCCGTGACACGGCTTCCATGTTGCTCATGTTTGTGTCCTGGCATTCTGGCTGCGGTAGTATGCCGTGGTTGCCAGGGGCAACGTGTAGTTTTGGTTGCTGGTATGTTCCCTTCTTATTTTATACTTCCCTCCTTCCCTGTCTGGTTCTCATAGGGTTAACATACTGACCTGGGTGTGGTCACTAGGTGCTTTTATTCTGTTGTTGCTAGCCTGGTGGGTTAGTTGTGCTCCAGCCTCCGTTGGTGCTGGAGCAATGCACCTTTCCTGGGATTCCATCTGCCCAGTCTTTGTGGCCACCTAATATGTCATCGAGGTCTTCCCGAGGTCTTCTCATCCCCTTCCCTTATCCCGGTCATGTGGTGTGTGGTTTATGTACGGGTGGGTGTTTGGTCTGTGACTGCCATGTGTCTTCTGACATGGAGTCCAGACATTCCCTGTATGTATGTGCCTTCGGTGAGAGGGCTCCAGGGTTCCCCGGAGGGGGAACAGCGATACAGTGAGTTGTTGCTGGTGAGCTGGTTCCTGGGTGTTTTGTGTGTACTGAGTCCTGTTAGGTGTTCGGGTTCCAGTACATGTGCCTGGGCTCAGTCTTTGGTGTGAGGACTGCTGGTGCTTCTATCAGCAGTATCAGCAGGTAAGTTGCCAGGTGCACCGGGACCATCCTGGAGGTGCAGCCAGTGAGTTCTGGATAAGTGCATCCCTACCATCTGGGGCTCTGTGAAGAACGGGGCTCACTGGGTTTCTGCCCTCTGGATTTGGTTTCTGGTATTCCAGTGCACTTGGTTCAGTGGTTTTCCTTGCCACTGGCTTCTTACCTGCTAATCGGTCTTCATCTCACTGTAGTGTCTCGGTTTGTGCTCGGTGTGGTGTTTCCCTCCCACACTGCAGCGTGACAGCACGTGATCCTAGTCTAAGTTTAGAACCCACCGTGCATGCTTGCGCCGTTGCGAAAGACTCATTCTCATGCATGCGCTGCGGTTTCTAACCAGGCTAGGGTCACATGCCCAAAGTATGGCATGTGATCCCAGAAGTGGCCACTGTATATAATTGGACCAGCAGCTCAGTGCTGAAGTTAGATAATCCCTTTTATTACTTAGGGGGCCTTATATTTATTTGGTGTTGTTTCAAATTGCTCAAGTTAAAGGGAATCAGTCATCCCCCAAACACCCCCACACTGGAGTCAGCAGTGTATGGTGTAAACAGCTGTAAAATGCATTAATAGGACTCCCGAGCTCACCCACATAATGGAGAGGACTTAAAGAGGCGTCCTCTCAATGCATTTTGCGTCTGGCTCGTCGGAGCACAGCATCGGAATGCAAGTGAGTATGAATATAACAATTACATAATCAGAGTCAGCATCACTTACACTATACACCTCTTACTCTAGTTTGGGGGGAGTTTTTGAGATGACAGGTTCCCTTTAAAGGCGAACATCCTTGTTATTTAGCTACAAACCTTAGAACAGGGATACCCAGCCTGCGACCCTCCAGCTGTTGCAAAAGTACAACTTCCATCATGCCTGGACAGCCTTCAGCTATCTGGGAATGCTGGGAGTTGTAGTTTTGCAACATCTGGAGGGCTGCAGGTTGGGCATCCCTGCCTTACAGGAAACATTTCTCTTAAACTACACAACACATAAAATTACCTCTTGCCTTTCTGAGGCCTGATCCAAAACTTCTGGTCAAATTCCTAGATACTTGCCGACTAACATGTATGCTGCTCAATCTTTTTAATATTCCTGTAGCACGCTGCTAAAAAGACAGCTAGTATATATATATAACCTATTTCTATTTGTATATTGTCTGCTCAGATGTCTCTTTTATTTGTGGTTGATGTAGACCAATATTCTTTAATTATACATTACAGTAAAGCAAGAACAAATGAATGTACGGTGGATTACATTTTATGTATACATTATGTCACAAATGACACTTCTATTATTCCTGAAATCCATTCCAGTTACTGTCAAATAACATCACTTAGACTCTTCAAGTGACAAAAGAAAAACTGCATGCCTTAACGTCTTCATGCAATCATCTAGAAAGATTCTTTGCACCTCATCTAGAAATTCATACTGCTGGATTTTGAATGGCACATAATGTGGGGGTGAAGGGTTACTAAAATAGTGATAACCGCAGAATATGTTCAGTGAGGTTGTCGTTTTCCATACCCTACATTGTGCCTTCTGTAAAGTATTGCAAAGGATTTAACAATGGATCAAGATTCAGACGATGTCTTCAACGACCATGAATCTATAGCAGTTGTTATTTCAAAGAATTATTCCTTATTGATGCCCATCAAAATGATGTGTTTCAAAACCAGAATGGTTTCTTCATCAGGTTGGAGAACCTCATAAAAGTATGTCCGTGTGGATACATTTAAAAGAGCTATACTGGTAAACAGGGTTATAAGTCATATGAGTTGATGCAAAAATTAATAAAAACTGTTACATAGGTAAGAATATGTCACCACCAGCGCCAGCAGACATATGTGGTTCGGACCCGAATCAATTCCACCCGAACCAAAGTTGCTCTAATTCCCCTGAAAATTGGTATATAACACTCAGAGGAGGTGGGGGTAGAGAGAGAGACAGATTGTAGTATGCTACTCTGGGTATGTCTGCAATATATATTCATTGTCTTGGGGGTACTCTTTCTCATTATGGAGAGCGCCTAATATGTGTAGTATGTGTGCGGAGTATTGTAGGCCAAGCAATGCCCCTCTTGGTTTCTGGGAAAGATATTCAAATTAGCTTTCCTAAGCCTATATGATGCCAGCAGATGTAAAATGTGTTAATTTTCATATATTTTTCCCAGAAACCAAGAGCAGTATTGCCTAGCCTACAATAGTCATCACATAGATTAACTGGTCTACATAATAGAAAGGCTGTTCAACTAGAAAAGCTGACTCTGCTTTGCTTTGATGAAGAGTTTTTATCCTGAAAGAGCTAGTTGCAGATATGAGGCTGGCTTAGTTATTTTCCTAGCTTTGCTACATAAATATGTTTAAAAGGCTGAGCAAAGAATGGAAGGATATGCTGTGGTTGTGAAACGCTCAGCTTTTTTAAAATCCTTTTGGAAACGAAGCTGAATTACACATGTTTTCATGTGCAGACGTCTTTTTATTTGTCTGAAATGAAAGACTGCCAAAGTAATATTCATGTGAAAGTGTGAGAAAAGAGAATATTATCACACCCAGGATAAGACTTCTCTCAATGATACATCAAAGCTAGCATTCTTTCCAGGATGAAAAGAGAACCAGAATGTCTCAAGAGAAAATTGCCTTGCTTAGCTGACTGGCCTTGAGGGGGGGGGGGTACTTTTTACAGCGTTCTTTATCATTGGTGGTACTAATCGATTCACTCATCCTTTATTTATGTACATTAGAAAAATTTGTCTAAAAAAGTGTTGGCGCTTCTAGGGTTTCTACGCTTTTTCCTGATGTGCTCGGCACAGGACGGGGCTCAGTCAAAAGGGTGGAGGTCCTTGAGAAAGGGGCAGGCCTAAGATGCACCATTTTGCTCCAGAATGTCAGCACAATTCTCGCATAAAAATCTGTTTCAAAGTATGCTGGTAGAGTTATATAAGGGAGTGTCAGAAATATGTTTCATAAATAAGGACTGAGTACAGTCCGAAACGCGTTGACTTTTTGAAATAAAAAAAGATTGTGGTTTGATTCAAGACCCGAGTTCTGGACCCACTACTTTGTTTCTACAGTGGATTTGCTTCTCCTAAGGGTCCATGCACCGAGGACTGGTAAAGGCGGTGAGCTGATTTCATTTATTTTTTTGTCAGAGTGATGGACTGGAGGGCAGAACCTCAAGGTAAGTGACCAGCAATGTATCTAATGTTCTTTAATATTATTTATTCATCTGGTTTGCTGATATGTATTTTGTGGGAGATTCATCTTAAAATGGATAGACGTGCTACTTTGCTGGAAGCAGAGTTTTCATTGATTTATCACTGAATGAGAGGATGAAGTCCCTGATATGAAGGAACTTGATTTATACAAAAAGCTGTATATTTGTTCTGCTGGTTTGCACAACACATTTAGATTAGTGCATGATTATTTATTATTCCTGCCGTTGTGCTATACTCCCAGCACCCAGGGGCAGACACAGACAGCAGAGGGCCCCTGTGCAAAGAATATGCCTGAGCCCCCCCCCCCTTCCCTCTGTGCTTTGTGGAAACGGGGAGGGGTGCTCCTAGCCTTTCTGCTGCCAGAGGCAAAAATTTAGATAGTGCCCCCCCATGCCAAATTCTCAACCTAACCCCTTCCCTCCAGCCCTGTTAAAGAAATACTTGGAAACCATTACATATAGAGCTACAAACATACAGAGGAATACAGCGCATATACTTCTTACATCCAGTGAAGTCTTCTCTTTCCTCATCCTCTCCATTCAGACCAAACTGCCATGATGACTTCAGAGACAACAGTGAAGAACCAAGGGATCAGGCAATATTTGTGGTCAAGAAACAGGCAGAGGTCAGGCAGGCAGAGGTTGTGCAAACCCAAAAATCAGTCCAGAGGGCAAGTGGCTCAGGATCAGAGTCCTGGAGATCGGGCAGAAGAGAGTACACAGCAGACAAATGGATTATGGCTCTTTAGCAAGGACCAGCAAGTAAACAGATCCTAACAGAACCTGTTGATCAGGCAAGGACTAAAGGACCCAGCCACGGATATATAGGAGTAGCAGATTAGCAATTGAACACAGCCATGCAGCAGCTCACAGAGCAGGAGAAGTTTGACTCCTGCAGTGCTGTAGACTGAGGTTCAATGAATACAAGCCTAAATAAACACAGGATATACAGACATAGGGTGAGTGGAACGACACCCATAACTGAAAGGGACAGCATGTGGACATGGTCCGCCAGGGTAACAATTTTTTTTTTTTTTTAATGGAACAGAAAGCAAGCAAAATGTATTTTACTTATTTGCTGCTTGTAGTTATTGTTATCACAGTTTTAACACCGCACATACTAATACGACTAAATATTTATGAATGTGTTCAGCAAATCCTCTAATTATTAATAATGCAAGCTTCATCTTCAGGTCTTTCCATGTTAATGCTTATCTAAAATATATTTGCAGTCACATGAACATGGGGAATAAATGGATTTAAAGTAAGTGACAGAAGGAAGAATGCCTGCAGAATCACAATACACAGGGTTTGTTTGCAGTCTGTAACCATGGAAACACATAGGTCTGTATATAAGCTGTAGACACAAAACAATAAGATATTTTTAATTAAGATTTTTTTATTCAAAGCTGCTTTATTTTTCATTTTAGATACAGAGGAGGAACAAAAACAAATCAGTTGAAAAGCTTTGGAAACCGCTCAGAACCTCCATCTACTAAGTCATAGTCACAGGTGCATCCACTGTACAAATATAAGAGGAAACATGCGACAAGCTGGAACTTCCATGCAGTAATTACAGCAGATTGTCATGGATTTCAGAAGCAGTTAGGTGGTAAATAGTTGATTGCCAGGGTGGCTTTGCTATAAAACTGAGTTGTCATTGATAGAAATCTACATAAAACCACAAGTAAAAGTTGTGGAGCAATTGGGTAATACAAAAAGCAATTATACAAATGTGTACTGTAACATAGCTTTCTATAGAATAAACATGTCAAAAGAGTGTCCTTCTGCCATGCAGTGGACTTTGTCTTGCGATTAAAGGGTTTGGCCAGGATGAGAAAAACAAGCTGCTTGTCCATGGCCTGTATCTGAAGTTTCAACTGTTTCCTCTTCATGTGAAGGGCAATCAAGGGGCAGCAATTTATTCAGAAATGTGATATCTCTTGTCAGTTTCCGTGGATGACTCTAAGATTTCTTAAAAAAAAAAAAAAAAATCTGGCCAAAAATATAACACACCACAATAAATGAACAAAGTGTGGCTCTTTAAGGCTTCTGAACTTAAATATGAAAAGCAAATGCAGCAAAATGGAGGAAAAATCTGCTGCAGTCTTCAGGATACTAGAATTATTCCTCATACTCCAAACCTGTGTTTAATATATATTTTTTTTTATTGGTTTCTCATCTTTTTGGAGGAAATCCGTTTATAGGTGAACTTTTAAGTCTTCAGGCTGTCGGTACAAACATAATATATTCTATTATGTACTGTATAATGAATAATATAGTACGCAGTACAGTGTTGTGACAAAATGCAATCATGGTGAACTCCATTTCTACAAGAAAACTGGAAGTTGGAAGAAGTAAGATAAGACCTCCAAGTCTAAATGCTTTATTGGTTAAAATAATCTCTGATAATGATTATGATGACAACAAAAATGTTCTATGCCACAATGGACTATTTTCAACATGTGATGAAGGCCATTGGGACAATTGGCCCCATCTCCATGTAATGTGGCCTAAGTTTTCATTTGTTTTGTTTTCAAGGACCTGTATCTCCCACTGACCTCATAGATAAGGGAAAAAGATGAAGGCAGTTACTATGGTGGAACTAAGTAGCACATGCAAAAAAAAAATTCTACTATGAGCTAAGCCATAGAAAACATGTGAGGTCAAAATACAAAGTGTGAATGGGATTTTATAAAAAATACTGAAAAATCAGAAAAATGCAAAGTTGAAACAAAGCCATAAACTTCTGCTGAACAATTTTTAGTTATGAATTAGTTGCTTTTGTAGATTATGTCTTTGTATCATATCATTGACCTAGGGAGTGCAGAGATACATTCATTGCATCTAGTATTCCTTTGTATTACATAACAATAGATGAAATTATCACCATGACTATAATGGAGATGGATATTTCTTTTGTGGAAGCCTAAAGACAAAATACATGCAGTGTCCCACTGCGAGTATTAATGACACAGGGTTCTCTTCACTTTGTGTTCCACAGGCTGCATATAGAGAGGGTTGGTAGTTCCTATCTACTGCTGCTAGGGAGAACTGTCAGCACCCCTTGCTCTTGAGGAAGAAGTAGGTCAGTGTAGAATAAGCAGTGAGTGAGTAAGCAGCAAGGGTGCAGCAGGGAGCAGAACTGACCAGACCGAGGAATACCTCAGTCCTGTGAATTATAAGCAGCCAAAGTGGCAGCAGATATGCCAGCCCGTGAGGAAGAAGCTACGGAAAGTACAGAGCATTTGTCAGAGAATTGTAACACATCTACAAAGTAAGGCCACAGACTTCTCTGCACACTGGTGGGAGCAATAGGCCTCAGGTTCCCCATCATTTTAAAAGGACAGAAGAGTAGAGATGAGCGAGCATGCTCGGGTGCCATTTTTGCGTATTTGCGTACGCATTTTAAAATTCCTACGCTATTCATACGCATATTTTAATCTATACGCAAATGCGTACGAATTGCGTACGAATAGCTTACAAATTCAATTTGTACGCTATTCGTACGCATTTGCGTATAGATTATAATATGCGTATGAATAGCGTAGGGATTTTAAAATGCGTACGCAAGTACGAGCATGCTCGCTCATCTCTACAGAAGAGCCCTCTGTTCAGAGACTGTATTCGACTGAGGATACTGCAGATACCACATAGTGAGAAAGGTCAGTCGCACTACTGAGGCTGGGAAAGGAGAGATTGTACAGCCTGATTGAAAAAAAGAGAGAGACACGCCTACCATACACAGCCTTGGGAATTGCATATGCCAACTGTAAAAACTGTGCTTGATGTGTATAGTGCCTGGGTGAACCATCTATTGAACTGCTTCAGTAAGTACAGTGAACTTGTTGCATTAAACCCAGCCTCATCATTGTGTGCACCAACGTCTATGTTGCTGTCATATGGTACAGGGACCCTGCCTTGCACCTCAAAACTCATATACACCAACGGTGCTCCTCCTCAAAATATGGCAGGAGCCCCCAAATCAGGCTGTGCCCCGAAAGGAAGGAGAGTGTCAGCGTGAGTAACTACAACCTCCATTATTGCTACTACTGCTCCTTTTGTTCTCTCACCTCCCCTGGGCTCCCTGCATACATTTGCAATTTGAATTGTTTGTATACAGAAATATAATCGAGGTAATGGCTTCTGGTCTCTAAAAGTATGGGCTCAATAAATAGACATTACACAATATGTATAGTGCTATCTTCTCCTATTGAAGACTATATCCCTGATCTACAGTAGTTACTACCTTAAAGGCTATGTACTTCTTTAGGGGCAATTTTTTTATTATTGCATTGTATTCATTTTGAGCTAAAAATGTTTTTTTTAGATTGGTCTTTATTCAAACAAATATGAATTCCTTATTTCTGTACAGAGCTGAGATGCTCTAGTAGCACCCTTTGGATTTTCTGTCAGACCAGGAGATGACTGCCCTTATCTCTGCTCTGACCTTAAAAACACTGATTATAGCACAGTTTTTATCTTACTGACACAAAATGTGGCTTAAATAAGGCTAGTTTCACACTAGCGTTACCTTTTTCCGGTATTGAGTTCCGTCATAGGGGCTCAATACCGGAAAAAAACGCTTCAGTTTTGCCCCTATTCATTGTCAATGGGGACAAAACTGAACGGAAGAGAACGGAATGCTCCTAAATGCATTCCGTTCAGTTCACTTGCATCTCCAAACCGGAGAGCAAACCGCAACATGCTGCGGTTTTCTCTCCGTCCTGGGGATCCGCACCAAGACGGATCCGTCATGACCCCCAATGCAAGTCAATGGGGACGGATCCATTCGATGTGACACAGTAGTAAACGGATCTGTCCTCTATTGACTTTCAATGGAGTTCATGACGGATCCGTCCCAGCAATGTTAAAGATAATACAACCGGATCCGTTCATAACAGATGCATAACAGACGGTTGTATTATCAGTAACGGAAACGTTATTGCTGAACCCTGCGGAATCCAGCAATAACGCTAGTGTGAAAGTAGCCTAAGTCTTTATGACCTCTCAGTAGTTTGGAGATAAGGTTTATTAGATGACAGTGACAAAGTGAAAGTACCAGTCACACAGCTAGAAAAACAATTAACTCTTTGTGACAGAACAGCTCAATATTTTGAATAAAGGCCAATTGAAAAAAAGTTTTTTAGCCAAAAATGAGTAAAATGCAATCATAAAAAAAATGCCTCTGAAGGTTTGCATAGCCTTTAAGAGACCTGTAGCATGGCATACACAGGAACAGACTTGGTATTACTGGGCCCCCAAGCAAAGTTGTGTCTGCGAATCCTAATCAGAGAAATTTGTGTATAGCAAAATACAATATTAACCCACAATCTTCATCGTACTAGAGTCAGAAATGAACCATTCTGGTTTTGGTTTTTACTAAAGCTTGAATTATGTCATCCATGATACAACATCAGTGACGTCGTGTGCTGCGCCGGCACAGTAGCCCAGACTATTGGTTAAAGGGACCATCAGTGGGAATAGCGATTCCTGCCTGGCTATACTTTTGGTACATTCAGTCCGGAATTGCTATTTCTGGTGACAGTTCCTTGTCTGTCCACAACTGTATCTGCATCCTTAGGATAGCTTCCCTGGCTGTAGAAGTCTGAGATGAAGGTTCTCTGAGCTCAAGCCTAGCTCTGAAGAGCCTGCACATGTAGGAGGTGGAGTCAGGCCCATCTTCTGGCAATGTAGTAGAATGAGCCAAGGTTTTAACCCTTGATTCTCCATACAATGCTATTAGGTACTCAAATATAACAAATCTCAACATTTAACTTAGCAATATAACATCACATCAGTTGGCCCTTTGCAGTAACCTGTTCTAGGGTACTGTGCCAGCATACCATTTGTGTAACCTACCCGATTCTGCAGGCACAAGGGACCCCTGATTATAATAAAATGAAAAAGTAATCAAGCTTCCTATTAGATTGGACATTAGAGATCATAGTAAAGATTCCTCAACCTTGGCCTACAATTACTGCTGAATTGGCATACCATAACGGTGCCTCATACTCAAATTAGTAATTGGAAACCAAAGGGCCCATAAATTGCTTTGGTACAGGTGTTCTTTGCTTTCTGTACACACACATAGCACGCCACGTGGTAGTTACGGTAAAGATAGGGCGCGGAGCATAGGGAACTTTAGTGGAGGGCCCGGACATGACCTAGCTAAAGGGAGCAGAGTAGGCTGCAGGGCGTTAAGGGGTTAACTTAGTGCGGGGTGAGCGCTAGGTCAAGAGGTTATAGGGAGTTGAGGCGGGAAAGTAGCAGGGAAAGTGGGGGTGGTCAAGGAGAGTAGGAGTAGAGATATAAGGGGGGTGGGGGGGCACAGACACTCACCGGACAGGAGAAGATGCAGGACCCGGACCAGCGCGACCCACCCGCCCGCCCTATACATGTTGCGTGCATCTGGTGGCTGGGTTGGGGTTTGTTCGTTCTTTGTCACAACAGCCGGCGGCTGGTAGGTGTGGCAGGGCGCGCTTCAAGGTGGTGATGGAACGGGGGGGCCTGTGCAGGGATGGCACACCCCTCTGCTTGTGGTTCAATGGTGGCTCATGGGAAGAATTCTCAAAGGGCTAGGTCCCTGAGATAGTGGTAAACGGCAGTAACCCTGACATATTTGTCCACTCCCGAGTTGGCGCGTTGCGGCTGGGAGTCTGCCTTACGGGACTGCTATACTTGCGCCCTGCTCCACCTATCTAAGGTGATGTGATGTTATGTTATATTATGTTACGTTAATTTATGGTAATCTTTATGGATACGGTTATTTAATAGCAGACGCCATGCGTCTGTGCACCCTGTATGTCATTAATAAATGGCTGTTTGTGGCCGCTTATTCCACTGTCAATGGTCTCGTCTCTAATTATTTGGAAAAGGGGGGGTGTGGTGTTTGAGGCCGAGTAGCCCTCAGTTATGCAATGGTCATGATTCAATGTCTTTTATCCTATAGGCACTTTTGCACTCTACCAATTCAAGGATGAGATGTCCAAAACATATTCTTACAAATCTTCCATATTCAGATCTGTTCAGAGGGTTAATTTACTAATTAGCTATCACAGAATCCTAAATTGCTTGCTATACTTTATTGGAATCTCAGTTCTATGTAATATCAGTTGCTTTGGTTCCTTACACACACTGGATTCCAGCAGATGCACGCAGGAGTAGTGCTGTCCTGCCCGAACCTTGCAGCATCCATCCATTCAATGTGCAATTAGTGGCTGTGTCTAATGCAGGTGAGGTCCATTGTATTTTCAGCAATGTATTATTGCCCTATGAGCACCTCTTCTTCATTCTTTGTTTCCTTTTCAAGGCTCCCCTGTTCCAGCCTTGAGACACCATTATGTGGTGTAATTCTTGTCCATGAATAGAGTTGCAAAATTCAATAAGTGCTAAAAGAGGCAATGGTGACGGGATGTACTGCCAGGACATAGGTCAGATCTTCCCTGTAGTAGGGAAGTATAAAGGCATTTTCAAAGAGATTATCCCAGGACAGCTGAAACATTCAGTATGGTTGAGATCCTCATGATTACTAGAACTGGGAACCCTATTAATAATGAGGTTCTCAACCACCCTAAATGCACATATTTTCAGAAGAAACTGGTGTTCACGCTTGTGCGATGCCTCTTTATTCAAAGTCTATGGAACAGACAGAGATAGCCAAGCACCGTACTCACCTATTTCCATCAATCCCATAGACTTTGAATGCAATGGGCAGCCCATTCTAGTGATCGATGGGAATGACACTGGAGACCCAAGCAATCATACATTTAGCATCTGTTCTGTAGAAAGGTGATGCATATTTTTCATGGGATAACCGCTTTAAAGATACCTATATACATCTTCTGCTTATCTGTCTTGACGGCATGTCATCCTTTTGCATCTTTATTCAAGGTCACTCAGCAATATCCTGCTAACTGAAGCTTGGTGACCACAGTAACTAGAAGACTATTTATCTGACCCCCTCAGTTACTAAAGTTTTGCCCACATTTGCATGACTAAGGCAAATGAGGACCAACTTCGCATTATGTTGGTACACCCAACTTGGTCCTAGCCAGGGGTGTAACTACCATAGCGGCAGACCATGCGACTGCTATGGGGACCAGGGCAAGAGGGGACCCAGTCTTAGTTGGGATTATCTCCTCTTTTACTGGAGGAAAAATGGCCCAAGGGTCACTGAAAAGGGTTTAGGCAGGTTTAGGTTCTGTCCTGTGTGAGGGGCCTGGATTGATCCTTGCTATGGGGCCCTTACGTCTCTGTACACCACTGGTCTTAGCTGTACTATATGGTGCACCATGACATTTTTTCTCTTAACATATGTATCACAGAGCTATCC